>JAVJIF010032423.1:0-189046 GCA_038442645.1 Agave tequilana | reverse complement strand
CACTGCAACGTATATACGTAGGTCAGAAAGTGCCCCCACGTATATACGCTAAGCATAAAAGTACAAGCAAGGGATCAGAGTACAACACAAAGCGTGGTATACATACACATGCCAACATAAAAGGTACATATACAAGTCATCACAGTGTATGATAAACATTACATATTACATATGTCTTTTATCACAACCAGTCCAAAAGTAAAATATACAATAAGATACCAAAAAGCTCACGAGTAGGATGAAGATCCCGTGAGTCAAAAGGAGGAGTCTGGCACGAAGGAAGTAGAGCTAGTCTGCCTGCTCACTAAAGAAAGCTCGATCTACTGTGGACAGCTCCACTTCGATCCAAGCTTCAACCTGAACATACAAATCCAAGGGAGTCAGGACCTCCCAACAATGAACAGGCTACAGCCAAATGGCTAAGTGACAAGAGTAGAAAGGTTAGAACACAAGTAAGGCAGATATGAACAAGTGAATCATGAAACAGGAAATCCAGGTTAAAACTGATTATAAGCAAGATTGATTGTATACGCTTAAGTCACGGTCCCATGAGACTAATACATCGAAGGAATAATCCAAACAAGGAAACCCATCTATATACCTTTATCTCATGCCACAGAAATCCAAGCGTATAGAATCAGAGTTGCAAATCATATGAAAGTCAAACAGGAATACATAACAAGAATACTAAGAATCATAACTAGAAACATAACTGGAATAACGGGAATCATAATAAGTATCACAACTGGAAACATAACTGGAATCATGACTGGAATATCAAGAATCATAATAAGATCCATAACGGTTATCAATTATTATTATAACTCGTCTAACTCATATATCTAGGTATGTGTCTCGGTATCGATCCCAACCCACATACATCCATATATAAGAAAGTCGAGGGTTGTTATCGGAAGCTGATGGATAACTGATATAGCTTCTTATAGTAGTTCCCATACACTGGGACCAGTTTGGAGGCCCAAAGTCCCCCTAACAGTAATCTGTGGGCCCAAAGTCCCACTAACAGTACCGCCAATATGTCATATTCCCATACTATAAGCAAGATATCATTCCGGCATCCATCACTTCCTCCCATACCCATACAAGTTGTAGCTTATTAAGATTATCAGGTTACGGGAATAAACAGTCATAACAGTAATAGCCCTACCGATTCAAGAGGTGGCCCCCACAGATTCAAGAGGTGGCCCCACCTTGAGGTGTGGCACTTTGTTCCATGTGGCACTTTGTTCTGAGGGAGTGGATTCTAGAGGTGGCCCCCACGAGTATGGTGTGGCACTTAGTTCCATAAAACAGACAGGATTCCCGTAAACATGACAATTACAAAGTCAGGTGTATCATGCTTGGTTTTAAAAGATAGCATGACGAGGTGGTGATAAATCACAAGCAATAAAACATAACAATAGATTGATAATAGGCCGGGTCAGTCATGACATAACAATAGGGTCTAGCAAAGTAGTGGCATGCCAGGTGATATACATGTGTTAAAAGGAAACATGAAATTAACAAGTCTGAAGTAAGGACATGGCAAGTGGAAACATAGAAGCGACACAGAATTCAACGACTCGAAGGGTCTGCCACGCATGGTATACGATAAGGAGTAAGAACATCACTGGCAAGATACAAGTATAAGAATGAAACAAACAGTTGCATGGCAATACCTAAACATAGAAATATGAGGTAACTAGAGGTTATATACTTCAAGTAAGAGGTCATGAAGTACAATATACAAACATATAACCGAAGCATAAGATCCAAATTTAAGATAGTAATTAACTGTAACAGACAGCCAAAGTTAGTCGACTAAGGTCAAGGGAGTAGTCGACTAATAGAAGGGTTAGTCGACTAACAGTAGGGTCTAGTCGACTAAAACTGTGTAACAGAGAGTTGGGTTTCTGATTCAGGAAATGTTAGTCGACTAGGTTAGAAGGGGTAGTCGACTAATAGAAGGGTCAAGTCGACTAACAGACACTTAAGTCGACTAAACCTGTGAAACAGAGAGTTGGGTTTGGTTTCAGGAAAAAGGGTAGTCGACTAGGGTCAAGGTGTAGTCGACTAATAGGGATCTATAGTCGACTAATAAATAAGATGAGTCGACTAAAACTGTGGATCAGAAAAGGTTACGTTTCAATCTAAGGGTCTCTAGTCGACTAGGTTTTAGGTCAAGTCGACTAAAACTGGTCAAAACAGAACGCAGAACAGAATTCGCTGGTTGCGTTTGATGGTCTAAAAATGTGATTTTTATGGCATATGAACACAAGATAGGAGGATACAAGTATACTAGGAATGAAACAAGTCTTGGTGAGTAAAAATACTCACTAGGATTGGTTATGTGAAGCTTGATCTAGGTGATAAATCCGACGAAGAGAGAGATGATCCCCAATCCAAAGGAAGTAGCTTGATTGAGGTTGAAGATGAAGATCTTGTTGATGCTTGAGGTGGAGATGATGACCTAGATGATGCCCTTGAGGTTGGTGGTGGATGTTGAGATGAAGGAGGATTTTGGAGAAGGGGATTTTTGTGGAAGTGAAGAAAAAGAGAAGGAAATGTAATGGAAAGTTTATATATGATTTGTGATTTGTGAAGGAGGTGTAATTGAGATGAAGAGGGGGGTTTGTGTAAATGGGGAAGCATGAGGTGTCACTTGACCAATCATGGCCGGCCAGTGGAGGGGTGAGGTGGAGGTTAGGTGAAGATATTTTGAGATGGAAGAGTGTGGAAGAAAATGGGTTTTGGAAAAGATTAGGAATTTGGGAAATTGGAAATCTCTTTGGCTTGTGAAGGAAGGAAAGGAAAATAGAGAAAAGGAAAATGGTAGAGAAATGATAAAGAGAAGATATTTTCTCTTGGACTCAAGATGAAACTGTTGAATAGACAGATACCCGGGTTAAAGTCAAAGATGTGGAAATCATTTCGGAAAATGCCGGAATCGTCCGAAATTCAAGTATCTCGGATCGACTCGAAATAATTATCAAAAATTAATAATAATATATGAAGACCAATAGTGAAATCCGTTTTAAGAATTACTTTATAGTTTTAAAACTAAAAATCCCGGAATCAGTTATCTACCGACTCCGATGGAATTTTCATAAAATCATAAAATTCTCAGAAAAAGAATGTAAGTAAGAAATATGATTCTAAGTAATTATATCTAAAGGGTCATCATGAAGTTCCAAACAGTTTGAGAAATTAAAATCCGGGAATCGGTCAGCGGCACTGGCCGACACCGGTTTTGAAGATTTTCAACTTAATCACAGAAAATTCCAGAAAATCATAGAAAATCCAAAATATGGAAAACGATGTTTAAAACTAAAATCGGTCGAATCGGATAACCAGAATGTCTAAAACAAGTAAAACTCTGAGATCGAGTCCCCGGCTCAGACTAAGGCTGACTCCGAGTTCACCGATCCAAATCCAAGGCAAAACAATCATATAAGGAATTCATAATACAGAATAAATACAGGAAACAAATCGAAAAAATACGATCGAAAATCTGAATACGCAACTAAGTACGTATTCCGGGAACGGGGTATTACAATCCACCCACCTTACAAAAATTGCGTCCTCGCAATTTCATTAAGGGGTGAAATGAACACAAAGGGGACAAAGGCTGGAATAAAGGGCTCATAAAACCAAAACAGGGAATAAGATGAATACAGGAAGGATCAGGATGGACAATGAAAGAATGACAAGAGAAAAACATTAGAATGATAATCAACTCAAATGCAAGATATGGGGTAGGGGTTACCATGATATCCCTAAGGCTCCTGATCTGGATACTGGTCTTCACACTCTGCTGTATCGTCTGGCGCCTCTGCTGCCATGATGTGAACTTGACCTCTACCTTGATCTGCTCTAGGCCTCATTCCCCTCTGCTGATGATCATACCGTTGAGGAGGAAATGGAACTCTTCGATCAACAGGTTCAGGGTTCCTCCTCAGTGGCGGTGCTGGAAATGCTGGGGCTAGATGTGCTGGAGCTGGAAGAGCTGGTCTAACTGGTGCCGCCTGTCCAAACTTTCTGTACTGGCAATCCCTGAGCGTATGACTCCCTTTCCCACATGCCAAACATAATCCATTGGCCACTCGACAATCCCTCTTATAATGTCTGGGCCTGTGGCAGAAGTTGCATACAATCTGAGACAGAGGAGGTTGGAATGGTCTCTTCATCATCGGGCCATGGGTTGCCCTATCTGCATCCTCCTCATCCATCAACTCAAAAGGCCTCTTCTTGGCCTGATTCCCCATCTGGTTCACTTTCTTCTTCTCCAGTCCACGCTCTACTTCCCGAGCTATGGTAAGGACTTCTGAATAAGTCTTCAGCTGTTGGGGCATTAAGAATACTTGTATGTCCATTTGTAGTCCCTGCTGAAATCTGCTTGCCCGCTTCTCCTCATCCGTCACCATATACGGGGCAAAGCGGCTAAGTCGGAGAAATTCCGCGGCATACTCATCCACGGACCTATCCCGTTGCTGAA
This sequence comes from Agave tequilana, assembly GCA_038442645.1. Taxonomy (NCBI): domain Eukaryota; kingdom Viridiplantae; phylum Streptophyta; class Magnoliopsida; order Asparagales; family Asparagaceae; genus Agave; species Agave tequilana. Next base: position 184,551 of record JAVJIF010032423.1, on the reverse strand, counting down.
GTCTGATGAACTGCTCTTCCATGTCTTTCTGAGCTGTGACAGGGAAGAATCTGCTATAAAAACTCTTGGAGAATGTGTCCCAAGTGACAGGCTTCTCCAGTCTTGCCTCCTCAGCTAGCCACCAAGTTCTGGCTATATCCTTCAATTGAATCTTGGCGACCTCCACTTGGTTTTCCTCTGGGACACGGGCTGCATTCAACAAGTCTGATGTGTCGGTCAACCATTGCTCAGCATCCAAGGGTTTCTCTTCACCGTGAATATAGCTGGCTGCAGCCGTCTGAAATCTGATATATTCCCCGGCCTCTGTTCCTTTGGAGCCGCCAACTCTTGCCGGAGAAGTTCCGTCTGCTGCTGCTGGTTCTCCATCATCATCTGGATAACCCTCAATATATCCACATTCTCTCCCGCTGCTCCATTCGATGCTGGTCCAGAGTTGCTACGACCCGATCTTCTATCCATGCCTAGTTGATGAAGAATGACTGGAAAGTGATGGAAAAAATGGAAGGATTTCAGGATATGAAGGAAGGAACCAAGAAGAACTAGATAATCAAGAAGGACTAGATGACTTTGTACATTGTAGTTGGCATTAGCAAATTACTAGAATTTGCCGCTTGATTGTACTATAGGTGGGAGAGCCTAAGATCTGATACCATCCTGTAACGCCCCGATTCCACGGATACGGGGACGTCACTGCAACGTATATACGTAGGTCAGAAAGTGCCCCCACGTATATACGCTAAGCATAAAAGTACAAGCAAGGGATCAGAGTACAACACAAAGCGTGGTATACATACACATGCCAACATAAAAGGTACATATACAAGTCATCACAGTGTATGATAAACATTACATATTACATATGTCTTTTATCACAACCAAGTCCAAAAGTAAAATATACAATAAGATACCAAAAAGCTCACGAGTAGGATGAAGATCCCGTGAGTCAAAAGAGGAGTCTGGCACGAAGGAAGTAGAGCTAGTCTGCCTGCTCACTAAAGAAAGCTCGATCTACTGTGGACAGCTCCACTTCGATCCAAGCTTCAACCTGAACATACAAATCCAAGGGAGTCAGGACCTCCCAACAATGAACAGGCTACAGCCAAATGGCTAAGTGACAAGAGTAGAAAGGTTAGAACACAAGTAAGGCAGATATGAACAAGTGAATCATGAAACAGGAAATCCAGGTTAAAACTGATTATAAGCAAGATTGATTGTATACGCTTAAGTCACGGTCCCATGAGACTAATACATCGAAGGAATAATCCAAACAAGGAAACCCTCATCTATATACCTTTATCTCATGCCACAGAAATCCAAGCGTATAGAATCAGAGTTGCAAATCATATGAAAGTCAAACAGGAATACATAACAAGAATACTAAGAATCATAACTAGAAACATAACTGGAATAACGGGAATCATAATAAGTATCACAACTGGAAACATAACTGGAATCATGACTGGAATATCAAGAATCATAATAAGATCCATAACGGTTATCAATTATTATTATAACTCGTCTAACTCATATATCTAGGTATGTGTCTCGGTATCGATCCCAACCCACATACATCCATATATAAGAAAGTCGAGGGTTGTTATCGGAAGCTGATGGATAACTGATATAGCTTCTTATAGTAGTTCCCATACACCTGGGACCAGTTTTGGAGGCCCAAAGTCCCCCTAACAGTAATCTGTGGGCCCAAAGTCCCACTAACAGTACCGCCAATATGTCATATTCCCATACTATAAGCAAGATATCATTCCGGCATCCATCACTTCCTCCCATACCCATACAAGTTGTAGCTTATTAAGATTATCAGGTTACGGGAATAAACAGTCATAACAGTAATAGCCCTACCGATTCAAGAGGTGGCCCCCACAGATTCAAGAGGTGGCCCCCACCTTGAGGTGTGGCACTTTGTTCCATGTGGCACTTTGTTCTGAGGGAGTGGATTCTAGAGGTGGCCCCCACCGAGTATGGTGTGGCACTTAGTTCCATAAAACAAGACAGGATTCCCGTAAACATGACAATTACAAAGTCAGGTGTATCATGCTTGGTTTTAAAAGATAGCATGACGAGGTGGTGATAAATCACAAGCAATAAAACATAACAATAGATTGATAATAGGCCGGGTCAGTCATGACATAACAATAGGGTCTAGCAAAGTAGTGGCATGCCAGGTGATATACATGTGTTAAAAGGAAACATGAAATTAACAAGTCTGAAGTAAGGACATGGCAAGTGGAAACATAGAAGCGACACAGAATTCAACGACCTCGAAGGGTCTGCCACGCATGGTATACGATAAGGAGTAAGAACATCACTGGCAAGATACAAGTATAAGAATGAAACAAACAGTTGCATGGCAATACCTAAACATAGAAATATGAGGTAACTAGAGGTTATATACTTCAAGTAATAGGTCATGAAGTACAATATACAAACATATAACCGAAGCATAAGATCCAAATTTAAGATAGTAATTAACTGTAACAGACAGCCAAAGTTAGTCGACTAAGGTCAAGGGAGTAGTCGACTAATAGAAGGGTTAGTCGACTAACAGTAGGGTCTAGTCGACTAAAACTGTGTAACAGAGAGTTGGGTTTCTGATTCAGGAAATGTTAGTCGACTAGGTTAGAAGGGGTAGTCGACTAATAGAAGGGTCAAGTCGACTAACAGACACTTAAGTCAACTAAACCTGTGAAACAGAGAGTTGGGTTTGGTTTCAGGAAAAGGGTAGTCGACTAGGGTCAAGGTGTAGTCGACTAATAGGGATCTATAGTCGACTAATAAATAAGATGAGTCGACTAAAACTGTGGATCAGAAAAGGTTACGTTTCAATCTAAGGGTCTCTAGTCGACTAGGTTCTAGGTCAAGTCGACTAAAACTGGTCAAAACAGAACGCAGAACAGAATTCGCTGGTTGCGTTTGATGGTCTAAAAATGTGATTTTTATGGCATATGAACACAAGATAGGAGGATACAAGTATACTAGGAATGAAACAAGTCTTGGTGAGTAAAAATACTCACTAGGATTGGTTATGTGAAGCTTGATCCAAGGTGATAAATCCGACGAAGAGAGAGATGATCCCCAATCCAAAGGAAGTAGCTTGATTGAGGTTGAAGATGAAGATCTTGTTGATGCTTGAGGTGGAGATGATGACCTAGATGATGCCCTTGAGGTTGGTGGTGGATGTTGAGATGAAGGAGGATTTTGGAGAAGGGGATTTCTTTGTGGAAGTGAAGAAAAAGAGAAAGGAAATGTAATGGAAAGTTTATATATGATTTGTGATTTGTGAAGGAGGTGTAATTGAGATGGAAGAGAGGGGGTTTTGTGTAAATGGGGAAGCATGAGGTGTCACTTGACCAATCATGGCCGGCCAAGTGGAGGGGTGAGGTGGAGGTTAGGTGAAGATATTTTGAGATGGAAGAGTGTGGAAGAAAATGGGTTTTGGAAAAGATTAGGAATTTGGGAAATTGGAAATCTCTTTGGCTTGTGAAGGAAGGAAAGGAAAATAGAGAAAAGGAAAATGGTAGAGAAATGATAAAGAGAAGATATTTTCTCTTGGACTCAAGATGAAACTGTTGAATAGACAGATACCCGGGTTAAAGTCAAAGATGTGGAAATCATTTCGGAAAATGCCGGAATCGTCCGAAATTCAAGTATCTCGGATCGACTCGAAATAATTATCAAAAATCAATAATAATATATGAAGACCAATAGTGAAATCCGTTTTAAGAATTACTTTATAGTTTTAAAACTAAAAATCCGGAATCAGTTATCTACCGACTCCGATGGAATTTTCATAAAATCATAAAATTCTCAGAAAAAGAATGTAAGTAAGAAATATGATTCTAAGTAATTATATCTAAAGGGTCATCATGAAGTTCCAAACAGTTTGAGAATTAAAAATCCGGAAATCGGTCAGCGGCACTGACCGACACCGGTTTTGAAGATTTTCAACTTAATCACAGAAAATTCCAGAAAATCATAGAAAATCCAAAATATTGGAAAACGATGTTTAAAACTGAAATCGGTCGAATCGGATAACCAGAATGTCTAAAACAAGTAAAACTCTGAGATCGAGTCCCCGGCTCAGACTAAGGCTGACTCCGAGTTCACCGATCCAAATCCAAGGCAAAACAATCATATAAGGAATTCATAATACAGAATAAATACAGGAAACAAATCGAAAAAATACGATCGAAAATCTGAATACGCAACTAAGTACGTATTCCGGGAACGGGGTATTACACGTACTGTCGACCGTTCTTGCCTGTAATAGGCACGGTCGACCGCCCGATCAACTGACCTACGCCAAAACAGTTTTGAAAACTCTTTTTGAAGATATATAAAATTTTGAAATATTTTTGTTTGAATTTTGAAAAATAGGAAACATACATAGCTACTGAATATAAGTTCTAAACTTGATAAAAATTATTTTAGAAAATTTGAGAACCAAAAACATACTTTTGAAAAACGTGCATTTTATGTGTGTGTGTTTTTGAGCTTCAAACATATATACTAATTTTTAACAAAAAAAGAATCTACAAGATAAGTCTACAAGCAGACGTCTCTGAAACTTGATGTTGAGCAGTGATTGAGTTAAAGCCTAATATCTCATACTTGAGATTGAGCCATCAATACCTGTACCAACCTGAAATTCATTCTTGAACTTCTATTAGTACCAAATAGCTTTTATATGATTTGTTATCATCAAAACACATAATCCAGGGATTGTAACCTTTAGGCCAACAATCTCCCCCTTTTTGATGATGACAAAATATATAAGGTATAAAACAAAATATGAGAAGGAGGTAAAAACTCCCCCTTAAATGATGCTCTATTATTAAGTACAAAACATGAAACATGTATGAAGATAAATATCAAAACATGAAAACATATATGAGATAAACATCAAAACAAACTTATACTTCCATACTTCTCCCCCTTTTTGTCATACATCAAGAAGGGTAAACAACCATGAAAACTCATCAATCAATAATACAAACATTTAGTTCATCATATATAAAAGAAAATCTGTTAAAATCAAGTGCTTAGTAAAAATATCTGTAAGTTGAAACTCAGTAGAAACATAATCAATTTCAATATCACCTTTCTCATAATGATCTCTGAGAAAGTGATATCGAATCTCTATGTGCTTTGTCTTACTATGTTGATTTGCATTTTTAGTCATATGAATAGTACTGGTATTATCACAAAATATTTTAACATGATCATAATGCAAATCATGCAAATCATAATTAAGGAGAGTATGTTTCATCCAAAGGACTAGTGCACAACAAGCCTCAGCAACAACATACTCCGCCTCGACGGTTGAGAGGGCTATAGAATTTTGTTTCTTGAAAGACTATGGAACAAAACAATTTCCTAGAAACTGACATGTTCTACTTGTACTCTTCCTATCTACTCTACAACCTCCATAGTCAGCATCCGAAAAACTTGTCATTGAAAATTGTCCGGTCTTCGGATACCATAGACCCATTCCAATAGTGCCCTTAAGGTATCGAATAATGCGTTTTATCGTATCAAGTGGGACTCTTTAGGATAAGATTGGAATCTAGCACAAAGACATACACTAAACATAATATCCGGCCTACTAGCCGTTAAATACAACAAACTACCAATCATGCTTCGATAAAGTTTTATGTCTATGCTTTTACCTTGCTCATCCTTATCAAGTTTGGTTGTGGTAGCCATAGGAGTTTTGCTAGTCTTTGTCCCTTCAAGTCCGAATTTTTTGATGAGTTCCTTTGTGAACTTGACTTGACTTATAAAGATCCCATCACTCCTTTACTTGATTTAGAGTTCAAGGAAGTAGTTTAGCTCTCCTATTATAGACAATTCAAACTTATTCTGCATACATGATTTAAACTCTGTGCAAAATATTTCGTTAGTAGATCCAAAATTATATCATCAATATAAATTTGAACAATGAGAATGTCACTATCAACATGCTTAGTAAACAAAGTAGTATCTACTTTACCTTTAACAAAACCATTTAAAAGAAAAAAGTTGAAAGTATTTCATACCAAGCTCTAAGAGCTTGTTTTAAACCATGCAAAGCTTTATCTAGTTTGAAAATAAAATTTGAATGTATAGGATCAACAAACCTGGGTGGCTGTTCAACAAATACTTCCTCTTCAATAAAACCATTGAAAAATGCGCTTTTGACATCCATTTGAAAAAGTTTGAAATTTTTATAAGAAGCAAAATCAAGTGTGATCCATATAGCTTTGAGCCGTGCTACGGGTGCAAAAGTTTTCTCAAAATCGATTCCTTCGATTTGGGTGTAACCTTGGGCCACTAATCTAGCTTTATTCCTAATAACATTTTCTGACTCATCCAACTTGTTCCTAAAAATTTATTTAGTACCAATCGTTGGTCTATCACGGGGTCTAAGAACGAGATGCCAAACTTGATTGCGCTCAAACTGATTGAGCTCTTATTGCATTACAAGCAACCAATATGAGTCGCCCTCGGCTTCGAGAATGTTTTTGGGTTCAATATGGGAAATGAAAGCATAATGACCACACAAATCATGAAGTTTAGAGCGAGTAGATACTCCCTTTGATACATCACCTATGATGAGATCTTTGGGATGACTTGTAGCATATCTCCAATCTTTTGGAAGTGGTTGAGATGGTTCCACTTCATCCTCTTGAACTTCACCATTAAGTTTTTGCTTGTCTTCTTGGGTGGGTAAGTCCTCCGAGGATACTTTCTCCATATCTTCACCTAAAGTGTCAATCTCTACAACATTCTTAACAAAAGTATCAGATTCTTCAAACTTAACATGCATAAATTCTTCAATTGTCAGAGAGGATTTATTGAATACTCTATAAGATTTGCTAGTATTAGAATAACCAACAAAAATAGCTTCAAAAGTCTTAGCATCAAATTTACCCAAGTTATCTTTGGTATTCAAAACAAAACATTTGCATCCAAAAACTCTAAAATACGAAACATTAGGTTTTCTTGAATAATAGATTTCAAAGGAAGTTTTAGAAGAATTTTTACAAAAATAAATTCTGTTAGATATATAGCATGTGGTGTTTACGGTCTCGGCCTATAAGTATTGAGGGAGCCCGTATTCACTAATCATAGTCCTAGACATTTCTTGAAGAGTACGATTCTTCCTTTCAACGACTCCATTTTGTTGTGGAGTTTTAGGATAAGATAACTCATGCTTAATTCCATTTTCTTCGCAATAAGTGATGAATGATTGGCTAATAAACTCACCATCTCTATCACTTCTTATGCGCAAAACCGAAAAACCTTTTCCTTTTCAACCCTTTTTCGAAAAACATTAAATGCAAAAAAAAACTTGATCTTTATGTTTCAAAAAGAAAATCCATGTAAAACGGGAGAAATCATCAACTAAAACAGAAACATAGCGATTTTCACTTAAACTTTTAGTTTTAGTAGGACCAAACAAATCCATGTGGATCAATTCTAATGACTAGTGCCATGTTATCCTTAATTGGTTTGAAAGAGGACTTGGTTTGTTTTTCAAGTTGGCACGCATCACAAATGTGATTCTTTTCAAACTTCAAGTAAGGAATATCCTTCACCGATTCTTTAGAATTGATTCTAGAAAGATGATCAAAAGATGCATGGCCTAATCTTCTATGCCATAACCATGAATCCTCATCAAAAGCATTTAAATATTTAGCTTTGCAATCTAGATTTAACAAATCAATAATATATACATTATTTTCACGAAATCCTGAAAGAATGCAATCATTAGTTTTACAATAAAAAATGTTACTAGAAAAATCATCAAAAACAACTTTGAAACCACGATCACATAGTTGACTAATACTAAGTAGATTATGTTTAAAACCATCAACTAAAATAACATTTTCAATTAAGGGAGATGTACCAATCTTGATGTTACATATACCATAATCTTGCCCTTGGAATCATCTCCGAAGGTGACAGTGCCACCTTCATCGTACCTTGATAGGGTTACAAATTGTTGATGTCCCACGTCATGTGCCTTGAGCAACCGTTATCAAGATACCACCACTCCCTACGTCTTGGAGCTTTGGTGTGTACCTGCATCAAATAATGAATTTGTTGACTTTGGTACCCATATTTTTTTGGGTGCTATGACGTTGGTACTTCGAACCCAAATATGATTATTAGTACCATTTATACGATCATAACAAAATTTAGCTAGATGACCATTTCGGCCACAATAAGTACATTTATAAATTCTATCATACATGAAAGTATGATGTGCATGAATATGTTTGGTGTGTGATTTATAAGTGTGAGTATGTGTAGTATGAATGTGTTTCTTTAAAGCATTTTTTCTTGAAAAACATGTCTTCTAATTTAGTTTTATTAAACTCACATTTCTTTAAAATACTTTCCAAATTGTTGATTTAGTTTTTAAGATAAAAATGTTATTTTCATCAATCTTGAGAAACTTAGCTTTACATGAAACCTTGTATGCATCAAAATCCTTTTGTGTTGATAAAAGAGTGGATGATAAATCATCTTTTCTTTGAAAAGAGTAATAACTTTGTTTTGAAGAATTTCATTTTCCTTTTTCATATTTAGAAAATTTTTCTTTAAAGAATCATAATTATCTGAAAGTTCTACAAATGCATTTACTATAACATCTTTAGTTAATTCACAATCATCAATAGATAGTTCAGAATTTATCTTGGGTGTGTTTGCCATAAAACACATGTTTGCTGTGTCCACCTCTTCTTCGGATTCACTTTCTGATTCCCATGTGGCTTTGGGAGCTTTCTTTATGAATGTCTTCTTTTAGTTGATTGAAAAAGATAGCTTGTTTCTGAAATCTGGACATTCGGTCATGATGTGTCTGGGTTTCCGACATTTGAAGTAGATGATTTTCTTATCCTTCTTTCCTTGTCATCGTCTCCTATGGTTGTACTTTGCTTTGTTGTTATTCTTCTTACATTTCTTACGAGGAGAGATAGTTCTTCATCATCTTCTGAGAGATAGTTCTTCATCATCTTTTTCTTCTTCTTCATTGTCAGAGATGGCGGGAGTAGACTTGAAAGCGATAGTCTTCTTCTTTTGTGGCGTCATTTCTTCTCTTGCCTTTCTCTCCATCTCATGAGTCTTAAGGTTGCTGATAAGATCAATGAGCTCCATCTTATCTTTATCGTTCAACTCCTTCAATGTAGTGGATTTGACTTCCCAAGACGGTGGAAGTGCATGAATGACCTTCCGGACCTTTTGATCATTGTTAATTTCATCACTTAAAGAGGAAAGGCCCTTAGTTATTTTAGTAAACTTTGTAATCATATCATCAATAGATTCATTTTCATGCATTTTGAAGTTTTCATATTCAGAACAGAAGAGATCAATTTTAGCTCTCATGACTTATGATATTTCCTCATGAGTGACCAATAGGTGTTGCCAAATCTCATATGCAGATTTGCAATGAATAACCCTTGTAGTGTCATCCTCATTCAAGGCTAGAAATAAGGCATTTTGAGCCTTTAAATTAGCCTCATATTTCTTGGCGGCAATATCAAACCAAGTGTCATCATCACCGATGGGTGCGCTATAGGGTTTGGTCACCGCCTTTGCAACCCGACTTCCTAGGGATTGCAAAAATACGGTCATTCTAACTTTCAATATGGGAAAGTTAAGACCATCAAATTTGGGAGGGGTCCTAATACTGTCGGCCATTTTTACTAGTGGATGAGTGAAGAAATTAATAGAATGATTAGCAAATTAGGATTTCTCTAAGGATGTTAAGTCAAAACTAGAGACCTTGCTCTGATACCAATTGAAATTACACCTAGAGGGGGGTGAATAGGTGTAAGGCTAATCAATTCAATATTCAATGCAAAATAAAAATAAGATGATGCAAACGATCACTCAAAGTAAGATTAGAAGCCGTATACCCCGTGAAGGGTTCTGAACTTCTTCCTCGTGATTCCTCTAGATAAGAGTTTGAGGTGCTCAATGCAATCTTATTGTAATGAGTATAAATCGACAATGAATGAATATAAAGTAGATAAGAGAGACAAGAAATCAATCGCAAACAAAGAGATTTGTTTCGAGGTTCGAGCCACCGCTCTACGTCCTCACCTTCACCACCGTGAAGGATTTCCAATCCATTAGAACTTTTCACCAAAGGTATTACAACTACTATGGAGTACACAACTCCCTAACACACTCCTCTAGTCCATAGGTAGCGTAGCAAAAATACAATAAGCACTGCGTGATCAAAAGACCACAAACTCTCTCTTGAAAAACTTCTTTACAAAACCCTAGAGAATAATATATAAGATTGAAGCTCAAGATTTTGTAAGTGAAATTTAAAAATAGAAGAGAGATTTTAAGAACCAAAACTTGAAGAAGACTTTTGAAAATAATGATTAGACTAAGGAGGTGTACTTATTATGTAGTATAGAAATGTATTTGATGTACCCTTTCTTGTCTCCGCTATAGCATAAGGCTATACCGAGTCGGATCTCAGGGAGAGCTCGCGTAGAAGCTTTACGTATGTAGTGAAGTGAACAAACGAGTATTCTTCTCTTGTTTTATAAACTTAGTGAATCAAATGAAAAAGAAACCAAAAGAAGATGGATATGTTCATGGTGGAAGTGGAAAAGAAATCAAGAAGTGATGTGGATGTTGTATTCACAAGAAAAGAATAAGAAACTTAAAGAAAGTGATCCAAGACTAGATTACCTTGCTAGCTTGCCAAAGCTTACCAATCTCCTTGATAATGAAAGCTTTGCCTAATGTTGTCACTCCATAGGCTTAGAATTCCTCTCACATGTTGACCTAATTACTTTCTCATTTGCAAGATGGTGGTTTAACCATCGGAGAAGAGAAGATCATACACTTGCAAGATTAACAAAAGCAATCACCCATGAGTAGTGAAGTGGCTAAGCTAGTGGTAAACTAGTACATGGAATGAAAATTAGCTACAAGAAGCCATTAGAAAAATACAAGACATGAAAGTAAATTGCAAGAAGTAAACAAAGCAATAAGGAAAGCAATTAAAGAATGCAAGAAACTAGAATCAAACTCAAGTAGAGGAATGGAGGATGGATCAATCCTTACATAGCTTCAAGTTGTCACCCTTGATTACACAAGCTCTCTCCCTCACAATCACTCTCTTTTGTAATGAAATCTAGGGATAGAGAAGAGGGACTACAAGAAATAAAACTAGAAAAAAAACAACTAAAAATTACAACTAATGAACTAATCTCCTCTCTTCTCTGATCCGTTTTTGCTCGCAGGTACAAATGAAGTATTTATAGGAGAACTGAGAAGCTTCTGGAGATAAGGTGGTTGCCACAAAATCCGGGGCTCAACGGCCACAAGATTGCCGCGCCTATGCCGCGGCCCGCGGCAATCTCTGGGCCGTTGATCCAGATTTTTCTGGTGAGATCTGGTATCTGAGTTGTTATCCACGTGGACCACTTGGATTCTGAGTTTGTTGCGCGGATCTCTCTAGATCTGGTTTGAGATTTGGCTTTATTCTTAATCTTGATTAATCACTTAATTAGTGTTAATTAAGTGATTATTTGAATATCTCTCCATTAATTGTGTACCTGCAAATATGTAGAGAAGAGGAGTAAAATTCACTTATTTATTCGTATTATGCATGGGAATTATGAGGTAAAATATGCAATATTGAGTTACAATCACACCCCCACACTTATTCTTTTGCTCGTCCCGAGCAAAACAAAGAAAAAGAAAATCTAAACTAACAATTTATTACACCACTTTCGCAGGTGACGCGATTGCACTGAGCATGTGCAACAAGCCGTTAAACCTCTAGGTTACCCTAGAGGAGGAGTGTTGTCTCCTGAGGGTTTTCAGCGGATTACACCCACAAAATCCATAAAGAAAGAAGACAAATGTTAGTATTTTGAAAACGCATTTTGAATAAGAGACATGTTTTTAAACTATTTTTGCAAAAATATAAGTGATCCTAGGTCATAAGTCCACCTATAATCATTCTTCCTTAAACTTAGTCTCCATGCAAGATCTTGTTTTTAATTAAGGTAAGAATTCAAAATTGGATTGAATATTTTTATCCTTCATAAGACCTAGATAGTATGCACACCGTGTAAGTGAAGATTTCTGGGATTTCAACTCCAACCATAAAGCCATTTCTTTATTTATACATATATATTTTTTTCTTTTTCTTTTTCTTCCCTTAGTCTAGGCTTTCTAGTCTACCCTTGTAGCGAGCCTTTAACCGATGACTCCCAAACCAGACGGTCTTAGGGCATCAGATGAGAAAACATCCCTCGGGTTTAAGGTCTCGAGTAGAAAAGGCCACGAAACTAAAGGGGATTATTTATTATCACCGTTAGGCGTGAATAATCATGCTTCTTGAGGCACAATTATCCAGCTTAATAAGTGAGATCACCGTTAGGCGTGAGTAACCATGCTTCTTGAGGCATAGTTATCCAGCTTAATAGGTGATGTTTTATTTATATATATATTTTTTTCTTTTTCTCTTTTTCTGTTTTTATTTATATGGCATTTTTGGTCTTTGTCTCCATCCCAAGAAATGTGTAAGTGTAAAGTGCATATTTATCTAAGGTAAAAATTCAAGATAAGAATATCTCACCAATTTTACTTACTTAGCCTATAATTTCAAACAAGATCTATTACTTCAACTATGTTTAAGATGTCATAATTAAGGCTTTCTTAATCTCTAAGATACATCTTAATTTTCTTAAAAATAGAACAAAACATTATCTCTTATTTCAAAAAGTTTTTTTTTTTTTTTTTAAAAGAAAAGTAAAATCTAAAAAGAAAGTGGAAAATCTAGAAAAAAGATAAAATCTAAAAATAAAAGACCTAAAAAGAAAAATAAAAGTCCTAAAAAAAAAAATAAAATCCTATGAAGAAAAGAAAAAGTCCTATGTTAGTACATACCCCCCATACCTATCTCATGCATTGTCCTCAATGTATGTAAGATAAAATGATGCATGAAATAGGTAAGGTAAAAAGTCACTCCCTCCTCCTCTTGGGAACCGCAGTGGTACTGGGTCCAGCAGATTGTGTCCTCCTCAAAGTCGCCTCAATACTCTCTAAGCGCGAGGATTGCTCCTCCAACCTGGAAGTTTGCTCCTCCATCTTCTTTCTCAACCTTACTTGCCCCTTAAAAATTTTCTTCATGCCCTTCCATAAGGTAGACATGAAAGCTCGTGTCTCTACAGGGGGTTCCTGCCTCCAAAATTCGGGTTCATCCTCCGCATCATAACTCTCCGAAGATGAGGACTCAACCGGCACATTTTCTGGCTGGACAGTAGGTGTCCAGAGTGCGTGTAAACAACTAGTGTATGCACTGGTCGGTCTCTCGGGTGCAACAAACTCTCGGTCAAATGACTCAAAGAATTCGTCCGGTAGAAAGGTCTTACACAGACGTGTTATCAATACAGGATGTGAATATTTGGCACCTCTTGTGCGTGAAGAGTTGACAATAAGTGCGTGGAAGATAACCTTGTTTAAACAAACCGTGCGTTGTCGTGTCATCAAGTCATGTATAATCTGTAGCACAGGCCTGTTAAAAGTCGTGGTATGGTCTAGCCCTACAATATTGCGTAGGATCCAACGTCCTATGCAATGAACATTCCTAAACGTGGTGCTAGCCTTCAGCCCACGATCCTGCTCCGTGCAGCGAGCTCCCATAACAGTCATATAATCAATTAAAGGGAGGGGCTCGCTGTTGTGTGTAATGGTCGGGACGTGAGTGACTTCCTCAAGAAGAGGAAGCGTGACATGAAAATCTCCATTGGGCATATGGACAGTGAATTGGTATGCATGTGAATCTACCGAGGCGTGATCTAGGTGAGTGTAAAACATCTTCACCAATTCAGGACAATAGAATGACTCGGTCTCAGATCTATCATATATCAAATTGTACCAATTCCTAGCCCTTATTCGTTCTAAAAATACATGTCCATAACCATTAGGATCAATTAGAATTTGCCCAAAGTCTTTCTCAGCAAATATTTGTGGTGCCATAACAGAGAATTAAGATCAACAAAAATTCGTGCGGTAAAAAGAAGAGATTTAGAACTCGAACCGCCCCCGGATTACGTGGGGGGAAAAATCGATCTCTGTTGTGGGTTTAGAGAATTTTGAAGAAATTTGTGACACCAGATCCTCGACAAGAACTGAAAATCGACCGGAGAAGAACTTTTCTGGGCGCAAGACTCCTCAAAAGAGCCGCGTTTGCGCGGCTGGGGTTGTGGATCCGCGGCAGATTGAAAGGATCTGGGGAAGAGAAAAATTTGGTGGCTGCGGTTTTGAGAGGAAGATGTATATCTGAGATTGTTTTCTCGTGTGAGGGAGGAAATATGTGGAAGGGGTTCTTTTTATAGGAGGGAAAGAATTTGAGAGTTCCCAATCTATCCCTAGGTCAAAAACAAATTTACCCTAGGGATTTATGAAAAGAATCTTTGACTCCTAGGAATTTGGAAAGACCTCAAACTTAGGAATTCTTGAAAGATGGAATTTGAGGAATCATAGGAATATGGAAAGAATTTGAATTTTGAAAATATGGGAACTCCTTTAAATATGAAAATCCTCCTTTATTTTTGTTGCTCTTTTTTTTTTATTTATTTCCTAAATTCTATGTTAGTAAATCCTATGTTAGTAAAAAAAAAATTAACTTATGGTGGTGGTTCCGGTGGTGGTCGGATTGGTCCACGGAACATGGCCCAATCAGCTTGTCGTTGGGTTTTCAGAAACCCACCAAAAATCACAGAAATATGACCCATAAAAATGATGCATGCGTGTGTGCTCTTAATTATATACATGACCACCCCATCTAATTTCAAGATTTTCCTAATAATTTCAGAGTCATTTTCATCAAACTCCTTGTCCCAGAATGATAAAACAATTGACTTGGACTCGGAAAGGAACACTGACTCAGGGAAGTGAATGAAGTCAAGATAAGGTTCAGGAGTCGGAATGGATTTAGGAATTGGGTCCAAGTCAAGAAATGTCAACTCAAGTCCACATGAATTGTCCAACAATGGAATGTGACTATCAAAAATTTGTAATTCCAGTTCAGGAAAGATGGGAATCAAAACTGACTCTAGAAGGTTACTCAAATTGGGTAATATAACTGGAGTCAATAATGATTCAGGGATTGGAACTGGATCACAGATGTGCAAATCTAGGTCACATATCTCATTTAGTTCAATTCCACAAAATGGAGAACTTGCCAAAATGTCAATGGGATCTTCAGAAGTGAAAAATTGGGCAAGTTCGACATGATCCTCAAAGATAGTTGATTCAACTTCATTGTGAATTGTGAAAGGATCCAAGGTTGATTCCGAGAAAGAATTAAAGTGAGGTAAAGATACCGGAGTCATTATGGAATCAGGAAGAAGGATTGAATCACAAAGTTGGGGTTCAAGATCACATTCCTCATGTAATTCAATAAAATGTGGAGAACTTGCCAATTTATCAATGGGATTTTCAGAAGTGTAGAATTGGTCAAGTTCATTGTGATCATCAAAAAAGATTGGTGATTCAATTTCACAATGGATAGGAAATGGATCCAATTCTGACTTGGGAAATGGATTGAAATCAGGTAAGGTTATGGAAGTCATGATTGAATCAGGAAGTAGATTGGAATCATCAAATGAAAGTTCAGGATCAAATTCATGTTCCAGTTCAATTTCAGAAAAAGGAAAACTTGCCAAATTGTCAATTGGATCAGAAGTGTGGACAAGTTCATTTTTAGGAAATGAGAAACTTGCCAAAATGTCAACGGGATTTGAATTTTGGACAAGTTCAAGTTTAGGAAATGAAAAACTTGTCAATGTATCTATTGGATCTGAAGTTTGGACAAGTTCAGGTGAGTGTGCTGAAATTGAATCTGGATTTCCAAGATGACAAGAGTCTTGAGTCATATCAATAGAGTGTGGTATAACTGGATTAGTCAAATGTTGATAAGATAGAGTTTCCTCTTTCCTAAGAAGGTTATCCAATTGTTCTTTCACACTATTGATAGACTTGGCATGTGATTTTTGATATTGTAACATAGACTCTTGCAAGATGTCTATACTCTTTTCTAGAATTGATGTATCTTCAAATGATTGTTTTAGAATGGGAGTATAGGAATCTTGACTTTGGAAAGTTTGTGAATAGTGTGAGTCAAAAATGTGTGGTGATGGAAGAGTGGACTCACACAAGAAATCTTTACTCGTTTCCATGACAAATGGTTGTTCATTAGGAAGCGGTGGAACTGAGTAAGATTCTTGAAAATACTGTGGAACTGGAGAGGGAAATGGTTCTGGAAGTGTTTGCTCAGCTCTCTGTAAATTAGCTTCTAAACTCCTTAATAAGTCAGATTTGTCTTCAAATGGAAGCTCAGAAAAAGGAGTGTATGACGTGGACTCGGGAAATGAATATTGTGGACAAGGTGAATATGATGGACAAGGATATTGAAAATTTGACTCGGGGTAAGTGAATCCCCAATGACTCGATGAAGAGTTGAAATTATTTTGGACATTATAATCATTAGATGGGGGGTATGGGTCATTTTGATTCGGATAAGGCCAACCCGGTGTATGTGGTTGGTGCATATTATAAAACACCGGGTTGGAATTATCCGAATATGGAGTGTGTGTGACATATGGATGGAAAGAATTGTAATTGTAAGCCATATCACACAATCACAAACAAAAACAAACAAACAAACAAACAAACAAACAAAAGAAAAAATTTCTAACCTAAGTTAGGGTAGACTTAGGACCTAGACGACTCCTAACAAATAGACCGTCCACGGGAGGTTTAGTGCAGACTCTAACCACAAGCTAATCAGCCAGGGAAGGGTAAGGTTGGTGGGAGGTTTTCCGTCCGGAGACGTTCCTTAATTAAGTAACCAGCAACCTTCGGGCTTTCGGCCCTCAACCCCTTTCCTAGACACCGATTTTGCAAGAGTTAACTTCCAACACTTTTCCCCCTTAGGAAAATCTCCTAAATGAGTCCGAGATGTCCCTAGGGCCAACGTCTACTTTTTTTATTAAATTAGGCTTGGTTTAGTGAGTGCTTGGGAAAATGATTTTCGGGCTAAGGAAAGGGTAATGAACTCCCCCACCTTATCTTATTTACGGGTATGCCCTTAGAATTGAATTGTACAAGTGTACAAGAAATATAACAAGGATTCACTCAAAGCAAGAAAATCAAGCAAGAGTTTGTCCTAGTCTAATATGCAATGCAAACACGTACCTTACCTCCAGCACTCTTCAACAGTAAAAGTAAAGAATTGAAGAGACACGTGCCTAATGATGCAAATGTCTAATCAATTTTAACGATTAACAACCAATTTTTTACTGTTGAATTAATTAACAGGAATACAGTGAAGTATACAGGAAATCAAGTATATAAGCAGTTGTATCTTGCAGAGCAGAAGCCCCTGCAGAAAATTGGTTAGGAGTTCACTCCATTGTGCCGCGTTTCCACGGCAAAGCTTGTGGATCCGCGGCACTCTGGAGGGATCCTGGGCCCTGCTTTCTTGAGCAGAGGCCCAGGTCCACTTATATGTGACTGCAATGTATATTTTCCTGTTTCTTAACCTGTAACCTGCAAACAGAGAAGAAGAATCGTTTAGTACTTCACTTTACAACAAAAATAACGTCGCTCTCCCCGGCAACGGCGCCAAAAATTGATTAGACTAAGAGAGGGTGTACTTATTATGTGTATAAAGATGTATTTGATGTACCCTTTCTTGTCTCCGCTATAGCATAGGGCTATACCGAGTCGAATCTCAGGGAGAGCTCGCGATGGAAGCTTTACGTGTGGTAGTGAAGTGAACAAACGAGTATTCTTCTCTTGTTTTATAAACTTAGTGAATCAAATGAAAAAGAAACCAAAAGAAGATGGATATGTTCATGGTGGAAGTGGAAAAGAAATCAAGAAGTGATGTGGATGTTGTATTCACAAGAAAAGAATAAGAAACTTAAAGAAAGTGATCCAAGACTAGATTACCTTGCTAGCTTGCCAAAGCTTACCAATCTCCTTGATAATGAAAGCTTTGCCTAATGTTGTCACTCCATAGGCTTAGAATTCCTCTCACATGTTGACCTAATTACTTTCTCATTTGCAAGATGGTGGTTTAACCATCGGAGAAGAGAAGATCATACACTTGCAAGATTAACAAAAGCAATCACCCATGACTAGTGAAGTGGCTAAGCTAGTGGTAAACTAGTACATGGAATGAAAATTAGCTACAAGAAGCCATTAGAAAAATACAAGACATGAAAGTAAATTGCAAGAAGTAAACAAAGCAATAAGGAAAGCAATTAAAGAATGCAAGAAACTAGAATCAAACTCAAGTAGAGGAATGGAGGATGGATCAATCCTTGCATAGCTTCAAGTTGTCACCCTTGATTACACAAGCTCTCTCCCTCACAATCACTCTCTTTTGTAATGAAATCTAGGGATAGAGAAGAGGGACTACAAGAAATAAAACTAGAAAAAAACAACTAAAAATTACAACTAATGAACTAATCTCCTCTCTTCTCTGATCCGTTTTTGCTCGCAGGTACAAATGAAGTATTTATAGGAGAACTGAGAAGCTTCTGGAGATAAGGTGGTTGCCACAAAATCCGGGGCTCAACGGCCACAAGATTGCCGCGCCCATGCCGCGGCCCGCGGCAATCTCTGGGCCGTTGATCCAGATTTTTCTGGTGAGATCTGGTATCTGAGTTGTTATCCACGTGGACCACTTGGATTCTGAGTTTGTTGCGCGGATCTCTCTAGATCTGGTTTGAGATTTGGCTTTATCCTTAATCTTGATTAATCACTTAATTAGTGTTAATTAAGTGATTATTTGAATATCTCTCCATTAATTGTGTACCTGCAAATATGTAGAGAAGAGGAGTAAAATTCACTTATTTATTCGTATTATGCATGGGAATTATGAGGTAAAATATGCAATATTGAGTTACAATCAAATAACAGCACAAGACTGAAAACAAAAAACTCTTTCACTTGAAATCCCAAAACTTTGATTTTTGAATTTTTGTTTTTGTTGTTGTAGTTGTGTTAAACTCAACTCTAATGACCCCTTTATATACGGTTTTAGAAGAGTAAACATAGAATAGTTTTACCAGCATAAAAGAGGTAGAAATTGACCCTCTAATACAGCTTACCACGTTTTTTTAATTTAAACATGTTTTAAAATAGCCTATTAAAAAATAGATGTTTCTGCCAAACTGGCAGACTGGCGGTCGACCGGCCGGTCGACCGGCAGATTCAAAAAACCTGACCGTTAGCCCTCCGATCAACCGTGACAAACCGAGGCTAACCTGATTACTGTCGGTCGACCGCCCGGTCGATCGCAACGGGGATCGGTCGACCGGGAACGTGCACAACCCCAATTGTCAAAACTCTGGTCGACCGTGCGGTCGACCGTTCTGGCCTGTAATAGGCAGGATCGACCGACCTAGGCCAAAACAGTTTTGAAAACTCTTTTTGAAGATATATAAAATTTTGAAATATTTTTGTTTGGATTTTGGAAGATATGAAATATACATAGCTATTGGATATAAATTCTAAATTTGATAAAAAATATTTTAGAAAATTTGAGAACCAAAAACATACTTTTGAAAAACATGCATTTTATGTGTGTGTGTGTGTGTTTTTGAGCTTCAAATATATATACAAATCTTTAACAAAAAAAGAATCTACAAGATGAGTCTACAAGCAGGCGTCTCTGAAACTTGATGTTGAGTAGTGATTGAGCTAGAGCCTAATATCCCATACTTGAAAATTGAGTCATCAATTCTTGTACTAACCTGAAATTCATTCTTGAACTTCTATTAGTACCAAATAGCTTTTATATGGTTTGTTATTCAAAATACATAACCCGGGGATTGTAACCTTTGGGCCATACTTTTTACATGATATCATGTGTGATACCTATATGTGATATTGCAGTGATCGTTGATTTATTATGGTTTAGATTTATAACTTGTTCAGGTTACTTTAGGCTTAGCGTGTATACGTGGGGTATCTTCCTTGACACAAAAAGGTATTTGCAAAAGCTACTTCAACATCAATGGTGATACAAAGTCTGTAAGTACACCGTAGGCCCCTCACTTTAAGTTAAAAGTTATTATGTCTCTTACTACAGTTGAAGAGCGTGAGTATATGTCTCATATACCCCATGCTAGTCCAATTGGTAGTCTGATATATGTGATGGTGTGTACAAGGCCTGATTTATTACAAGTTATCTCAATGGTTAGCATTCATATGCATGATTTCGGTAGGGGTCATTGGAAGGTAGTGAAGTGAGTTCTACGGTACATAAAAGGTATTATAGATGTTGGTTTGTTGTTCGAGAAGGATACTACGAGTAAGTAAGAGTGTGTTAGATATGTCGATTTCGATCACGCTGGAGATCTTGACAAGCATCGGTCTATGACGGAGTATGTATTCATATTGTCCTAAGCACCAGTGAGTTGCTCTATTCTATAGTCTATATCGCTTTATCTACTACAGAGACCAAGTATAGGGCCATAATAGAGGCTATGAAGGAGGCAATTTGCCTTCAAGGGTTGCTTGATAATTTGGGGATTGATCAGGATCCATTGAAGATCATTGTGATAGCAAGAGTATGTATTTGGCAAAAAATCAGGTCTATCATGTAAGGACGAAGTACATTGACATCAGGTTTCACTTGTTCGAGAGATTCTTGATGAGGGTGACATCGAGTTTAAAAAGATTCACACGAAGGATAATCCTACTGATATACTTACCAAGATTGTTGCGGGAGTAAAATTTGCTTACTGTAGGAAGTTACTCTACATCCTTCCAGTTATTTGAGTTTGGTGGAGCTCATTTGGATAAACTACGGATGGCTTGATCTTTCAAGCAGGGAGTACGTAGGAAACCACATTGGTACAACCCGGTTGAGTCGACATGGCGATTCGTTGCGTTCGACTCAGATTTGAGAAATCCTCACCGAGGTGGACTATTGTAAGGAGAAAGTCTAAATCTTATTGGTAAAGTTTTTTTTTAACTCATTAGAGAAGAGATCCCAGAGCTTGGAGTTCAGCGGCGTGCCCAAGACTCGAAGAAGACAAAGCACTGCTAAAGGCAGAGGCCTGGTCAACTGGTCATGCGCAAAAGTGCACAGAAGAAAGGGAGGATGGAGTCGGTCGACCCGACCAACCAACGAGGAGCAGCACATGCCAGATGTGGGCGGTCCATCCCCCGATCGACTGCCCAAAATGAAGATTTTGACTTTGCACAAGTAGCAGTTGACCACCCGGTCGACCGGCCAGAGCGCAAAATTGAGCCTGCACATCTACCGGTCGACCGTCCGGTCGATTGCACGACAGCTCTGGTTGTTTCCTATTTGGATTCAACTTCATTTCTGATCCGATTTCAGAGTTTTTGGTTTTCGTTTCTTCGATGATTCTCTAGCTATATATTGAGGGGTATTGTCCTCATCGATTGTAACCTGAATTGATTGATTTGAATAAGATCTCTCTCCTCCTTTCTGCCCTGAGGACATGGGCAATTGTCTAACCTTGTTAAACCTATACTTTATCGCTTGCTTATTTGTAATTATTCTGCTGCATATTCTGGTTTTTGCACAAGACCTTCGACTTGTCCCCACAGGACAAGTGAGGAAAGTGTGCATCATTCATGAAAGGGGAAGTGTGTGTATAACAGTATCCTATGGGAGAGGCAAGCACTTGTGTGATTATTGACAATAATAGCTTCCCAGAAAGAAGAGCTATTTTTCATATGGAAGTATACAAAAGAAAGTCAAAAAAAGATGTAATTATCACGCCCCCATGCTTCAATGGAGCTATGATTTCCTTTGGTAGCAAAACTATGCCCTAGTCCACAATAATTATCTGTGTTTAGGAATCTGATCCATGGGATTTTCTCGTAATAACACGATTTTTTAAGCATAAGTCTAACAAGTGTGAAAATAAACATGTCTCAGGCAAAACTGGTATGTTCTAGTCTGAATTTCATCAAAACAACATTGTCCATAACCAATGAATGATTATATATTATCATGTTTCTTCTGTCTTGTAATATAGTAAATAAAACTCAACTCTTATCAAAATTATAATCTTTCTTCCATCATCTATCTTTTTCTCAAATTACAGAAAAAAAATGATTCTTTCTAAAATGGAGATCCTGATTCACAACAAAATAATTGTGTTAGTACCTTGTCTGGCCATCTTGAATCACTTTGGTAGTGATCCTAGGACTGAAATGTTACATCAACCATGTTCCTACAGGGACTTTACTGTAAGACACAACTTACAGAGAAAACAGAGCAATGAATATGTGAACAGACCTTTTAAGTTGAAAGAACCTTTTTAGTAAATCTTTTCTAGCTACACCAGGAAAGATTTATTAAATAAGTCTTGCAAACATCTAGAACACTTTCTTGTCAATTTTTGAAGTGTTCATTGGTACCTGCAGAGAATTAATAAACCAAATTAAGGAGTTTTATCTAAATTTTCTTAATAGAAGTAATGGATAATTTTTTATATTAATCTGCCAATCCGAGGGAGCACCCTTTAGATGATGATCCTTTGAACCATTATTTCATCTATGTCCCTACAATTAACATTTTGAGAAAAAATTAAAAAAATCAAAGGAATTGAATCTTGAAACAACTTTCTTGTTCAAAGAAATCTGTTTCTTGATCTTCTAAATCTGATGGATGAAATTTATCAGTGTTAAGTGTACTAAGTGTTGTACTAAGTTCTATTCTAGAGATTCCAAACTCACAGGAAGACATGAAGATAATCTTCACACCCTTTTGACACTGCTTAAAGCCTGCTCTCATCCATCCCCTTCACCATCTCTAGACTGTGTTGTTGAGTTGAACCAAGATTTCTGTGTACAAATTACACAAACCAGCCCCTTCACCCGCACACCCACAACACAAAAAAACAAACCAAGAGGTGAGGGAAATTACTCAGGTGAACAGCAGAATCCACGTAATAGACACAGATAAATCTGTCTGCTCTCATTTCTCAGTTCCCCACTAGAGAATTGACTGTAGTGAGTTTTGGGAATGAGAGTAGGAATGATGCTGATGGATCCATGAACCAAACCCTAATGAAGACAAAGGCTTCATTCTCATACAGATCAAATCTACCTAAATATCACCAAAACAAAGTGACACATCAAGAGTGAGTTTTGGTGAGGCCAAAATCATCTACAGGGCATTGTGTGGATTGATGTTGAGGAGGGTTCCTGGAAATTGTAGTGTTTTTCTCAAGAAAATCGAAGGGAAATTAATGAAAAGTTAATTTAAATTCAAAGAGGTGGATATTTTAGCTTCTTATCTGGCTAGTATTGTCCTAGGTTTTCAATCATATAGCATCTTATAAACTTGGCAACCTCCTTCTAGGGAAGAAAAAAGCTCGAATTAAAATAGTTGGTAAAAGAAAACCAGAAATAAAAATTTAAATTCTTTTATTGGGATAGAATTATTTTCACAATTGTGGTTGAAAATCAAGTTGGTACACTTATTTCTATGGTTTCGAATATCACTTGATTTTGCTATATATAGATTATATCACATCAGCTTTTGAGATATTTTGTTGTGACAGAAATTGATATGCTTGATACCAATTATTTCTTCATAACCCGAGATATCATACTTACTATGATATCAATAGTTAGGAATAACAAGATCTCCACCGACGATCTCAAACACGCCATGAGATCGATTATCTCGAGCACACAAGATGAATATTAAAAGATATAAGAAGAAAACACACAATTTATCGTGCTTTGGCCCAAAGGCTTATGTCCACGGGGAGAGAACTTGAAAGAACTTTATTAATAAACTTGATACAAAGAAATCTAACCTTCCTCTTGATGATACAAGAGTATTCACCTTCACCTTGAATTTACGCCTAGATTATAAGAGTATACCTTCTGTCTATGTGCCTTCACCTTACTCCTCTCTTTCTTGACTTTTTAGGGCCTTCTTGGTTTTTTAGGGCATTACATTATTATTCACCACAACTTTATTCTCCTCTTTTACTCCACCTAAATCTTAGGTTACTACCCTTTATTTATAGAATTTTACAATACAATTCCTATTTGGACTATGAGATGATCTTGGATATTGGATGCTTGAAGAATCTTGATCAATCCTATTAGGAGTTAATTTCCTTGATTTAGAAGGATTCTAAACCCTTTAATCTTTAGAAATAAATTTTCATTTAATAGGAATTGAATCCTATTCATACTTCACCTAAAAAGAAAACTTGCAATCGCTTGAAAAATAAACTACTTCACCTTAATTTGCTTCTTCTGTTTCAAACTATCATCTTCTCCAACTCAATTGAATTTTCTTGGACCATCATCTCCTCTTGAAAAATAAGGCAAAATCGTAATAATCTCTACTTTGATTTGCTTTAGCAAGCCTTTAACAAAATAACTTGAGATTTTGGATTACTACCTTAATTCTTTCCTTAGATCGTGAAGCCTTTAACCTTATCCCCTCTCCCCGGGGCCTTTGGCGGATTCACCGTCATGTCTTGGGCCATCTCGGGCCTTACCCGAATGCACCCTTTTTTTAGTCCTGCAACAATTAGACTCGTTGCAATTTTCCTTGAAGCCCCACCTCGAAGTGAACTCCCTTCAAGTTTTTCATTGAAACTCATTGACCTAGTTTCTTTCCCTTAACTTGCATTGCATCACTGCCGCAACCAGTAAATTCCGCTTTGTGACGCCTTCCCCGCCATGGGGCCCTGCCGGTCTTGAGGCAATCTGCCTCTAATTCTGCCATATCTTACCAACTTTATACGGACATTCTCAAGGACTTATCGTGCCATGGTCTTTTACCAATTACTTGGTAATGGTCCACCTTCCATCGCTGTTTTAACCTTGAGACTTACCGTCTTCACATAACTGTCATGGTCTTACTAGACCTTCCCGCCACATACTACCATGGTCTTCGTTTCATTAACCAGGGCTGCCATCCACCACTACATTAATGTTTTCCAAATCTATTGCCCTGCTATTGATGATCTTCAAACCTGATAAAATCATCAATGCCTGCAATAATCTCACCGTGTCATGCCTAACCCGTCGTAACTTTGACCGCGATCTCTGTTGATTTCTTTAACCGATCTATACAGAACCTGTACCAGATATTAGAATCTCCTCGATCTACACCCACCATTGCATCCAGAACGCTGAAAAACATAGGGTTTGACACCTTGATCGTCTGAATCCGACTACGATTGCACGATCTACTTTCCGATCAATCTCGTCCATTGATCATCTTCATCACCCTCCATTGTTTTTCTTTTGACTTGCTGCCGCACTGAGCCACCATGAGATGCCTTCTGCGATGCCTCCGTGAGCTCATCGAGCTTGTCCTGTCGTCCGCCATTGGCGATGATCCAATCATCGCCGCTGTATCTACTGTGTTCAGATCTGAGCATCATTGAGTCTTGACGACTGCACCTTGATTAATATACTTCAAAAGTCATCGATCTTTACCTTAGAACAAATCTAAACTTTCGTCTTCTTCATCTTGATGCCTCCGCCGAACTCCATCTACTTAACAGTTTTTTCTTCATCTAGAGCACTCGAGTCTTGAACGAACACCATCAGCTCTGATACCAATTATTGTGATGAAATTGATATACTCTGATATCAATTGTTGTGTGCATAACCTGGGATACTATACTTACTATGATACAAATAATTAGAGATACGAGATCCCCACCGACGACCTCAAGCACGTCATGAGATTGATTACCTCGAGCACACAAGATGAATATTAAAAGATACAAGAAGAAGAACACACAATTTAAAGTGCTTCAGCCCAAACTTGACCTACGTCCACGAGGAGAGAACTTGAGAGAGCTTTATTAATAAACTTGATAGAAAGAGATCTAATCTTCCTCTTGATGACACAAGAGTATTCACCTTCTCCTTGAATTTAAATCTAGATTACAAGAGTATATCTTCTCTTTATGCACCTTCACCTTATTCCTCTCTTTCTGGGCTTTATAGAGCCTTTTTGGCCTTTTAGGCCTTACATTATTATTCACCACAATTTTATTTTTCTCTTTTGCTCCACCTAAATCCTAGGTTACAACCCTTTATTTATACAATTTTACAATACAACTCTTATTTGGACTATAAGATGATCTTAGTCATTGGATACTTGAAGAATTTTGATCAATTCTATTAGGAGTTGATCTTCTTGATCTAAAAGGATTCTAGACCCTTTAATCTTTGAAACAAATCATTGTTGAATAGGAATTGAATCCTATTCATACTCTTTCTGAAAAGGAAACTTTCAATCGTCTGAAAAGGAAACTGTTTCACCTTGATTTGCTTCTTCTGTTTCAAGGCATCATCTTCTCCAATCTAATTGGATTTTCTTGGATCATCATCTCCTCTTGAAAAATAAGGCAAAATTCTAACAATTCGATACGGCATCAATCTTATAATATCAATTTCACGATTAGTATCAATGATATTGATACTAAAACCAACACTAATAACAAATACGAATATGGAGATTTTAGATCATGCTTGTTTCATTTGAGCAGGTAACTTAACCAAATTGTGTGGTAGTTGTGATCTTGATTAGACTCACTCATCTTCACAATCTCCTAACCACTAGGAGACAGCCATAAACTCTAGTTTACAACAATCAAAATTACTTCTTTGTATCTTAGGGATCATTAGAGGGCAACAAAAGTCCAAAGCTTTTGAATGCAGCTTGAAAATGTGACTAGGTATACTAATCTAATAGATCTTGCTAATACTAATAGAACTGGAAGCCTACTAAGCTCTATTAAACTCAAATAGCTTGAATGAGAGAGAGAGAGAGAGAGATTTGATTGTGGATAAAAAAGTTCAGAGTTAGGGCCTCTATGGATTGGAAAAGGATTTGAGAAAACTGACAGTAAGGTCCATAAAATCAATTTTCTTTGAGAAAATTTGATAGTGAGCCTGTGAACAGTGCCTTTCCAAGCGTTTTTTTAGGCCTCGCGAAAAGAAAACACATAGCCATCGCAACGCTCTGAAACCTAACTGATGCCCCCCAACCATTTTTTCGATTTTAGAAACTTTGACATCCAAACAAATTTTGTAAAAAAAGAACCGCGGGGCCCATGCATGTCAGGTTTTCCATCCCTATATTTTGACATCCAAACACGCCAAGTACTTGATAACCCTCTCACCAATCAAGTCACTATTTGCTCAAATTTTTTATGGGACGAAGAGAGAGAGAGAGAGAGAGAGAGAGAGAGAGAGCTGACGACCCCCTCGTGCCTCTGCCTTAGTTTGCTTATGAGAAAAATTATTTCGATACCAATACTCTGAACAACTGGAGATAAAAAGAAGTGAGAAGCAAAAATCAGCGTTTACACCATTCTTGTTAAAGTTAGGGGTGAGCAATGGTTCTACTAAACCGATTAAATCGATCGAACGAATCGATCAGTCGGCTTGGTTATAGAAGAGAGTTCTGTTCGACTCGGTTATACAATTTGTGGAGATTAATAAACCGAACAAAATCGAACTTTTTCTCCCCCTCTCAGTTTCTCTTCCTCTCTCAGAAACTCTCTCCCCCCCTCTCAATCTCTCTTCCTCTCTCTCAAAAACTCTCTTTCTCACCTCATCGCTGCCCTCCCCCGCCCACGCTAACCTCCCCCTTTTCCCTCCTCTCACGCTCACCTCTATGAAAACCCTCCCCCCTCCCCTCCTCCACCGACCTCCCCCTCCCCCCACCCTCGTTGACCTCCCCCCTCGTGCTTGCCGATCGGTTGAAGCCGAAACCAAATCGGGTTATCGATTCAATTTTTGTTCAGTTAGAGATCTGAAACAGTGCGGGACGGTTTCAAGATTTTGGGCAAAAATTGCATCGCATCGTGCTCACCCTTAGTTATAGTCTGTCATTTCACCAAAACGCTAAATTTGAAGTGAGAATTGAAAATATATATTTTAATAATTCTCACTAGCAATCCTCCACCCACACACATAGTGTTCAAACTGTTGGGAAATATGAAGAATAAATGTGAATCTTTGAGTTGAATTACGGCGAGTTCCGTTGATAGAATCAATTGGATAATAGTTGGAGTGTGTTCTCCTTCCATTGGGGATGAACGTGGTATATTCACATGTTCAATTCCGACTTCGAATGAATGAGATATTCAAGTCTAAAGTTTGCCTAATTCAAAGCCAAAAGGGGCCTAAAGGTAGCTAAAAGCATTTAGTTCTACATTGGCCATGGGATGAAAGTTTGAAGTGTTTAAAATAGAGAAAAATAGGAACAAAGTGTACGCCTCGGAAAGATCGCAATTGCAAAATTCTTTTAATTGAATAGAAGATTACAACGGATACAATCCGATTACAAAAGAGAGGGAATCTCAGGGTTGATTCTCCTCTTTGTTTAAAGCTGAGTTCTTCATGTGGCGATGGAGAGTGAGTCTTGTTCTCCGTTGACCGGCCGAACGTCAAGTTTCTCTTGTGGATCCTCTCTTTGGATCTGCTGATGGAGTAGCACAGCTCCTATCAGTAATGAAATCTCAAAGAGATTTAAAGAACTTGAACTCAACAAGTTAACAGAAAGAGTTGAACTCTTCTCAGGCTTCAAGAGCTTCGAGGTCGAACTCTGCTGAGGTAGCTCTCCTTCTTTGCCCATGGCTTCTTGGATTCCTCCATCAGGATTCTCCTCCTCAGCCCTTTTGGAAGAGGTCCCCTCCCCCGGGGTCCTTTAGAGAGGTCTCCTTCCAACCCCCTTCAGAGCTCCCCCCGGGTCCCTTACATCCCCCCGTCCAGAGGTCTCCTGTTCTCTAGCTATTCATAACTATTTATAGAGAAATAGGGGCGTAACCAACTCCTTAAATCTCTCCATAATGGGAAGTTATCCCCCATTATGTGGAGAGAAAATGGGGTGTAACTGACCAATGGCTGTCAGTTATAGCAGAAATGCGGGTCTCGCGGTGGACGCGGACTTTACTTTGATGTCGAGACGCGAAGCTCACAGGCTCGCGTCTGTGTTGAAACGCGGAGCTGTTCAGGCTCGCGTTTGAGTTGAAACACGACCTCCGCGTCTGACGACCTCCGCGTCTGACAAAGGATGCGAGGTTCGCGTCTGGCGACCTCCGCGTCAGAGGCTGGAACGCGGGGTCCGCGTTTGGCATTGGAACGCGACCTCCGCGTCTAACATTAGAACACGAGGTCTGCGTCTGGCGACTTCCGCGTCAGAGGCTGGAACGCGGGGTCCGCATCTGGCATTGGAACGCGACCTCCGCGTCAGAGGCTGGAACGCGGGGTTTGCATCTGGGAGAATCGCGTCTGAGGCTTTGTCCGTAGTAATTTTTTTGATAGCCTACAGAACCCCCTCCAAAGTTTTCGAAATTTCGTGGTTGACTGAGACGGATTTCGAAATACTTTAGACTTTAGTTGAATCTAGGCTTCCTGTAATCGGACTGGCATTCTTCTGCGAGGCAGTCTTCTGTGATGCCCTGAGCTCGATCCTGTCTGGATGGTGAACTT
Organism: Agave tequilana; assembly: GCA_038442645.1. Taxonomy (NCBI): domain Eukaryota; kingdom Viridiplantae; phylum Streptophyta; class Magnoliopsida; order Asparagales; family Asparagaceae; genus Agave; species Agave tequilana. Next base: position 155,013 of record JAVJIF010032423.1, on the reverse strand, counting down.
CATGAGTGTACTGTTGAACTTCTTGAAGCCTCCAGGAAAGATCATCACAAGTGTCTTAGAAACTCAGTCTAGCACTTGTTATGAGCATTGGTTTGTACTTTTAAGAGACGCGGTTCTGGCACACTGATCAAGTGGAGACGCGAACTTCACCAAAATTGAGACACAACTCTCAATTGTTGTAGAGACGTGCTTCTCAATTGCTGTAGAGACGAGACTCTCAATTGTTGTAGAGATGCAGCCTTTACTTGTTGAGACGCGACTCTTAAGCTCGTTGAGACGTGGCTCTGTGCTTGAGACACGAAGGTCACGCTCAAAAATTCTTTGAAAGAGTTTAAATTGCCAGAGGTGTGATATTAACTTAGCAAATTAAATAACTCTATTGGGAGAATTTGAGAAGGTTACTGTCAGAGGTGTAGTGTTAACTTAACAGTGAGATCTGGACTTGTATTTTGAACAAGTTTTGTGGACTTGCTATTCTATTGATAAGATAACAAGTGGAGTTTGATCCGCTGGAAATTATGCCAGAGTTTATCGCCAGAGGTTTAGTGTTAACATGACTAGAACTCTGCTGGGAATGAAAGTTTGCTGTCAGAGGTGTGGTATTAACATAACAGCGTTGATTTTGCGATCTACGCAACTTAAGTGGACCTGTCATTCTATTGGGGAGAATGACAAGTGGGATTGGATTTGTTGAAGATCCATGAAGATTTTTACCGTCAGAGGTGTAATGTTAACGTAACGGGTTTGGGTTTGCAATTTGAGCAAATTTGGTCAGAGGTGTGATGTTAACGTGACCGGAATATTCTGCGATTTGCGCAGTTTGGTGGACTCGCCATCCTATTGAAAAAGACCGACAAGTTGAAATTTTGGTCAGAGGTGTGATGTTAACTTGACCGAGATTTGTCTTACGATTTGAGCAAGTTTGGTCAGAGGTGTGATGTTAACTTGACCGGGATTTGTCTACTGTTAGAGGTGTGATTTTGACCATAACAGTATTTTGAGTGGACTTGTCATTCTATTGAAGAGAATTGACAAGTTGAAATTTTACCCCCTGGGATACATCAAAGCCTTACTGTCAGAGGTGTGATATTAACATGACAGGTTCGATTTGTAATTTATTCCACTGAGAAAATTGAGAGAAATCACTGTTAGAGGTTTAATGTTAACTTAACAGTGAATATGCCAGAGGTATCATGTTAACGTGGCATGTTTGATCTGTGATTATTTCACTGGGGAAATAGTCACAAGCTTTTTTTTTTTTTGGGTCCTACCATTCCATGGATGGGAATTGGTAAGAGATTTTGGAGGGAATTTTAAGGAATGAGTTGTCAGAGGTAACTGTTAACATAACAAATATTGATTTCCTTAGAAAATAAAGATTTACTGTTAGAGATGTAATGTTTAACATAACAGTAATGGGATTTTGCGATTTAAGCAATTTAAGTGGACCTGTCATTCTATTGAAGAGAATGACAAGTAAGATTAGACCCGTCGGGGATCTAAATATTTCTTTACCGTCAGAGGTGTGATATTAACTTAACGGATCAAATTGAATCTTGTCAGAGGTGTGATATTAACTTGACAAGGACGTGAGCTAGAGGTGTACTGTTAACTTAGCTCCATAAGAACTTCAGTTTCATTGGGGAGACTGAAGATATCACTATCATAGGTGGTGTTAAACTTGACAGTGGAGGTAATGCTAGAGGTGTGATGTTAAACTTAGCATTGGTCATATTGACTCCGATACGGAAGTTCGAGGGAAAGTCATTGTCAAGGTGTATTGTTGAACTTAACAATGAATTGGATGCTAGAGGTGTGATGTTAAACTTAGCATCGCTCGTCTCAGCTTCGATATGGAAGCCTGAGGAAAAGTCATTGACATAGGTGTAGTGTTGAACTTAACAATGAACTGGATGCTAGAGGTGTGGTGTTAAACTTAGCATCGCTCATCTCAGCTTCGATATGGAAGCCTGAGGAAAAGTGACTGTCAGAGGTTTAATATTGAACTTGGCAGCAACATAGCAGTAGTTTGTCAGAGGTGTAATGTTAACATGACAGTAGTTAGTTTGCGATATGAGCAATTTTGAGGACTTGTCATTATATTGATGAGAATTGACAAGTGGAGTGTGGGATGTCAGAGGTGTAGTGTTAACTTGACAATTTGGTTGATTTGTGACTCCATGTAGAGGAGCGACAAGTGAAGTTAGTACTCGCTGGAGAGTATTGAAACTTTTCATTGTCAGAGGTTTGATATTAAACTTAACAATGATTGTATTTGTGGACCTACCACTCTATGGAAGAGAATTGGTAGGGGATTTTGGAGGGGATTTTAGGAAATGAGTTGTCAGAGGTAATTGTTAACATGACAAATATTGATTTCCCTAGAAAATAAAGATTTACTGTTAGAGGTGTAATGTTTAACATAACAGTAATGGGATTTTGCGATTTAAGCAATTTAAGTGGACCTGTCATTCTATTGAAGAGAATGACAAGTAAGACTAGACCCGTTGGGGATCTAAATATTTCTTTACCGTCAGAGGTGTGATATTAACTTAACGGATCAGATGGAATCTTGTCAGAGGTGTGATATTAACTTGATAAGGATGTGAGCTAGAGGTGTACTGTTAACTTAGCTCCATAAGAATTTCAGTTTCATTGGGGAGACTGAAGATATCACTGTCATAGGTGGTGTTAAACTTAACAGTGGAGGTAATGCTAGAGGTGTGATGTTAACTTAGCATTGGTCATCTCGACTCCGATACGAAAGTTCGAGGGAAAGTCATTGTCATAGGTGTAATGTTGAACTTAACAATGAATTGGATGCTAGATGTGTGATATTAAACTTAGCATCGCTCGTCTCAGCTTCGATATGGAAGCCTGAGGAAAAGTAATTGTCAGAGGTTTAATATTGAACTTGGTAGTAACTCAATCACTGTTAGAGGTGTAATGTTAACATAACAGTAGTTTGTCAGAGGTGTAATGTTAACATGACAGTAGTTGGTTTGCGATATGAGCAATTTTGAGGACTTGTCATTCTATTGATGAGAATTGACAAGTGGAGTTTGGAATGTCAGAGGTGTAGTATTAACTTGACAATCATTGATTTGTGACTCCATGTAGAGGAGCGACAAGCGAGGCTTGTACTCGCTGGAGAGTATTGAAACTTTTCATTGTCAGAGGTTTGATATTAAACTTAACAATGATTGTATTTGTGGACCTACCACTCTATGGAAGAGAATTGGTAGGAGATTTTGGTGGAAAATAAAATGAATTGTCAGAGGTTTAATATTAACGTGACAGAATCCACTGGGAATTGAGAAATCTGATTTGTCAGAGGTTTATTGTTAACATGACAAATCCCAGTTCATTTCATTGGAGGAATGAACATAGGTATTTTTGTGGCCCTACCATTCTGTGTGTGAGAATTGGTAGGAGATTTTGGAGGAGAGGATGGGACCAAGTCCCTCAAGGTTTTTAGCAAACATTCTACTCAGGCTTGTGTTTCCACGTCAGAGAAAGGACGTGAGGTCCGCGTCTGGCGACTTTCGTGTTTGATTGAGAAAGGACGCGAGGTCTGCGTCTATCGACCTCCGCCTCAGACATTAGAACGCAAGCTCTGCGTCTGGCGACCTCCGCATTTGGCTGAGAAAGGACGCGAGGTCCGTGTTTGGCGATCTCCGCGTCTGACATTGGAACGCGAGGTCTGCGTCTCTTGGAGGAGTTTGAGTTTGAAGCCTTACAGGCTGACGGCTCAGTCATCTGAAAGTTGCAGTGTCAATCAAATAGCACCGCCGAGTTGAACTGCTCGCAATGGTACTCAAACCCATGGGATGAGAGCTTCTCAGTTCATATGGCCTCTTGGGGCTGAACGCGAACCTCGCGTTTCTAAAGTGAAACGCGATGATCTCATTCTGGCACAGCCTCCTGCTAAACACGTGTCTTGCGCTTTTGAATAGAAACGCAAAGGTCAACCTTTAACACTGTCAGCGACTCTCGCACGCTAAGGTCATGTTCTGGCGCGGCCTGGGTCGCCCATTCTCGCGTTTTTGCACAGCTTGAGGCTGGACACGAACTTCACATTTTGGCGCCGAAACGCGCAGCTCGTGAACGTGAGCATCGCGTTTTGTTGCAGAAATGCGGGGCTAAAAGCGAACTTCGCGTTTGATGCCGAAAAGCGGGGGTGAAAGCGAGCTCTGTTTGCTGATGGTGAACTTGACATCTTTGTCGACGATCAGCAATCCGTTTGGCTCGCAGGAGTTGCGAACCCCCTGCAAATTGAATTTGCTGAGCCTTGGGAGGAGTTTTGCGGCGAGATTTGCCTTCATCATCATTGGCCTCGCGGGTCTCGTAGGAGACATTGATGCGGGCCACATGTGCTGTTGCAACCACTCCTGTCTGCTGACGATGAGTGCAACGCCTTCGCCGTCTCTCGGCATTCCGATTGAGTCGAAGAGGTTGTTGAGAACCCCCAGCATTCGGAACTGGAAGTGCCTTGATAAAAAGGATGGAGAGGAGATTGGTCTCTATTGCCATCTTAACCATGAGTCATGGCGCGGGTCTCTGAAAAGACATTGGGGCTGACCATGTTATCTCCACGGGAGACTCCTGAAGCTTAGGGGGAGTTCAACTTCTCTTAGTCGAATTCGATCACAAGCGATTCGACTGTGAATCCAAGCATCTTGACGTCGGCTTGCGCCACCACTTTCTCATTGGTTGAGAAAGATCATAATCCCCAGCGGAGTCGCCATCTTTTGTACGCCTCGAAAAGATCGCAATTGCAAAATTCTTTTAATTGAATAGAAGATTACAACGGATACAATCCGATTACAAAAGAGAGGGAATCTCAGGGTTGATTCTCCTCTTTGTTTAAAGCTGAGTTCTTCATGTGGCGATGGAGAGTGAGTCGTGTTCTCCGTTGACCGGCCGAACGTCAAGTTTCTCTTGTGGATCCTCTCTTTGGATCTGCTGATGGAGTAGCACAGCTCCTATCAGTAATGAAATCTCAAAGAGATTTAAAGAACTTGAACTCAACAAGTTAACAGAAAGAGTTGAACTCTTCTCAGGCTTCAAGAGCTTCGAGGTCGAACTCTGCTGAGGTAGCTCTCCTTCTTTGCCCATGGCTTCTTGGATTCCTCCATCAGGATTCTCCTCCTCAGCCCTTTTGGAAGAGGTCCCCTCCCCCCAGGGTCCTTTAGAGAGGTCTCCTTCCAACCCCCTTCAGAGCTCCCCCCGGGGTCCCTTACATCCCCCCGTCCAGAGGTCTCCTGTTCTCTAGCTATTCATAGCTATTTATAGAGAAATAGGGGCGTAACCAACTCCTTAAATCTCTCCATAATGGGAAGTTATCCCCCATTATGTGGAGAGAAAATGGGGTGTAACTGACCAATGGCTGTCAGTTATAGCAGAAATGCGGGTCTCGCGGTGGACGCGGACTTTACTTTGATGTCGAGACGCGGAGCTCACAGGCTCGCGTCTGTGTTGAAACGCGGAGCTGCTCAGGCTCGCGTTTGAGTTGAAATGCGACCTCCGCGTCTGACGACCTCCACGTCTGACAAAGGATGCGAGGTTCGCGTCTGGCGACCTCCGCGTCAGAGGCTGGAACGCGGGGTCCACGTTTGGCATTGGAACGCGACCTCCGCGTCTAACATTAGAACACGAGGTCTGCGTCTGGCGACTTCCGCGTCAGAGGCTGGAACGCGGGGTCCGCATCTGGCATTGGAACGCGACCTCCGCGTCAGAGGCTGGAACGCGGGGTCTGCATCTGGGAGAATCGCGTCTGAGGCTTTGTCCGTAGTAATTTTTTGATAGCCTACACAAAGGGTGTGCCCTTTAGGTACTTGGAGTTTTCGCGCGCGATTAGGGGGAAACCATGCCCACGCGCGCTGCCGCTGCCGGCTGGCACCGGCGCCGGGCCGGGCTCAGGTACGGGCTCTCGGGCTCGGGCTCGGGTTCCCTACCCGGTCTGGTTCTTTTTGAACCGGGTCTCACGGGTATGGATTACCGTGGATCTTACCCGCTCTGTCATCCGGATCCGAACCCGAAGCGCAACGGCTCTCAGCAAACAGCCGCGAACAGTTGGGCGGTTGCTGTCCGAAACGAACAGTTATAACGGTTCAGACCGAACCGTTGCAACGTTCGGTTGGGTTCGGACCATTTACCCCTCCCGGAGCGCTATAAATAGCGCTCCATTTCTCTCAATTAAAACACACAGAAAACAACAACAATCAATCTTTTGCATTCTGAAGTGAGATTTCTGCACTCAGTTTCGAAGTGACTTCTAACAGGAAGTGAGAATTCTGCAACTCAGATTCCGAAGCGACTTCCAAGAGATTCTGAAAAATTCGCTCTGAAAGAAGGCTTAGAAAATTTAACAGATTATTTAATAGAATTGTTGTCTGAATCTGTGACTTCTAAAGAAGAATATTCTTCTACCTTTCTCCTTTCTCTACAATGGGTGCTCCTCTAAAGTAAAGACAAATATTCTCCCTGAAATTTGTCTTGATCCTACTGCTTTGATAATCCTGTGAAGGTACTGGTTAACTGCGGTTCGACCGTACGGTGATTTGGTAGTGCTATCCAAATACCGTGAAGGACTATTGTATCTTGGAAGACCAGCGTCCAGTAACCCGTTAGCACCGTTGCGGGGGGCGTAATTGTCTTAAGGAGATTCGCTATAAGTGTACCTCACTCCAAGTACTGTATAAGTGAATTAATTTCTTTATACAGGGATTATACTGATATTCAGTATATTGAGACTGACCTATATCAGTCTAATTGGTGTTTAACCAAGGAAGGTAATTGAAAGGTGGTTCTTTAATTAAGGAACGTTTTATTGAACGGAAAACCTCCCACCTGATATTCACCGACCTGGCCAATTAGATCGGTAATATTTCGGTGATATTGATTAGTTGTCAGATTGATCCTAGAAGCTAACACAAACTTCAATCATGCGACTCTCAAATAAAAAAAACTTCATTTTTTTAAACATATAATTCAATAAAACTGCAAGCTATGGACTTTAGAAACCTCATTTGTTGTTAATTGTTAAGTAAACCAACTACCATCCTTTTCTTGTGGGTAATTTTTCAAAAAAAAAAATCATTTTTTAAAAATGATTTCAAAATAAATCTCTCCTAAAAATATTTTCAAGAATAGACTTCTAACACGACACGTCAATGTTGGTCGCCAACGTGGCGTTGGCGGGTGACAATTATCAGTTCGCCCGAGATGGACAACCCCGAGCAGACCAATATTTTTTTACCCCTGTGCTTGATCGACCAGGGTTGTCAATTCCGGTCGAACAAATTTTTCAGTTTTGGGCTTGGCCGGGGTTGGTAACCCTGGCTAAGAAAGACTTGGGCAATATAACTCCTCAATTTTGTTCATTTAACTCCGATCAGCACGCATGATGAGCATGCATGCATGAATGAACATGATGAACATGCATGCATGAACATGCAAAAAAAAAATGGGTTTGGTCGGGGTTGCCAACCCTGGCCAAGCTATGCATGAGGTCCATGTTGTTCACTTGAAATTTGGAGAGAATTTCGACCCGGATTGACAATCCCGTGAAAATCAAAAATATATATATATATTTCGATCAGGCCCGATCGAACAAAACATGCCCTTCGCTAGCGCCGGCCAGCGCTGACGTGATGCTGACATAACAAAACAAGCCCTTCGCTAGCGCCGGCCAGCGCTGACGTGATACTGACATAACCTGGCAGATGTCTATTTTTAAAAATATTTTTCCAAGAGTCTATTTTAAACATTATTTTTAAATAATTTGAAAAAAAATGCCCTTTTCTCGAAGGCCAAAAGCTGCTCCCAAGAAAACAAAAAAGATATATACCAAAAAGAATAGTTTGTTTTTTAAATCTCTTGTTTATTTAATCCACCCCCCGCAGGCTGCAACTTTAGCTGCCAATCGCTCTCCGCTCTTCGAATTTCGAAAGAATAGATTGTTTTTTTTTTTAATCTCTTGTTTATTTAATGCACCCGCTCAGGCTACAACTTTAGCTACCAATCGCTTTCTGCTCTTCGTTCTTCAGTCCTCTCTCTCTCTCTCTCTCTCTCTCTGTGTGTGTGTGTGTGTAGAGAGAACATGCAGGCTCTAGCATGGAAAGCCACGGTAGTGGCAGCTGCAGCTCTTCTCGAGTTGTGCTCCTCAATGGCGGAGGAGTCCCTGATCTCAGCCCAAGACAAGATCAGCAAGCTCCCTGGCCAGCCTCAGGTCAGCTTCCAGCAGTTCTCAGGCTACATTACAGTGGACAAGGTGAAGCAGAGGGCTCTGTTCTACTACTTCGCTGAGGCTGAGATGGAGGATCCATCCACAAAGCCTCTGGTTCTCTGGTTGAATGGAGGTAAGAAATAATTTCTCCATATGAGTTTTCATTCAGGATCTCAAAAAATAGATAGTAAAGAAAGATTGCACATGGGATTTGATTCAAAAGAGAAAGCTGCTCACTTTCCTTTTTGTTCTCTTTTGTTTCATGTTGAAAAGGGCCTGGTTGTTCTTCTGTTGGGGTTGGGGCATTCTCAGAGAATGGGCCTTTTAGACCCAATGGGCGGATGCTAATGAGAAATGAGTATAGCTGGAACAAAGGTAAGAGTTCATTCAACTATAAGTTAAAAGCTGGCATCTCCTCTCTCTCTCTCTCTCTCTCTCTCTCTCTCTCTCTCTCTCTCTCTCAGATTCTGTTGTGATTCAAAGCTGACTGCAATGCATACACTTTTGTTGTTTGTGATTTTGTAGAGGCCAACATGTTGTATTTGGAGACTCCAGCAGGAGTTGGGTTCTCTTATTCCTCTGATAGCTCCTATTATGGCGGTGTTGATGACAAGATGACTGGTATAAATTTCTAATCTTTGAATAGAAATGTAGCAGAATTGAAGAGGGTTTTGGATTTTCTGAAGATTTTTTGTGTGATTTTGATTCTTAAGCCAGAGACAATCTAGTGTTTCTTCGACGCTGGATTGAGAAGTTCCCACAATACAAGGACAGGGATCTATACATTACAGGAGAAAGCTATGCAGGTGAAAAGAACAGCACATTTCTTGCATTTTGATTTCGTTGTTTAATAATAGCAATCTGGATGAGTAATTGTTTTTGATCATTGATCAGGTCACTACATTCCTCAGCTTGCCAATCTCATGGTCCAATTCAACAAGAGAGCAAAGATCTTCAATCTCAAAGGAATTGCTGTGAGTAATTCTAAACTGTGCTACTTCCTCCATTGTGCTTGTTTGAGACATTTCTGCACTGTTGCGAAAAGTCCTGTTGAATGGCCTTTAATCATTTATAGATTGATATTGATATAGATGATTGCTTTGCTTAAAGCCAGTTTCTCCTCTAGATCTTTGATCTCAGAGGAAGTGTTGTAAATATGAGAGATTTAGAATCATCTTTGATGTTAAAGTAATTTCTTCCCTTGTTGCTGAATTTTACAGCTGGGAAATCCTGTTCTTGAGTTTGCCACTGACTTCAACTCGAGGGCTGAGTTTTTCTGGTCCCATGGATTGATCTCAGACTCGACATATAACATTTTCACTTCAGTGTGCAACTACTCTCGATATGTTGGAGAGTATTACAGAGACTCTCTTAGCCCCATTTGCGAAAGAGTGATGAGCCAAGTGACCAGAGAAACAAGCAGATTTGTCGACAAGTATGATGTTACCCTCGATGTTTGCATATCATCAGTTCTTTCACAATCCTTGGTTCTAAATCCTCAAGTAAGTTTAAAGTCAAGGCTTTGTGAGTACAAAAAGTACTATAATTCGAGATCTTTGTTGGTGATGGTAGTCTTCTTGTTTTGATGCAGCAAGTTACGGAGCGAATAGATGTTTGTGTAGAAGATGAGACTATGAACTATCTCAACCGCAAAGATGTACAAGAAGCCCTCCATGCCCAACTCACCGGTGTCACAAGATGGACAGTTTGTAGCAGGTAATTTTTCGCAGATTTTCCATATATATTACTTGAAATTTTCTTTAGAATGATTGTCACAAATGCCATTGTTCGCTTCTGAACTGATTTCTCAGGAGATAAAATAATTGACTCTTGTGTTCCTTGGTGTTAAGTTGTAAATTTCATCATTATAGAAACAATTTTACCAATGCTACTTCAGAAAAAGATACATTTGAGAACTAGCAAGGTTCTGTTGTATTGTACAAAATTCTTGTGAACTGTTGTTAATTCATTCATCCTCTTGCTTTTTAAAAAGGAAGAAGAAACTGTTGCAAATTCATCCCTTTTCCAGTGTTCAAATTATGACAAGGGAAACTACTGTATTGATTTATTAACCTTTACTTACATTTCAATATTTAGTCCTTTTTGGATTATTTTTACATGCTGTTAAGTTTTAAAAGAAAATATTTTTTTCCTGCTCGAAATGAGATTATCAGATCCTTGCCTCATTGTTTCATTTCATTAGGCCCTTTTAGACCTGTCATAAATGACATTTTCTACATGTTTAGTCAGTTCATTTTAGAAAAAAGAAACTCTTTATGAGATTAAGATCATAGTGCAAAAAATATCCACCTCAACTTCAAAGTCACTGGCCTGTTTCTGGCATAATTTTTATAAACTATGCTTTATATGATTCTTTTCAAATTATAAAACGGACCAGCATTGTTCAGCCTGCTGATCCCTTTAGACCATTACCCAGCTGAAATACAAACATATGAAGTATAACTAAAGCAGCAAAGTTGTCCGATTGACTATTTTATCGATAATATTATGAACACATAACTTCATTTTAGTTCATACCTCTTCTCTTTTGAGATCTCGACTCTTTTTCAGTGTGCTTGAATACGAACTACTCAACTTGGAAATACCTACTATCTCAGTAGTGGGTTCGCTGGTTAAGTCCAGAATCCCTGTCTTGGTTTACAGGTAAAGAAATACCGATACATAGGAAGAACCTGCATCTCAAATTTAATCTCCACAAACTAACTTTCTACGTTCATTTGCTGGTGTTTAATTTAGTGGGGATCAAGACTCAGTCATTCCTTTATTTGGGAGCCGGACACTGGTACAGAAACTGGCAACCAAACTGGGACTGAACACAACAGTTCCTTACAGAGTTTGGTTTGAGGGGAAGCAGGTAACTAAATCAAACTCCCAATTATCTGTTTTTTCTCAATCTTCAACAACATTTTTCTTACCATTTTTTTGATAAATTTCTGTGTCAGGTTGGTGGATGGACTCAAGTTTATGGCGATATCCTCTCTTTTGCTACCATAAGAGGAGCTTCGCACGAAGCTCCATTCTCACAGCCTGCAAGGTCTCTTGGGCTCTTCAGAGCTTTCCTCGCAGGCAGGCCGTTGCCGGAAACATTCTGACATATGCCGTGCCAAGGTTTTCTGTTCTTCTTTTCCTTTTCTGGAAGTGTAAGGGGGGTTTGTGTGAGTGTTTCGCATGCAAGTGAGATTAGCTTTCATTTCCATAGTTTGCCAATGTGCTGAAACTGAAGAGTTGGAGAAATTGTGTGAAGAGCATGCAGAATGTGTGTTTTTGATAAGCTACCAACTTGGGTTTCAGATATGTGAGTCTCAGATGAGAAATTAATGTGTAATCTATATTTCATGGCTACCACTTTGAGTTTTGATTGTCCATTTTGCAATCCTTCTGTTTTTCAAGAAATAGATCAAATAATAGTGGTTAAAGTACATTTGAAGCAATGAATATTTGTAGTTTGCTTCACTTGGATCAGAAATGCATGATAGAACATTTTTTTTTCCTTTTTTGGGAAATATATGAGAGAAAAAAATGTTGCAAAAGGGAATTATCCACACAATTATTTTGAAAAGAAATAAAGTGAAAAATATTTCCAAATGAGTCTTAACTGCCAACAAATTTTGTTATGAACATCCATTTCTATCTAGGGGAGTTGATTTTGTTATAAATTCGATCGTAGAACTGGTTGGATTATGGTTATGGGGCCGGGTTTGAATTGGGTGGTGTCTTACAAGATTTATATACGAATTCATTATAAGTTTGTAGGATCATTTTTTTAGACTCTAGGTTTTTTAGGACCCAAATTTGATAAGTTACCAGATTCAGATTTGGATATCTGGTTATTCAAATGTAATGTTTTTCTTAAATATAACAAAACTCATTGAGAATTAAATAGAAATTGGCAATGTTTTCTTGTTCAAGTGTCTTTTATATTTTTAAGTTTTTTATTAATATTAGAAATAGACATGATCATTGATCAATCATATTATATAAATTGGGTTTACTAGTCCCCTGAAGTTGGCCCTCCTCTCAGGTCCTGGGTTTGCTCTCTAGAGGTCATTAGTTCGAATCCCTTTAGGTGGACATTTTGTTGGATAAAATTGTATTATTCCCTAAACATGCAATTTTCTATCGAAATTAAGCAATTTCCTATCAAGCTCGCCCCAATCGTCTGTACGTTGAATTGGCTTTATCCTCTAACGGTAAAAGATCGCTCGGATTCATCAGTACTTACCCATGAACGGAAGAGTAAACCTCTATTGAGAGTGTAATATTTTTCTTGCTGCTGAAGGGAGGGGTCTATTTATAGGCTTCAGACCCCTAGTGGTTGTAATCCAAGAGAGATTTACGACCAAATAATCAGGTGGTGAAGAGATTTTCTCGCCCGAACGGATCTCCGTGAGACTTGGTCTCGTTTGACTTGGTAAAATAAATAACCTGAAATAAAACTTTTTATTGATTTTGAACTTAAATTTCCAACAATCCCCCAAAAACTTGAGTTTTAGGGAAGATAAAATAATATAATAATAATGCATAATATATTTTATCATCAAATCATAAAACAAAAATAAAGTCGGGCAACATCATACTGTGGATTCGAGATAAATAGCTTGCGGTCTTGAATTTACCCTTAGTCAATTCATCGTCACCCGAGAGGCATATGAACTACGCCTTGAATTAGGCCTCTTTAACCAGATATTGATGAAAAACACACACAATAAATCTCCATCTATTGAGCGAGCGGTTGAGCGTTAAAGGTCATGCTTACAATAATCGACTAATGAGAGTTTTTAGGGGTCAAACATGCTCCCAACTGCGGCTATCACAGTTCCTCTCACGTAGGTAAGTTCTCTAAGGGTACTACAGTTAGATATTATACCCTCCATGCTACATGCATTAAACTTATTAAGTTAAACTCAACCTTACGTAGCTGTATTATAAGAGTATTATCATCATAGAGAAGGGGCAGTAGCTACAAGGCTACATATAAGAAATATATCCGGATCAATGCTCCACACGAGTATCACCAGTCCAACTTATTTCTACCATGTTGAATCTCTTTCATGGAACCGACTCCCCAATCAAATAGGTTGGGTCCCGCTGTCAGTGAACTCTAATATGGGCTTAACCCCATCTCCCTCGTTGAATATAGGATCATACTCCTAGAAAATCCTTGTCAGAATGACTTTATGTTTTCCAGAGTCAGAGAAAGGCTTAACAACCTTTTATTTTCTAAGTGGTGTTATTCAAAGATTTAACTCTTTATGACCACATTATTATAACTCCTAACACCCTTTATTAGACCTATAAAGCTTTTGGATAATTGTCAGAGTCTTCTCCCATTTGGGAGATCATATGGTAATTATAAAATTTTTCATGTTACCTTAGTTTCAAAACGAATAAATTATCCCATAATGATTTATGACAAAATATATATACATTGCATTTGATTACTCAAGTATATATGTATACATATATTTAATATGCTGAAGAATAATCAAGAAAGTTAAGCATGTCAAATATCATTGAATGCACACTTCATGTCAAAGTTTAAGTATTTAACATGTTATTAAGATAAATCTGAAAATATAGTTTAAGCAAATACTTATCAAAACTTTAAGAGATGTACATGTACTAAAGGAAAATAGTTATTATTCATTCTACTCACCTTATTAAGACATTGATGATGTCTTAAATTGGATTTTAATATTGTATAAGATAGTTGCAAATTGGCTCCTTATCAGATAGTAAACATCCTAATTTGTCTTGTCATTTATATTCTTAATATTATCTGAATTTTCATCTTGGACAAATCACCATTGTTTTAATTTAGTGATTAGAATATTATAATTTTCTTTTTGTACATGCAACTTTGTTTTCACAAATAAACATGCATATAATGTATGTATTATATATCTTTTAGTTTTGAAAATGTCGGATTTAAAATCTTCAAGTTAATTTTAAATGATTTTGAAAAATATATTTACAATTTAATTAATAGTGAAAATTATAATATCCTTTTGAAAGATGTAAACTCTTTTAAAGAAAGACTTGAAGTGCATGATTATGTAAAACGAAGCAATTATTTCGAGATATTTAACTATAGAGTTATGCACTTATAATTTCAAATTTTGAATTATAATGTATATTTATAATTTAATGAATAGTAAAATTTGAAGTTTAAAATTTTTCACAACTTTGATAAGAATATCCTCATAATTTTATTATTGTTAAAATCAAGAAAACACTTAAATAGGAGGTGTATAAATTTTTAGTTAAAAATAAATATTTAATAAATATAATAAGGTACATCAATATATGATAACAGTAAATAATCTCATTGAATAAAAGCTAGTAATGAAATGAGAAAGATTAAATAATTTTCTAGTTATAAAATAATTACAAAGAAATTTATTTCATTACTCGAGATATTAATATAGATAACTTTTCAAATAACAAGAATCTAAATTAAAATTTCCAACTAAAAATCTTGATCAAATTCTCGACAATTAAAATAATATTTGAAAATATCAAAATAGATATTTAATTTATCTCTAAACTTAGTTAGAGAAAAATATATTTTGTAAAGTCAAAATTGAAGTCTAATTTTAAGAATGTCCAATTAGACCAAATCCAAAACTTGATAACTATAACTTAAGGGGCAATAGCCAAAATAATAATGAGATTAGAAGATAGTCTCTTGATTTCAATTATAATACTAGATTATAAGAAAATCGTTCATTTTAAGTAATGTAACTTTAATAGATCCCAATAAGCGTTGGAGGGGGACAAAATCGCACATGACTATTAATCATCGTGCATATGGTTAGGATTAATATACTCATTTACATGAGGTCAAATTATAAAATTTTCATTCCTACTATGTTCCTCATAATAGATTTAGTATAGACTAGGATATGATTCTAGCAAATATAGTATGGTCCGATCATTATTTGCATCCAACTCAAATATGAAAGATAGCTAAAACTCGATTCAACCATAACATAAAATTAAAGTTAATCCTAAACAGATTCATATATGCTCAAATATTGGTGGTATATTGGTTATAATCTAGGAAACAAAATCACTTCTAAGGTTATGATTAACAAAGACTGATGAGATATTTAATAAGGATCTTAGAATTATTAGGTTAGTCAAAAACCCTAATTTTACCAGTCTAATCGGCCAGGTTGACGTAACTCAAGTGAGAGATTTTTCACTTTTGGCGTTCCTTAATTATAGAACCATGTTGATTACACTTTCATAGTTAAACACCAATTATACGAAATTTCAGAGAAATGATTTACCCGTTAATTTTCTTGTCCTGTTGAACTAAAGATACTTAGGAGCCTACGCATATTCCAGCAACATGAAGAGTGTACAAATAATGTTGTAGTTGTAATTTAATTTTGCCAAAAAGAATCAAATGGTGATAATTTAGGGGAAGGGGCAGGAGTAAAGTCATCTATAGATGATACCAAGATAGTCAATCAATATTTCATCTGATTTGTCCACTGTTAATATAATTTCAGAAAATTTATCAGATTTATGTTGGTAGTTTTTAAATTAAGGTATACAGAATTAAAGTAATGTAGAACTTTTGTTTAATTCGAGTGATAGAAGATTCTAGTAAAGAAAGAATAATAATATTTGATAGAGTGTAATAATCATTCAACTTACATGATTCTTATAGCTCAGATCAATACAATTAATCCATAAACTAAGCTTGCTGGAATAAGATACTATTAGATTCTTACAATTAGTTAGCTAGTTATGATGTTGTTGTAATAATAAGATAACGCTAACTAATAGCATGAATTAGACATGTATAACTACTTACAGTGCTTAGAATTGTTTGTACGAACAAGATAAGAACATGTTGTAATATAATGATCGCTATGATATGAAACCGGAATAATTCAATTCGCAAGACTAAATTACAACAGTAATAAAATAGCTTACTTGCAGGAATTGAATAATTTTTCAAATTAATTCTTAATAAATTTTAGAAAGAATTTAGATAATTCAAGTTAATTTACTACAGTAAAAAATCATCATCAATTTCTACTGCATGAACTGTTAAATTCTGTTGCATGAAGGAGGGACAAGTATTGAATAATAAATTTGTAAGAAATCAATTTAGTAAGAATCTAATAGTAATTTGAAACTTAGCAAGATTTAGATCTTACAAGAATTTAAAATAAGATCTTGTAAAAATTTCAAAGGAGTAGGTTACTATAGATAATTTTTAACAAGATCTTGTAACAAATTGGTTTAATAAGATCTTAAAATTTGTAAGAAGTTTGTTCGCAAATATTTGATAGGAATATCTATTTGCAAGAATTTTAGCAAGATTTTCACTTGTAAGAATTATAACTTGCAATAAGTTAACAATATAGAATTTTCACCAGAATTAATAATATATTGTAAATAATAAGATATTACAATAAAATAAATTATGATTTTTTAAGGATGTAAAAAGATAAGATTTGTAAAATATTGTGATAAAATATTTAAGTAAGATCTTGTAAAGAAAAGATAAGACCCTGTAAGTTAAAGGATAAGCTCTTTTAAAAAATTTGTAGAAACCAATTTTTTCCTTTCATGAAATTGAAAGACAAGAATATGCAGGAATACGAACTTGTAGTAGCGTAAGAAACAACTCTTTGTAAGAACTTGTAGTAGTTTGCATGGTAATAAATTAAACTTGGAATAATTATATCCATTTTGATCCATTTGATTTTTGGATAACATTGTCCTATTCCTTAAACATGCAATTTCCTATAGAAATTAAATTAAGAAAAAACAATAATTACTTATTTTAGCATGCAACAACTACCATAATTAGGAATAAAATAAAGCAAAGGAAAAAAAAATAAAATATGGCCTAGAGAATGCAGTCGCGATGTCGCTACCCTAATAGAACAAAAGTCTGCCCCAATTGTACAGACATTGAATTGGTTATGTCTCCTGGCAGTAAAAGATCCTCTGAGTTCACTAGCACTTGTCCTTAGAAGGAAGAGCAAGCCTCTGTTGCCTAAGAAATTTAAAGAAAGAGAAGAAAATTTAAATCAGACTGAAGTCCTTCTCATGACGAGTAGGCTTCGAGTGAATTATAAGAGAGAGAAAGGAGAAATTGAGAGTGTTGTACTATTTTTCATGCTGCTGGATGGAGGGGTCTATTTATAGGGTTCAAACCCCCAATTGGCTGTAATCGCAAGAGAGATTCACAATCAAATAATCACGTGGTTGAGAGATTTTCTCCTCCGGATGGATCTCGTGAGACTTAGTCTCATTTGACTTGGTAAAATAAATAAACCTGAATACAAATTTTTTATTGATTTTGAACTCATGATTCCAACATATTTGTGGTGGGTGTGTATAGGCTTGGGGGTAACCTCTAGCTTGTTTCAAAAAATAAATTGTGTTTACTGAGAAAGCCCACTTAAGACTGTTTTGACTTGGGAGTTGGAAGTTATGTTTTTTTTCTTTTTTAAGAAAAAATGATGAGACAATAAGCCCCCCTTCATTAAAAAGAATTAATGAAAACAATCCCAAGCAAGTACAAGATCCTAAAATTCATCAAAAGTATAGAAATTGTGCACATGCAGGTGTCCGAAGATAGCTAAAGTAACTAAAGTACAAAAAAAAGAAAAAAACTCTCACTCTACACTTCTCTCTAACCCTGCGTCTGCTCTAACCAAATCCTCCGCTGATGCATCCTCTGGTGCAACTCTGACTCACCCAAGCTCAATCTCTCCATCAGTCTCACTCCATTTAACCACCGAATCTTCTTAGACACTAACTTAGAAGTGGCTAAAAACTTTGTCGGTACAACTCTAAAATACACCTTGAGGGGAGTGAATATGTGCTTTGCTAAAAAAAATCTATTTTAAAATTATTTGATGAAATATGTAAATGATCACTCAAAATAAGAATTGAAGCCGAATTTCCTGTGAAGGGCTTTAAAACTTCTCCTCTTTGATTCCTTTAGATAATGAGCTGAGGTGCTCAATTGCCTCCTTTTTGAGATGAGTATAGACCAATAGTGAAAGTGAGGAATGAAATGCAAGCAATGGAATTAAGTAAGATAAACAACTACATAAGTATAAAATGTAAAAAAGTAATAGAGAGAAAGACACAAGCAATCGCAAACACAAGGGATTTGTTCCGAAGTTCGAGCCACCGCTCTACGTCCCCTCTTCACCACTATGAAGGATTTCACTATCCTCTAAGAGATCTTCCACAAAGGGATTACAACTTGGTCTACACAAGACCACTCAACCCTCTACACAAGAGGTAACATAAAGCCAATTGAGGTTACAGAGCTCTTGGTGATCCAACAAGATTACAAACACTCTCTCTCACAACTTCCTATAGAGTAGGATATGAAGTGTAGCTCAAGAAGTTTAAGTGAGAGAATAAATTCAGTTAGAAAGATGTGAAGTGTAACGGTCCCAGATTTAATAATCTCAATTGACACAAATGTCTATACTGACCAACAGATCATCAGTTAAATCTCTAATATTCTTAAAAATTTTGGCAGCATCTCCTTTGAAAATATTGATATTTCCCAAATATACATTTCACATTACAATAATTTCGGCCAACACCAGCCTACTTATCTCAAATCCAAACATATAAACCAAGATCAATAATTTTCCATGCAGTCATAATAAGATTTTGGCTCACAACGGCCCGTATTATTCAAATAACAATTTCGGCTTGACCTCGCCTACTTATATGGAGACAAAGAAACATATACCTGAGAATACCCCTCTCGGCATGCAGAACATAACTCAGGATTTCCATAACTCCAACATAATCCTAGTCATAACAAACTACCATATCTTACATCAATATCTCTAATAAGAATAATACATGCTACATGAACATGTCAACTAAAGTTACAGTTATGTACAACAACTCTTGCAAAGTAATAACACATCACTATCTGTAATAAGTTACTGCTAATGAAAATTCTTCACAAACCGCCCGAAGCTTAAATTCGACCTCCAACTCACTGTAACCTGAAAACATGAAACTGGGAGGGAGTGAGCTCAACAGCTCAGTGAGGAGAGAAAAAAGAAGATTTAGAACAGGTATATTTGTCGAATTAGAAGGGGGACATGCTTTTCTTCAAATGTCAAACGAGCATGGATGAAAAAAAGAAGCAATGATATCACGATTAATAGTCCACTCGAACAATCTCTATGTTCTGCAAAAGACCTGACTCTTTTTGGCTAATGATTCTATAACTCAAATTTTTGAACTGTGTTCTACGGAGTTTATGATATATCCAATATTTTTCTTTTAGTGCCTTAGTTGATTTCTAAATTCTCTTCATGCATATGTACCTCATGTACCATTCACAATGATGCTCTATTCACCATAAGTTAATTTCAATACTACATATGACACAAACATGCTTATGTGTATCGTATCGCATTTCAAGTACTATAAAAGAATAAACGCGTAAACATACTCACTTCATATAATATTTTATTATTTCCTACAACAAGGCAGTCCCACATCAGGGACAAGCATACATCACTAGGCGTTAGAATAGACGTATCTTTACATCATAATATACGGCCCATCTCATACCCCGCCTTTACCCATTCAGACTTTACATAATACACAAACATACAATTATGCGTATATGTGTATATATATATATATATGTGTGTACATCGCATCACACTTCAAGTAATGCATGAATTAAATTGTACACTTTCACCCAATATATGATATTTCATTTCAATCGGCTAAATCTATATTCTAATGTTCTCATTATCATATTCGATAACACATTTAACATACCCTTAGTGTTACACACACACATATATATCTCACATATGTCCATTCATTCTCAATCATTTGTAAAGATGCAAAAATATGTATATAGCACCGTCTTCGCACTCCGCCCGTGCAATACGGGTCCCTTCCTCCGGATATATGTATATAGCACCGTCTTCGCACTCCGCCCGTGCCATACGGGTCCCTTCCTCCTAATATATGAATATAGCACCGTCTTCGCACTCCGCCCATGCCATACGGGTCCCTTCCTCCTAATACATGAATATAGCACCGTTTCGCACTCCGCCCGTGCCATACGGGTCCCTTCCTCCTAATATATGTATATAACACCGTCTTCGCGCTCCGCCCGTGCCATACGGGTCCCTTCCTCCGAATATATGTATATAGCACCGTCTTCGCACTCCGCCCGTGCCATACGGGTCCCTTCCTCCGTAATACAATATATATATATATGTACAAGTACGCACATGGGTAATAACCCACTCGTCACAATATGATAAATCAGCCAATTACTATACATTACTGCTCAGCTTATAAATTTTCCCTTCAAAGAATGTTTGTGGTTCTCAGCATGAGAGTATATATATATATATACAAGCATAGTTCAACATTGTAGTAATCTACTCGACTTATTTACATGGGTCGAGTTTACATTCACATTATCAATACTCAACTTCTTAATCATATGATGTATATTTATTTATATAACTTAAATATCACAGATGATCACGTTCATATCAATCTTCGGTGTACCCACGTACCCTAACGTCCGACCCTCAATATTTATACCCATCCTCCAATCACACATAACAATTGCTAACCTCCCCGCCACTCATTATTTAATCACATGATTTAGTCTTATAGTTAGTCGTGTTTCTTCTTTCAAGGCAGATTCTGAGAGTTCTTATTGTCTCAAGTAATTGTGGACTCGCAAATTAGAGTTGTATACAGCTTTATTCCTTTGTCTTGAGGCTCATATATGTCATGGAGTCCGCTTTGTTTGAATAGTGCCAAAGCCTTCATCACCTACCCAGTGAACATGCTAGTTATCACTATTAATGCTCGAAAATCTGGTCTGACATCACGTAGCTTCCAATTGAGTTTAGAGATATATATATATATATACGTGTGTCTAATTTCACAATTTCGAGAACGCAATAAAGTTCGTAAATAACCATCACACGCACGCGCGCGCACACAAAAGTATAGGTAATTTAAATTAAAGGTATGGTTCACAAGTCTAACTGAAAATTTGGGCCGTCCCAACTCTATCTAATTCATTATGTTATTCAACTCTCAGTAATAGCAAGGGATCACCTAACTACCATGACGTAGACAAGGATTTAAAATTTCATAATCATAGATTTTCAATCTGTAGCGTCCTAATAAACGTCAAGCTTGTGACCATGATGAGTATGCAAAAGTTCTTAACTTCTCGAGTTCTAATGACTGAACCAAGATTCACAAGTTTTGATGGATGTATATATATATCCATGATTTCTTTCTAACATGATGCCAAGTCTCTACTGTAACCATACGTGGACAGTTTATTCAGCTCCTTTTATCTACTTAATTCCAGAAGACTAAAGGAGGATATTCAAAATTTATGAAGAAGTTCGGTCAACAAAACTTTTCTCATCTACATGATTAATTATAAGGACTTAACTCTTATCCTTAAATTTTCTATTATGGCCTTTAACTATGAGCCCCAATTCCTCAAGGAGCAATTCCACCGACTAGAATTTTCTACAAAGAAAACTATTATGAAATCAGAATTTTATACATTGCCTATGACTCAATCTTATCCAGGCCTTCATTTGATCCTACGTGGTTACATAATATTAGCTATTCTTGAAACTACATTTTGTGTCGCCACAACATATAAGTTAGAATTTCTCTCTTTTCAGGTATAAATATTCTTTTCACATTGTCTGAAAGAAAGGTTTCAACTCAGAATTTTGTAGCAACAATTTAACAAGAAAAAAAATATTTTTGGCACTCCTTGATCACACTGAGACTACGATCTGCACTTCAAACTTTTAACTCTCAACTCAACTCCAACCTCAGACTCTACAAAAGCTATGACAATCTATTCGATCTTTGAATACACTTTGACACAAAATCCCTCAGGAACATTTAGTTCCAATTCTACTGACTCAAATTATTTATGTTCATTATATGAGATGTCTTCCCTCTTATCTTGCTTGCCCGCAACCATGCATGTAACATGAACCTTTCTAAATGTTGACATCTTGTACCAAATATAACGTTATCTCTTCAATTAATATCTATAGAAGCATGCATGTTGTACTCAAGATAAAATTATTATGCAATGGGAGTATCATTATACAGATAATTAATTTCCTACCACATAGCTTGCATTAATTTCACTTAAGTTAATTATATTGTACCGAACGAGCCATTATTACAAATTGAGCTGTCTCTTACTCGGATTCCCCGCCGTGAATTCAACTTTGCATTTCACATGATAATCAAAAACCTTAATTGTTTTATTTATTCTCTACCAAAAATCCAACATAATCACAACAACAAGGGCATTTAAATTTTTGAAGTGGGATAAACATCCTCCCCTAAGTTCAATTCATGTCCTATTAAGTTTTGTTACTCTCCCAAGCAACACAAAAGAAATAACACCTCTACATATTCCTAGAAACCCTAACCATTTAGCAATATTTCCACAATTTGAGAACATATCAAGCAACCAAGGCATAAATACTTAATTTGATCTCCAAATCAAAAGTAACCAATCTCAGGTAGACTTTCATGGCTCCAAAATGAAAGAAATTTGGTGGATGAAACTCTCCCACCCAAATCAATAGCAATAACCATTATTAAATCAAGATCTGAACATGATTGGATCTAAATCTGAAAATGGAAATAGTTGCTGAAATTATTTTTGAACTATAGGAAGAAGAACCCTAAGTTAAACATGGGTTAAATCTGAAAATAGAAAGAAAACTCCTCACCCAGATCCTCCTCCGGACTTCGTCGCCCGCGGCGCCGCCTCGTCGCCGCCCTGCCGCCGCCGCGCGGCCTGGCCGCCCTCGCGCGCCGCCGCGCGGCCTGGCCGCCCTCGCGCGCGGCCTGGCCGCCCTCGCGCGCCGCCGCGCTGGTGCGCCGCCCATCACGGCCGAGAGGGAGAGAGGGAGAGAGGGAGAGAGAGAGATGGAGTTGATTTGGGGAAAAATCTTGTGCGGGAGAGATGAGTGTGAGAGAGAGTTAATGGTATAATTATCCCTCATTTTTTTTCCATAAAACAAATTGTGGGGATTTATCTAGTAAAGCCACCTCATTACTCAAGTCCCCATGCTACATAAGATCATGCCACATCACTCTCCCAATTAAAGTAATATAATAATATTTGATATGCAAGTGAATGGCATGTGAAAATATGTGTATTTAGTATATAATCATTCATTTATAAATGATAAATCCAATTACCCACATACTTATATTCACATACAAGCATTTACAATTTACCAATATTCCATTCCACTAAAAATTTCCTCACAAATTTTCTAAAAATTCCATACTCAGGATTTTCATCTCATATAATATCATATAATTTCATTAGTAAATAATTAGGATGTTAAATTAAGATTTTAATAACGGGGTGTTACATGAAGAGCTTTAAAAACAACTGAAAATAGCTTTGGAAAGAAAGAACTTGAAGATTAGAAGCTAGAAAAACTTTTCTCTTTTGAATAAATTTGAAAAACTTCTAAACTTGTGTAAATTTCTTGTATCAAAAATCAAAACCAATGACCCATATATATAGGCAATGAATAAATATCATTTATAAATCATACAGGTCATTTGGGGTGTGTATAGACACTTGAAAACCAAAAATGTCCGTTGGAATCTACTAAAAATAAAACAGATTAAAAAACTAGCCATTATAATCATATGGCAGGTTGTCGGTCGACCGATCGGTCGACCGACAGGTCATCCATAAAAAAGCTGTTTGCTCTGGTCGACCGGCCGGTTGTCCGCTCGGCCGTTCAAAAGGAAAAACCAAAAATGTCGGTTGACCGACCCTAACCGAGAATTAGGGTCTCTCAGTCGGTCGACCGCAAGGGTTAGCGGTCGACCAATCGATCGATCAACAACGTGTACAAACATGCACGCCCCAAGGTCAAAGGCCCGGTCGACCAGGTGGTCGACCGTTTTAGCCTGAAATTGGCACCGGTCTACCATCCGGTCGACCGTTCTGGCCTGAAATAGTTTTCTTGATATATTTTGAGTTTTAAACATTTTTCAAAATATTTTGTATTGATTTATGGGTAATGTAGAAATGTATAGGTGATGAAATACATGTTCTAAACTTGTTATAAAATTTTGAAAAAATTATGAGACATGTATCAAAACCAAACATGCAAAATACTAATATTATCAAAACTTATATTTTTCGAAATCGTGTATTTTGTGTGTGTAACTTCTTGAGCACCACAACTATATTTTACACTTTAACAAACTATTATCTTAAAAGGCTCTAGGTGACTATAAGATCTTCAACCGGGCTTCTCCTTTAGAGACATTTGAGTGCTTTGTGCTTTAATCTCGTATTTGAATCTTTTTGAGTCTTCAATACCTTCCTTTATAGGAAGAAAACTCCTTGAATTCTTAGAATCCTGAAATATACTGAAACACTTGAACTTGATTAGTATTAAATAACAACACATATTTTGTTATCATCAAAATCATAAAAACGGGTGATTGTAACCTTCGGCCAACAATCTCCCCCTTTTTGATGAAGCTAAAACATGTGAGTTATCTAAAATAAAAGATAGGAAAGAGTTTGGAAAAGCTCCCCCTCAAGTTATGCTATCTATCAAGTACAAGAAAATATTATGACTTTAAATGGATTTGACAATATAAGCAAGTCACACATATATCCGTATATAAAAATGATACTAATATAGAATAATATGCATATATAGCCTACCATCCTTCCAATCCTTCTTTCTCCAAAAATAATATATAAGCATGGTAAAGAGAATGGATATAGAATACCAAAACAACTTAATAACTCAAATATCTCTCTCCCTTTTTGTCATGCATCAAAAAGGATAAAGACATCAACATAAAAGAGATATTAATTTGAAAAATACATGTAAAAAAAATTGAAAACATTTTCAAAACCTATGAATCCATAATACAAACATTTAACTCACCACAAATGAGTGAAAATCTATTATAATCTAGTGATTTAGTAAAAATATCCACAAGTTGAAAATCGGTGGAAACATAATCAATTTCAATATCACCTTTCTCATAGTGATCTCTAAGAAAGTGATATCGAATATCTATGTGCTTGATCTTGCTATGTTGATTTGCATTTTTGGTCATATGAATGGTGCTACTATTATCACAAAATATTTTAATATGGTCATAATGTAAATCATAGTCAAGAAGAGTATGTTTCATCCAAAAGACTTGTACACAATAAGCCATGGCCGCAACATACTCCGCCTCGGCAGTTGAGAGGGGTACAAAATTTTATTTCTTGGAAGACCATGAAACAAGGCAATTTCTTAAAAATTGACGAAAACCACTAGTGCTCTTCCTATCCACTCTACAACCGGCATAGTCGCATCCGAATAACTCGTCATAAAAAATTGTCTGATTTTCGGATACCACAAGCCTATTCCAATAGTGCCCTTAAGATATCTAATAATGTGTTTTACCATAATTAAGTGAGACTCTTTAGAACAAGATTGAAATCTAGCACATAGACACAGACGAAATATAATGTCCAACCTACTAGCCGTCAAATAAAGTAAACTACCAATTATACTTCTATAAAGTTTAATGTCTGCATGTATACCTTGTTCATCCTTATCAAGTTTTGTTGTAGTAGTCATAGGAGTCTTGTTTAGCTTTGCATCTTAAGCCCAAAGCTCTTGATGAGTTCTCTTGTGTACTTGGCTTGATTGATGAAAATCCTATCACTCTTTTCCTTGATTTGGAGTCCAAGGAAGTATTTAGCTCTCCCATCATAAACATCTCAAACTCGTTCTTCATGCATGACTCAAATTCTTTACAAAGCTTTTCATTAGTGGATCCAAAAATAATATCATCAACATAAATTTGAACAATTAGAATATCACTATCTACATGCTTTGTAAACAAAGTGGTGTCAACTTTACCTTTAACAAAATCATTTGAAATTAAAAAAGTTGAAAGCCTTTCATACCAATCTCTTGGAGCTTGTTTTAAACCATATAAAGCTTTATCAAGTTTGTAAATAAAATCCGGATTTGTAGGATCAACAAACCTGAGGGTTATTCAACATACATTTTCTCTTCTATAAAACCATTTAAAAACGCACTTTTGACGTCCATTTGAAAAGTTTGAAATCTTTAAAGAAGTAAAGGCAAGTGTCATATGTATGGCTTAAAACCGTGCTACGGGTGTAAAGGTTTTCTCAAAATCGATACCTTCGATTTGGGTGTAATCTTGGGCCATTAACCTGGCTTTATTTCTAATAACATTACCCGACTCGTCCAACTTATTCCTAAATATCCATTTAGTACCAATAGTTGGTCTATCATGGGGTCTAGGAATAAGATGTCAAACTTGATTGCGCTCAAATTGATTGAGCTCTTCTTGCATTGCTAGCAACTAATATGAATAGGCCTCGGTTTCGAGGATGTTTTTGGGCTCAATATGTGACATGAAAGCAAAATGCCCACATAAATCATAGAGTTTGGATTGAGTAGTTACTCTCTTGGATACATCACATATGATGAGATCCTTAAGATGATTTGAAGCAAATCTCCAATCCTTTAGAAGTGATTGTGTTACCTCCACTTCAACCTCTTGAACTTAATCTTGTACATTAATCTTTGACTTTCTTATTCTATAGGTGAGTCCTTCAAGGTTATCTTATCTATGTCTTCACCTAGGAAATCAATCTCTACAACATTCTTCACAAAAGTATTAGATTTCTCAAACTTGACATGTATAGATTCTTCAATAGTTAAAGTAGATCTATTAAAGACTCTATATGCCATACTAGTATTTGAATACCAAACAAATATGGCTTCATAAGATTTGGCATCAAATTTTTCTAAATTATTTTTAGTGTTTAAAACAAAGTATTTAAAACCAAAAACTTTAAAGTAAGAAACATTAGGTTTTCTCAAATAGTAAATTCCAAATGAAGTTTTAGAAGTAATTTTACAAAAATAAATTCTATGTGAGATATAACATGATGTGTTTATGGCCTCGGCCCATAAATATTGAGGGAACCCATATTCATTTATCATTATCCTAGCCATTTCTTGAAGAGTACGATTCTTCCTTTCAACAACTCCATTTTGTTGTGGAGTTCTAGGACATGATAGTTCATATTTGATTCCATATTTTTTCACAATAAGTGATGAAGAAATGATTAATAAATTCACCACCTCTATCACTTCTTATGCGTAAAATTAGAAAATCCTTTTCTTTTTTAACTCATTTTCCTAAATACTTAAAAATGTGAGAAAGCTTGATCTTTGTGTTCTAAAAAGAAAACCCATGTAAAACGAGAAAAAATCATCAACCAAAATAAAGACAAAACGATTTCCACTTAGACTTTTGATTTTAGTTGGACCAAACAAATTTATGTGGATGAACTCCAAAGGTATTAATGTTATAATATCCTTGATAGTTTTAAAAGAGGACCTAGTTTGTTTCTCAAGTTGGCACGCATTGTAAATGCGGTTCTTTTCGAATTTCAAGTAAGGAGTATGTTTCATCACTTTCTTATTGTTAATTTTAGATAGATGGCCAAGCAAGACATGACCTAGTCTCTTATGCTATAACCAAGAATCTTCATTAAAGGCATTTAAACATGTAGCATTGCATTGTAAATTTGACATATCAATCATGTACATATTATTTTTACAAAAATCAGAAAGCACACATGCATTGATTTGTCTATCTAAAATATTGCAAGTTAAATCATCAAAATCACTTTAAAACCTCTATCACAAAGTTGACTAATACTCAAGAGGTTTTGCTTGAGGTCATCAACTAAAAGCACATTTTCAATTAAGGGAGATGAGCCAATTTTAATGTTACCTATACCGATAATTTTTCCTTTGGAATCATCTCCGAAGGTGACGGTGTCACCTTCATGGTACCTTGATAGGTCGCAAAATTATTGATATCCCAAGTCATATACCTTGGGCAACCGCTATCAAGATATCACCGCTCGCTACGTCTTGAAGCCTTGGTGTGTACCTATATCAAGTAACGAATTGGTTGATTTTAGTACCCAAATTTTCTTGGGTCCTATAAGGTTAGCATTTCGAACCGAAATATGATCATTTGGAGCATTTATTCAAGCAAAATTTAGCTAAGTGACTTTTTCGGCCACAATAAGTGCATGAATAAACTCTATCATAAATAAAAGCATGATGGGAGTGTAGGGTGTGAACATGTTTGGTGTGTGTAGTATGTCTAGCAGGATGTGTATGTATATATTGTGATTTAGGAGTGTGAGTATGTGTAGTATGATGAGCATGTGTGGTACGAACGTGTTTTTTTGGAGTAAGTTTCTTAGGAAACATTGCCTCCAACTTAGTTTTATCAAACTCACATTTCTTTAACACATCTCCGAAAGAGTTAATTTTATTTTTTAGAATAGAAATCTCATTTTTTATCAATCAATAAAATTTTGCTTTACATGAAATTTTATATGCATCAAAATCTTTTTGTATGGATATGAGTGTGGAAGATAGATCATATTTTTCTTTAGAAAGAATAACAATTTTATTTTAAAGGGTTTCATTTTTCTTTTTCATTTTTAAATTCTTCTTTCTAGGGAAATCATAAGCGTTAGACAACTCTTCAAAAACCTCACCTAATTCATCCATTATTTATTCACAATCATCAAGTGAGGGTTCAGATGTTACCTTAGATGTGTTATCATTAGCCATGAAACACACGTGTGTCGTATCCACTTCTTCATCGATTTCACTCTCCGAGTCCCATGTAGCCTTGAGAGCCTTCTTTTTGTAGGGCTTATTGGAGGTTGAAGGTTTGCTTTTGTTCTACGGACAATCCGCAACCATATGGCCCGGATTCCGGCAATTGAAGCATATGACCTTCTTGTCTTTTTTTCCCTTACCATCTTCTTCTATTGTTAAACTTAGCCTTATTGTACATCCTCTTAACATTTTTCACTAGGAAGGAGAATTCTTCATCACCCTCTTCTTCATCATCATCGTCGGAGATGGTGGGAGTGGATTTGAAGACGACCATCTTCTTCTTTGTAGTGCCATCTTTTCCCTTGCCTTCCTCTTCATTTCATGAGTCTTAAGGTTTCCTATAAGACCGACGATCTCCATCTCTTCTTTATCGTTTAGCTCCGTCAATGTAGCAGCCTTACTTTTCATAAGGATGGCCATTGCACGCGGTGAGCAAAATTTTTTTCCGAGAAAGGTGAAAACTCCCACACTTCACTAATTACTCAAGTCGACTCTTTGTACGAAAACTCTAACAGGAATCGAATCTGAAGCCTCCTTCACTGGAGAGAGAGGAGTGTTACCGGTAGGCTAACCCGTTTTCATATAAGCAGCTCTTGATAGTTGGTATAAGGCAGAAAAGGTTCCAGTTTCAAAGCTTAAGCAGTAAGCAAAAGATCCCAATCTGGTGTATTACCCAATTCTCATAATTAAAATCGACCGAAGGAAGATTTTCTCTCGTCACTCATATAGAAATTTTGTCCGTCCGTCCGTCGTCTTCATCCGCGAGAGAGAGAGAGAGAGAGAGAGAGTGTGTCGACCCTCTCCTTCTTCCTCTCTCAGCGCTCCTTCTTCTTCATTTTTCTACCTCTTTCCCTCCTCCTCTTTCGATCAGTTTCTTATCGACAATGTCGTATACTAATTATTAAAGCCCAACTGAACCCAGAGAAAATCCCAATAAATCTCAATAGGGCCCATGGCAACTCCTCTCGGTCTCAGGCTCAACCTTAAAAAAACACCCAACATATTATTTGTTTATTCATTTCTACGGGAGAATGCATCAGGGAGAATGCATCCAACCGAGTTGGTAAAGAAGAGAGTTTCTCCCTTAACCTCCTCCTCCTCGTCCTATTTTGTCCTTCTCCTTCTCCATGTTCTCAATGTGATCACAGTTGCAGATGTCTTTAAAAATGCGATCTTTTTCCACAGACCTTAGCACAAACAGGTACCTACTGCTATATTTCCTTCCTTTTTTTCGTTTCACCAATTAATTTGAAGTGTTTATATATGTTGTGAACTGCCCATTTAGGTTGGTCTAGTTGATTCTTTTTTTTTTTTTTTTGGGGAGCAGGCTGTAGATTGCTGATCAGTTCCTGAATTAGGTCAGTGATCATGTTCCTCTGTTCTTCTTCTTACACTTAAAATTGATTTGGGAGCTGCATGCTAAAACCCTGAATAAGCCCTTGTGAACTCCTTCGGTTTCGCGGGGGGGTTGGGGGGGGGGGGGGGGGGGGGTGGTGGGGGGCAAATCAAGCACACAAGATGAAAAGATTAGAGTATGACAGATATGGGTTTGATGGCTTAAACCTCTTCCTCCTCACCCCCTCCCACAAAGAGGACAAGGGAAAGTGAAGGCGCTTCTTCTAGTGGTGGTAGGAATCTCGTAACATTTTTCGATTTCGAGGGTACAGGTCCTCTGTCATCCTGAGAAAGGATGATATTTGGGCAGTGAGGGATGATTGTGGGATGCCTCGCTGGTACGTTGTAGTTGAGAAGGATGGGGGCTTCAACTCGAATTCGGTTAGGTATCTAAAGTACAATAGGAAAGTTGCCTACCAGAGATATAAAAGATCTGGGATTCTTCATTCCTGTGGGATATTTGTGTCTGACACCGATCCGGAACCTCTCGACCCCCCCTCATTCTCTCACAAGGTCGTTGGCTGGGGAAACAAGAAAAGGCCTTCTAAGTATACTATTTATCCAAGAAGAGGTGAGGTTTGGGCTATTACGAAATGCAACACCTCCATTTTTGGATTCGCTAGTCCTAGTTTGCTCAGATATCAGTTGGTAGAGGTTCTTGAGGACTATAACCCTGAACAAGGTGCAAAAGTTGTGTCATTGGCCAGGGTCAAAGGAGGATACAAGAGCCTATTTCAACGATGCTCGTCTGAAGGCAGTAAGGGGTTTTTCCATATTGGATCTCAAGGTTCTTCCATAGATTGTTTCTCCCATCAGGTGCCGTATTTTCGATTTTCTGGAGAGAAGTCCGCAGGTGATTTCTTGGAGCTGGATCCCACCTGTTTGCCGCTTTGTGTTGATGATTTTGAAGGAAGCAGTGAGCATGAGATCAATGATAATTATCTTTTCTTGGCTCTCCTGGACAAGAAAGTTAGTCTTCGAGCAGGTGAAAGTTTTATTTGGGCTGCTTATGACCATCAATGTCGAGTTCCTGTCAAGTATGTTGCAGTTCGTTCTAAAAGTATTCATTCAAAAGATAAGTTACTGATGCATGAACTGGATTTTTGTCCTGTTTATCGAAGTGAGAAGAAATGGCAAGAAGCTGGTTTACCCATAGCTTGCGGAAATTTTACAATAAGACCTGTAGAAACTGAGAAGCGTTTTGTTCTTTCACATCGGTTCGTTTTTCGTATAAAGACCATTGCATGTTCGACAGTGATAACTGTAATATCAATCCTGTGGAAGGAGATGTTTGGGGAATCTACAAAGATCTGAATTTGGTAAGGGCTCACAATCTGAAAGGAGTGCTGGCGTATCATATTGTGGTGATTGTAGGAAGAACAGAAAAGGCCATAACAGTTGCATACTTAGACAGAGTAGCTGGATTCAGAGGCCTGTTTAAAAAGAAGAGCGGCCATGCAAGTCAAATACAGATTCCTGCCAACGAATGCTACAGATTTTCACACAAGATACCATCTTACAGATTTGATGGTCGTAGAATAGAATTTTTGAAGGGAACATTGGTATTGGATCCATTATTAGTGCCAAATAAACATGGGGAATGCTTTTCTTTCGATGATCCTTTTCTTTTGGAAAGATCAAAAGCCTATCCACTGTGGTCAGCTATCTTATATATTGTTGATAAACAGAGGAATGGTATTGGCCTAGATAACCAAGAGAATATCCGCCGGCAGTCCGAAATTTGTAACATAAATTGGATAAAAGATACAGAAGATATTGCCGATGAGAGCATAGATGAGGAGAAACCAAACCTAGCAGAGATTTCATCTACAGCATTCCGTGGAATTGAAGGCACAAATCCAGAAAGAGTTGAACATGACATTCTCTCTAGAAATTTAAACATTAAGCTTCATGATTTTCAAGATCCTAAATCTGAAAAGGATTTTGAGTTGGGTCAGATATGGGCTCTCCATAGCGAATTTGATGGACTGCCTCATTCTTATGCCCGTATAAATAATTTTATGACTTCACATGGAATGGTAAAGGTGACACTACTAGAGCCACATCCTTTGGCTGAAGAAGATACGCATTGGGTTGAAAAAGGGTTTCCTATTGCCTGCGGGACCTTTAGAACATCTCAATTCTCCTGTACTAAAGAGATAACGCTCTTTTTGCACAGAGTCATATGTGATGAAGTGGAATCAAAAGAGAGCACTGTTTTGGCACAAAGTTATATGTGATGAAGGGAAACCTGCAAAACACTTCTATGAAGTGTTTCCTCAAAAAGGTGAGGTCTGGGCTATTTACAAGCATTGGAATCTTCATTGGACTTATTCTGATATGAAGAACAATTTCCAGTACAAGCTGGTAGAAGTTATGTCTGATTTTACGGAAGAAGCCGGTGTAACTGTTGCAGCCTTGGTTAGAGTACGGGGTCATGAAGACATTTTCAGGAGGCATTTGCATGAAGATTTTGGGTTTTATAAGACTTTTAAAAGAAAAGAGTTGCTGCGGTTTTCACATTGCATTCCATCTGTCAAAATGATCAGTAACAAAGACTGTAGCACTTATGATGGACCAATTAAAATCAAGTTCAGTCATTGGGATATAAGTTATTGAGGGAAAAGGTAAATGATTATTGGAGGATCAAAACTACCCAAGGTGTGGGCGTCAGGTTCTCTCTTATGACAGAGTTTTTCGTTTCTGTCATTTCTTCTTTTCTTCTTTTTTTTCTTTCTTCTTTTCTTCTTTTTTTTCTCTCTTCTTTTCTTTCTTTCTTTCTTTTTTCCTCTACCGTTCTGTGTGGTCTGATCTTGTTGTGCTACGACAACAACCAGAAGAGGAATCCCTAAATCTCCAAAGCACAAAGAACAATCTCCCAAAACAGCACAAATCACACACTCAGAGAAAAACACACGAAAACAACGATTAACGAGGTTCGGCCTTGATGCCTACGTCCTCGGGGCAATGAAAGAGAGATTCTATTGATTTAGAAAATCAATTACAATGGATGCAGCTCCTCTGAGTATCAAGAGAGCTGCTACTTTCCTTGGTACAACAAAACCCTAGAAATCCCGTTTAAATACAACAGATTTCTAAATCAGCAAAACAGTCCGCAACCCGACTGTCGGTCGACTGGGCAGTCGACCGACCCCATACGCCGGTCGACCGGGCCGGTCGACCGATCCCAACCGAGAGTTGGGTCACTTCAGTCGGTTGACTGGGCGGTCGACCGAGCTCCTCCTGCGGTCGACCGGGTGGTCGACCGCTCATGCCTTTGTGCATGTTGTGCACGTCGGTCGACCGGACCGGTCGACCGAGCTCCTGCTACTGCGGACGGTCGACCGGGCCGGTCGACCGAACTCCTCCTGCTGCTGTTAACCTGTTTTGTTGCTGTCCTTCCTTCGTCTTTCGTCGACGACTTCCTCGACAATCCCTCGACGATCCTTGTCGACTTCCTCGACAATATTCTCTCTCTTTCCAACAATTCTCCACCTCGGTGAAGATTCTTTCAAATCTGAGCCGAACTGTCCATCGACTCGAGAGTGGCTGCACCAATGTGGTTGCCTACGTACCCTGCCCAAGGGATCAAGCTATCTGTAGTTCATCCAAATGAGCTTCAGCAAGCTCAAGCTACCTGAAGGACATGGAGCAAAGCTTTGCAATGTGCAAACTTGACTCCAGACACCACCTTAGTAAGCATGTCGGCGGGATTCTCCGATGTGTGAATCTTCAACAGTTCGATATCACCCTCTTCTAGATTCTCCCGAACGAAATGGTACCTGACGTCGATGTGCTTCGTCCGTGCATGATAGACCTGGTTCTTGGCCAAGTAAATGGCGCTCATACTGTCACAGTTAATCTTCAGCAGATCCTATTCCACGCCCAAGTCATCAAGCAAGCCTTGAAGCCTGATTGCCTCCTTCATAGCATCCGTCGTAGCCATATACTCGGCCTCTGTGGTCGACAATGCGACGGTAGACTGCAGTGTGGGGCGCCAACTCACCGGTGCTTAAGAGAATGTGAAGACATACCCTGTTGTAGACCGGCGCTTGTCAAGGTCACCTGCATAGTCTGAATCAACATATCCTATGCAATCTTGTTTTCCCGTGGAGTCCTTCTCAAATGCCAGACCTACATCAATTGTTCCTTTGATGTACCTCAAGATCCACTTCACTGCCTCCCAATGACCCGGTCCCGGATCATGCATATATCTGCTCACCATGGAGACAGCCTGTGATAGATCTGGTCTCGTACACACCATAGCGTACATTAGGCTACCGACTGCGTTGGCATATGGGACGTGAGTCATATACTCACGTTCTTGAACACTCTTCGGAGACATCTTCGCAGACAACTTGAAATGAGGAGGCATAGGTGTACTTACAGACTTCGTATCCTTGCCGATATTGAACCTCTGTAGTACCTTCTCCAAATACCCCTTCTGAGTCAAGCTCACCCTGCCAACTCTTCGGTCTCTAGTGATCTCCATGCCTAACACATTCCTAGCTTCACCAAGGTCCTTCATCTCAAACTCTGAAGATAGATCCCTCTTCAGTGCATCAATAGCAGATCTCGACCTCGAAACAATCAACATATCATCTACATACAGAAGTAGATAGATATATTCTCCTGTCGGTAGCTTGTTGTAGTATACACATGGGTCATAGTGGTTACGTATGTACTTCTTCTTTCTGATGAAGCTGTCGAACCGCTTGTACCACTGTCTAGGAGACTGCTTCAGTCCGTACAACGACTTCTTCAGCTTACATATCATTTCTTCCTTCCCTGCAGTCTTGAACCCTGTTGGCTGAGTCATGTAGATCTCCTCCTCTAGATCGCCGTGGAGAAAGGCGGTCTTCACATCGAGTTGGTCAAGGTCCAACTCATACTGCGCCACCAAAGCCAATAGAATACGAATTGACGAATGTTTAACAATAGGAGAGAATACCTCATTATAGTCAATTTCTTCCCTCTGAGCATAGCCTTTAGCTACCAACCTGGCCTTGTAGCGCACCGAATCTTCTTGGAGAGATCCCTGCTTCTTAGCATCACCCACTTACAGCCTGTAGCCTTCTTCCCTTTGGGCAACCTAGTGAGTTCCCAAGTGTCGTTCTTGTAGAGAGACTTCATCTCTTCATTTATGGCTTCTTTCCACATCTTCGATTCCGAACTGATCTCAGCTTCTCTAAAGGTGGACAGGATAGCCTCCTCGACGACTGGAAGTGCATACGTCACGACCATATCTGTAGTGAGCTAACCTGGTCTCCTAGTGTTCCTCATTGGTCTTTCAACTGCAGTAGAGTCAGAAACATTACCAATGACCTGTTCTTGACCCTCTTCAACATCTTCAGCATCTTCTACATCTGCTTGATCACTGCCCTGTGTCACCCTGGGAATGATCCTCACCGATGCTGAATCCTCTAGAGATGGTGGATTTGCATCAATCTCCACCTGCCGCGATAGCTCCTTGGTTTTGCTAGTCTCCACCTGCTGAGAGACCTTAGTCTTCATCATGGAAGCCTCATCAAAAGTGACATCCCTGCTGAGAAGAAACTTCATGTCCGTTGGATCCCAAATCTTGAACCCTTTGATTCCACGCTTGAAATTGACGAACACACCTTTCTTTGCCCTTGGGTCTAACTTATCATCTTTGACATGATAGTAGGCTGGACATCCGAACACCCGTAGCAAATCATAGTCAGCAGCTGCTTTTCCCGACCAAGCTTCAAGAGGAGTCTTCCCCCTATCGCAGATGACGGCAACCTATTCACAAGGTAGCATGCATACGCCAAAGTCTCAGCCCAAAACTTCTTTGACAAACCGGCATTGGACAACATACACCGGACCTTCTCTAGCAAAGTCCTGTTCATCCTCTCTGTTACCCCATTCTGTTGCGGTGTCTCTCGTACAGTGAAGTGTCTCTCTATGCCCTCATCAAGACATAGCTGTAGGAAAGGATCCGATTTGTACTCTCCTCCATTATCTGAACGGAGGATCTTGACCTACCTTCCCGTGCTTCTCTCCAAGTTTTTCTTCCACTTCACGAACAATTCTAGGACTTCCCCTTTGTGTCGCATGGTATATATCCAGCACCGCCTAGAATAATCATCAATAAACGACACAAAGTAATGGTTACCTCCAATTGATGCAGTCTTGGTAGGTCCCCTGACATCTGTGTGAACATAGTCAAGAATCCCCTCGGTGCAATGTGATGCTGTGCCGAACTTCACCTTGGTTTTCTTACCGATGATGCAGTGTTCACAGAATTCCATCTTGCAGGTTTCAGCACCCTTCAATAACCCTTGCCTCGCAAGAGCTTGCAATGACTTCTCTCCTGCATGTCCCAGCCTCATGTGTTACAGCCTGGTTGAATCTTCCTCTGAACTGGTAGAAGCCGCCACTTGCCCTGTCACCGTACTACCCTTCAAGTAGTATAGGTTGTTCCGGCGATCGGCCTTCAACACCACCATCGAACCTTTTGTCATTTTAAGGACTCCTTCCTTAATCGACACCACAAGGCTCAATGACTCCAACGCTCCAACGAAAATTAGGTGTCTCTTCAACTAAGGTATATACCTCACTTCCTTCAGCTCTCTAACCATCCCATCAAACATTCTAATTTGGATTGTACCAACACCCTCCATGATGCACGGATGATCATCGCCCATGACGACTGAACACCCCTTCAGCTTCTCAAAACTGGTAAACCAGTCCCGATTAGGGCATACATGGTATGTAGCACCTGTATCCATGATCCACTCATTTTCACCTGAGTACCCTACGATGGGAGTAGTAACTGAAAATGAGAACACCGACGAATCTGAGTCTGATCCATCTGCCTGTGATTTATTGCTCGGAGTATTAACCACCTTTGCGAGATTTGCCTCAGACTTTGATTCCTTCTTCTTTCCTTTGAACTTCGGACAGTCCACCTTCCAGTGCCCTATTTCTCTGCAGAAGGCACACCGATTCTTCTTGAGATCCCTAAACCCTGGCCTGGACTTTGATCTTCCTCTTTTCTCCTTGCCTTCCTTGATGAACCCCTACCTCTTACTGCCAGTGCCTCCGCCGATGAGCTTGACTGAGAAGGATGTCTCTCCTTTCTCCTCGTCTCATAACTTGCCAGTACAGATGACACCTCATGATAGTCCAGAGTCTGTCTACCATTGATAAAGGTTAGAGTGAATGTCTCATACTCCTCCGCCGGGAGTGAGTTCAAGAGGATTATAGCCTTGTCTTCCTCATCTATCTTGACATCCACGTTCACCAAATCTATAAGAAGCTTCGTATAGCGGTTGATGTGTTCATTCACAGAGCTCCCCTTCTTCATCTGAAACTGGTACAGCTTACTCTTAAGCTGCAATCTAGATTCGATACTCTTGGTCAGATATTTCTTCTCAAGGGTCTCCCACAAATGCTTCGCCGACGTCTCATGTTACGCAAGATATTTTATGTCTTGTGTTAAACATGAACGAATCAACCCACACGCAGGCCTGTTCATCTTCTCCCACTCTTCATCAGTGGTCGTGCTTCTCTTCTTCTCCAGAAGGAGAGTATCCTCGAGGTTCGATGCATTCAGGGCATCCATAACCTCACATCTCCATATCCCGAAATTATTTGTGCCATTAAACTTCACCACGTCAATCCTCGAATGAGGATTCATGGTCTTAACCGAAGTACTTTCTTCTGCCATCTAGATTACTTGATCCTCTATCTATACGGAAAAAACCAACTGGAAATAGATCACAACTTCGATAAAAATCGGATTTTTACCTTCTTCCCGAAACCCTAGATTGAGTTTCTCACCGGATCTACTCCACCAAAGATTCCTTGAGCACTCCTTGCGTTCTTCTGAGATCGACACACGATCCCACGAACACGACTACCTCTGATCTGAGATCGACACACGATCTCCACCGAATCAGATCCCGAAGCTCTCCGAATCTCCAGAAAAATCCCAAGCGAAACCTGGGAAGCTCTGATACCACTTGTTGTGCTACGACAACAACCAGAAGAGGAATCCCTGAATCTCCAAAGCATAAAGAACAATCTCCCAAAACAGCACAAATCACACACTCAGAGAAAAAACACACGAAAACAACGATTAACAAGGTTCGGCCTTGATGCCTACGTCCTCAGGGCAATGAAAGAGAGATTCTATTGATTTAGAAAATCAATTACAATGGATGCAGCTCCTCTGAGTATCAAGAGAGCTGCTACTTTCCTTGGTACAACAAAACCTTAGAAATCCCGTTTAAATACAACAGATTTCTAAATCAGCAAAACAGCCCGCAACCCGACTGTCGGTCGACCGGGCCGGTCGACCGATCCCAACCGAGAGTTGGGTCACTTCAGTCGGTCGACCAGGCGGTCGACCGAGCTCCTCCTGCGGTCGACCGGCGGTCGACCGCTCATGCCTTTGTGCATGTTGTGCACGTCGATCGACCGAGCTCCTGCTACTGCGGGCGGTCGACCGAACTCTTGCTGCTGCTGCTGTTAACCTGTTTTGCTGCTGTCCTTCCTTCGTCTTTCGTCGACGACTTCCTCGACAATCCCTCGACGATCCTTGTTGACTTCCTCGACAATATCCTCTCTCTTTCCAACAGATCCTTGCCTGCGTCATTTCTAACCCACCACTGTAAGCATGACCAAAAATACTCTAGTTCTGGATATATTCATGTGTGTAAATCTTGCATATCAACGACCAATCTATACATCATATCTTCTGTTTGCATTGAGTATTTGACAGTCAAGGGCTATCAATTTAGAAAGAAGCATTTCATATGTGACTATATGTGTGCATTAGTTGGGTGATGATTTTGTTTGCTTATTAACAACATCTTCGTGTTCGTCATCCCTTGTTAACAATTTATGCTTCATATTTTTCTTGTGTGTGTGTATACTGGGCACGCGTATTCTCTTTTGCTTCACGCGTGCTGAACAAGATAGAGATACTACTTCCATGGAATTTCTTTTCCCTTCCCTCACTTTTCTATTATAGATACCTATAACATCTAATCCTTTTTGCCACTCTCAGTTTCAATCATTCTCTTCTATGCCATTACTTTTGTTATAATATGGTACTAATTTGATGAAAACTCATAAGACCCGAAAACAAGAAAACCATGTTGGATATTTGAACACTTAACCATCTTTTCTTTATTCCACATGGGACTAAACTCTTTGCCCTTGTCATATTCCCCTTTAAACACTCAAGTGAATTAGCCGCACTAAATTTGAACAATCTCCACCTTGGTTCATATCCAATTGCCATAATTTAAATCTCAATTTGGCTCCAGTATCTCGACTTCATCTGAGCCTTACTCTCCCCTTCAGTTCCAGTTTATCATTTTCACCATGAGCCTAAGAAGCATGGACACGAACACGGGACACACTTACAATACATATACTTGACATGGCAATTTCTTAAAAGTAGAACACAGGGAGTGCATATATGTTTGCACATACATACTTAGACATGTCTGGATCCAAAAGTCCAGACATTAAATAATATAATGATAATCATATGCTAAAATTTTAACCTATCATATGTTTTTATGACAGTATAAGAAATAGGCCTTAGCTTTTTAACTTTTTATATTGTAGTTTAATCCGGTTCTTAAACATATATGAACATATATGAACTTATAATAGTTTCATACAAATTAATATTTTGACTGTGTTTTCCCACTATACTCTTTGATATATATATGAAGGTAAATAAATATCACAAATGTATAATGGGGCAAAGAAGTGCATGAGAACATAGAACATATGTCAAAGAAGTCTGCAAGAAGTGTCTTAACGTAAAAAATATAATATATATTCAGGACATTATTTGAAACTGTCTGAGGAGTACCGAGGAAGTGTTTGTGTCCAACATGGGTATGGTCCCATTGTAGAAGTGTCCATGCTATATAGCCTTGAGTCAATCCTATGCTCGAGTACCTCGACTTGAGTTTTCATCCATAGCACCCCTTGCTTTTTTCGGTTTATTAACTCGATCAAATCTTAACTCTGAGCTTACCAACAAATTTTCACCATTCTGTTGTAGTAGTGTTATGCATCCACAAATAAGGCTTAATACACAGGGATTGATTTGTTATAACTTTGAACCCACTAATTCGATGGAAGCTTTACATATGCTTAGAATTCATGTGACCTAGAAGGGAAACTCTTGTTAGAGTTTTAGATCTAATCGTATTTGGTTACTTAACCATCTTTTCTTTCATTTCATGTGGGATTAAGCACTTCTTTGCCTCTTGTCATGTTCCTCTTTAACCTTTGGGTGGACTTGAGGCACTGAATCCCAACACTTTTCTTCAAATTTAGTTGAGGTGTAACTCATCACTAACTATTATTATCTGTTCATTTCAAATTCTTGTTTTTATCTTTATGCTTATAATACTGATAAGAATTCATTCCTTTTTTCTTCTGGTGCCTGCCATTTTTTCTTCTTATTGTGAACAGTGATAGAAAATTAATGGAATTGACAAGCTATTCAACTTCTAGTTTTGCCCCCCCCATCTTCTTATAGACTCATCTTCTACTTCAACAATAACTTTCCCCTATAACAATTAAATCATGGTTTGAAATCTAGATATCGGTATCGGTCGTAAGATTTTGGTATCAGATCAGAAATATTGGCCATTTATTGGCTGTTTTGTCTCGTCATTTCGGCAATATCGAGTATCATTTTGGTTATATTGGGTCGTATCGATAGTGGGTTAAAATATTGGTATTGGACAATATTTCAACCTTTAGTTAAATTATCCTGTAAAGACTGAACTTTAGCTATTTTTATTCACCGACGCCTAGCATGCATCACTTGGTTCGGCAAAGATATATAACATCTAGTTTTTGTGTGTTGGATGGTTACATTTATGGTCTAAAAAATCAGTTAATAGTAGGTTGTCTCTTTAGTCAGTGTGGTGGTCAGATTTTGACCCTCATCAAGATCACGATACGTGTCCGGACACCTAGAGGTTTCGCTTCTCTGCCAGCGGGTCCAGCTCACATACAAGCCTAATATGGGCCCGAGAAGAAAGCCTCGGGCGTATAGGCCCGAGAATAAAGCCTCAGACATATAGGCCCGAGACGAAAGCCCCGGGTCTCGTCTCGAATCCACATTTGATCAGACATCACTCACTCGGATCCACTACTCAATCGGAGCTGTGCGACTCTTCGGGACGCCAATAATTGATGTAAGGATCCTTCCTGGAGCCACTCAAGGCTCCAACACGAAGATCTTCCGAAGCCTGCTACTCCGGCACTGCTTACAGCTGGACAGCACGATCCCCGCGATTCGCAGATCCAGGTATACCGTCAGATCATCGCATGTTCTAAATGTTACAACGCCTCTATATCAGTACGGGTTATTATGGATAATAGATAATTCTCTGCATAGTGTGCCCAACAATCAAGTGGCGTGATCTGGGCAATTACAAGAAAATTATAACGTGTAAATCATGCAGTTATGTAGGTCCAAAATATCCGCACGCACAATGGCAGTTCAGGCGAGTATAAATACATCTCCATCTCCATCAAGGAGGTTGGCTTCTGATTACTACATAAAACCCTAAAGATTGTAATCGTAACATCACTCTACAGGATTCATTGTAACCCTCTGAAATTATAGTGAATTCTCACCTTTTCTCGTGATTTTTTCCTCTCTGATTTTTCATGTAAAGTGCTTGATGTTTGCAATTGCTTTCATCTGTCTACCCGTTTACAATTCGTGATGTGGAGAAATTCCCTGGGAATTTTTCTCCACAGTCAGTAAGAATCTTGGACCTGGCTAGGCCCCAAGTTCCCTGAGCATGAGCATGTGGTTGAGACAAACACATATTCATCAGATTACACCCTTAGCAAATTGCTATTATGGGTTTTGGAAAAGAGAGCGCTAAAATACCCTTACCTATATATCTTCTATACAGCTCTGTTGCATGCATCAAAGTAATTGGGTGACAGAAAATGTTCTTGATGATAAAATGCAACAGATGTTTAGTTTGACCGTGTGTCCTCTAGTTTCAACAACTTGTAGCAATTCACAACAGTAACTCCAACTCCAGTATCAGCAGTATCCCTTTTGTTAAGGGAATTCAGTTTGAAATTGCATAAACTCTAACTTGGACTGATTATATTTTTAACATTCCGATCTTATATGTCATCCTTATAATTCATATGGCATGGCTATTTTCTGTCTTTCACATTTGTTAATTTCCCCTGAAGACCTCTATTTTCTGTCCTTCTAGAATCAGTAAAGGCAATAGACACTATACTTAATATCAACTCTTACTAATGATGTGTGATGGGAATTTTTCCGATATGATTGATTGTACGGTCAATCTTGCACCACGGGGTTGAGGGGATCTGGATTATCGAAAGTCGATAAAGATTTCAACACAGAAAGCGAGTAAAGACAGAAGATTTTTATGTTAAAATTCAAGTTGAGAAAAACCACGGGGAGGGGAGAGAATTCGCTATTGTCAAGAAGTTATAGTAAATTTTACAGACCTCTACTATAGTTACAATCTCCTAGATCCCATCCCCTTTCTCGTTGGAAGAGAAGGTCTATTTGTGCTGAGTTGTTAACCAGGAGGCAGATGGAACAATGGTGAGATTGGCGTAACTGCTGTGATCTTCATGTGCAAAATTGATATAACTGGTGCGATTGGGGGTGCTTGATTGTTAAGATCGTCTGTCGAAAATCCTTCCGAGTCCATAACTGCCTAACACGTTATGATCGTAAGCGAGGTCAGGCTGAGTAATTGAAGGCAAAAATCAAGGAAGTCTTTTGCTGTAGATATTTGTAAGCAGAGATTTAGGAGAGCGGCTGTTGTAACTATCTTGTTCGGAGCGAAAGTGATGTGAAACGTGTATGGAGACGAAAACAAAAGATAAAATAACTCAAAGATACGCTTCACCAACAAGAAAAATTGTTGGTAGAAATACTTAAAACAATTAATATCAGCTATTTTATTTAACATGCAAGTACTAAATCCATAAAAATAAAAGAAGATTAATTGAGGCTATGGCTATTGCAGGTAAAAGATCCTACTATCAAGAAAGAAGCTATTACAACTACAAGGCAAACAGAATCACATGCTCGCATTTTAAAGTGGGCAGAAGATAACTTTTGATAAGAAAGTAAGATGTATATCTTTGTAAATAAATAGTTTATGGATTAAAATTGTCTCTTGAATTACTGTGAAATAAACCTAATTTTCTCTATTTTCTTACTCTGAGATTCATCAATATTATAGATCTTTTTGTCACGAATTCAACGCTTCAAACGGTGCGTGATTTAGATCTCAAATGAGTAAGATATTACCGAATAAGGGAGCTTACTGATGCAAAATTTTGCTCGTGCGAATTTGTTTTCTGCCTGATTTTGATGACGTGTAGAAGGCCTTGATGGCCTCGGCTTTAGCGTTGAGGAAGAGGGTAACAATGGGTGTCGAGGTCGGCGGTAGATGTGGCGAGAGAAAGGGATTCAGTAACACTTTTAGAGGAAAAAATTTATTGTTGAGAGATTGAGAGAGGAAAAATAGAATTATAATAAATCAATTAGGGCATTCCACTACTAATCAGGGTTTAATAGAGCATCCCACCACTATTAGAAAAGGATTCAAGATCCATA
Organism: Agave tequilana; assembly: GCA_038442645.1. Classification (NCBI taxonomy): domain Eukaryota; kingdom Viridiplantae; phylum Streptophyta; class Magnoliopsida; order Asparagales; family Asparagaceae; genus Agave; species Agave tequilana. The sequence continues at coordinate 110,912 of JAVJIF010032423.1, read as the reverse complement.
GGCAACTCACAAAGAGAATAACAAATTTTCATTAATTTTACTGTTCATTGAAAAAGTGAATACAAGGGGCCTTTATATAGGCTAAAAAATTATATCTTCTACTTCTATTTAGATTGCATAATTCAACTCCTAAAAGCAAGCAAAAGTCTAAAAGAAAAAATACATAAAAAGGAAACTAGTAATCCTACTGCAAATCAGTTTATTAAAATTAAAAATATAAGAAATAAAAACTAGAAATCGTAATACTAGTAAAACTATTGGATTTATGTTGAGTTTGTGTGTCTTTTTCAACGATGGAAGATTTGTCATCTCTTTGTTCTGTTGTCCGCATTATTTTCTCCGTGTAAGAGAAAGCCCGACTCCGTCAAGTCAGTAATAGAAGTGATCTCATCTTGCTTCAGCCTGTTGGGATCAATTAGAGTTCTTCCTTTCTATCGAACCAAATACTTACAAGTCATGATAATTTCATCAACCAAAATTTTATCAATTTAATGCACTATGGTAGGTAATATTTGGAATTGGTAGAATGAAGGGTCTCTCAAAAATAAGCTCATGGGATGACTCATCAATAAGGTAGTTGGTAGGGTTAAAATCAAAACCTTTTGTAATCCACTATATCTTCAATATTGAAATATAGAACTGATACTAAAATTTATATCATAAACATGACAATTTAGTTTCTTCAAGATTTGAAACGAATCAGTACTACAAATAAGTATAAAATAACATCACCAATACTAAAAGTTTAAACAATTTCCTAATGTCAATTCGGATCTCATAGTTGGTGTTATTTTGAACAATCTTATCTATAACTTCTTTGTGTAAATTGTGATGTGATTCCACGTGTACAGGTGATGTAAAAAATGATAATGCAGACTCATGAACGACATCAGTTTGACAATCGGTTAAGAATTGAAAAGCAGTAGGAAACTTAGACTTAGTTCCTAACACATGCCACATAGTTCTCTAAAGGTAGAGATGAAAATCAACCGGGACTAGACACGATTGTTAAACTCTTATGATTGTGGATTTGATCCATGATACCTTAAATGGGTGAGAATGTGGTAATGACTTTAATTCATCATTTTTTAATACCTCAAAGAATACTGCATTGGTACAGCTTCTATTGTCGACAATGACTCTGCAGTTTTTATATCCTATTTGTGAAAATGCAGTGCTAACAATAGGCAAGTGAGTCAAATATGTTGGACTGATGCCATTGTGTGTTACATCTTTAGGAAAGATGTTAACAAGCTATGTAATAGTGGTGACTTTAGAGAAAATCCAGATGCTAAACTGTACGATGTCATCATCTAGTTCTTCATCAGAATTTATGTCTGAATGATATGTAAACTCTTCAGAATCATATTCAATCTCGGGTTAGGTGTCACATATTGGTGGTAATTTGTCTTAGAACTCCTTTGGGACACCACTAAATTATTTTACTACGGGAGTGAATATCGAAAGAATAGTGTTATCAAGCTTGTCCACAACTTTTCTATCTATGATACCATCCAAATTTTTGTTCATGTTATTCGAGATTTGGAGTAGGTTATTAAGCTTAGCTATGATGTCAACTAGGGTGGGTTGAAAATTCATTGAAGTTGGTATGCAATGTATGAATCCTAAATGCAATATGAAAAGTAAAGCAAACTAATCATTTTTTAGTTTTTGAATTTTGAATTTTTTTCTAAAATGTCGAGTTAGTCAAACCCAAATTTTATCAGTCCAATTGGCCAGGTCGGTGCAACTCAGGTGAAAGGTTTTTCACACTTGGCGTTCCTTAATTATAGAACCACATTGAGTATCTTCCTTGGCGCCAATCGTACGAAATTTTAGGGAAAGACTTATCTTTCAAGATTTTCTAATTTACATTAATTTTTTTTGTTTTGAATAAAATCTAACTAGAAGCAAGAAAAGCAAATATATGTCACTAATATGCAAATCCTACCTAGATGCTACACGATACCCATTCCGTTTGAAGGAGGACGAGGAAGAGGTATTGGAGCTCAAAGTTCCATATCTGAGTGCAATTGGCGCTTTATTGTACTTGGCTCAATATACTAAATTAGACATCTCATTTGCTGTAAACTTGTTCGCTAGATATAGCTCTGCGCTAACATGCCGCCACTAGAATGGCATCAAAGGCATATTTCGTTACCTTAAAGATACTTCAGATATGGGCTTATTCTATGCATATGTATTTCAGAATTGTTTAACCCCCCCCCCCACGAGCCCCGTAATGATGCTTGCCTTGTAGGTTATGCTAATGTTGGTTATATGTTTGACCCGCACAAGACACGTTCCCAAATTGATTAAGTCTTTACCATTGGGATCACGACGATATCTTGGAGGTCTATGAAACAGACTTTAGTTACCACTTCTTCGAATCATGACGAACTCATTGCCCTTCACGAGACCACTCGTGAATGTTTGGTTGAGGCCCGTTATTGAGAATATTCGAAGTAGTAGTGGGTTATCTTCTATCAATGATGCACCGACAACTATCCATGGAGATAATGTTGCCCGCTTCGACCAGATGAAGAAAGGATACATCAAAGGAGATAACACCAAGCACATTGCGCCTAAGTTTTTTCTCACATCCGAGCAGCAAGAGTATCAGAAGATTGAAGTCAAGCAAATCTGATCTCAAAACAACCTAGCAGATATATTCATCAAGTCACTTTCGAAGTCTACATTTCAGAAACATGTTCGAGATATTGGATTTCGCAAGTTATCTGAATTGTCGAGTATGTAGTCCTTAGGGGTTTATGTTAAATTTAGGGGGAGTATCCAGAACCATACTCACTTGACCTTTAGCGTACTCTTTTTCTCTTAGATCAGGATCATTTTTTCCGCTGGGTTTTCGTTACTCAGCAAGGTTTTAACAAGGCACCTTCATTGGGTGGTTATTCCTTGCATTTTGTTATCATATTGCATCCTGAAGATGATAAGTATGTATTCGTACACCCTTTTTCCTTCGACCTTGGTTTTTGTCGCATTGGGTTTTTCCGGGCAATGTTTTGGTGTAGCATTCTTTTGATATATTATCCTCAGAGACATGTTCTGTTCATGATCCAGACGATCCAATTTCATCAAATAAATATGCATTTTCGAGATTCTGATGTGGTACTTCTTGAGTTTCTTAATTATGTGATTGTGTTAAACTAGAAGTAGGAGTTTTTTATAGACCGTTAGATTAGATCTACGGTTAGATTGTATCCTAGAGTATTTTCAAACTCTAGAATGACTAATATAAATAACAGTCCACAAAACTTGAAGTTCTGTGGCCTTCTTTCCTCTCTTTGCATCTTACCTCTTGCTACCGAAACTCTTTGCAGCAGTATTTGGATTTTTGCTTTTCTTAGAAGTCATTTTGTAAAGTGGTTACCAAATATTTAATTTTGCTTAAAAAAACACTTATTTGCTTTAAAAATTGTAAAAGAACTTATGAGAAGCAATGTCACACACACCCAAAATAAGTGGTCTTAACAAAGTTAAATGCGTGGTAACCGCTTTAAAAAATAACTTTTAGGAAAAACGAAGATTAAAAAACTACTATTTAGAGAAGCTAGAAAATATGACTTCTCAACCACAAAAGCCAAAAACCTTTTCTCCTCTTTTTCATTTTTTATTTTATCTGATATGGTCACTGGATAATATGAATTCTTCTCTCTATTTCTCTTGCTAATAGGTTAGGAATTTTATCTAAACTTTCTTTCACGCATTCATTTCCAGCTTTTCTCTAATAAATTTATTTTAAATATTTAAATTGATAAGAACTTAAAATTTTAAAAGAACCAAACATCTTAATTATACAAAAAGCATTTTCGGATAAGTCCTTTTTTCAGAAAGACTTGTTCGTAAGGAGAAGAAATACCACAATACACCTTTGATTTATATCCTTCTTCATATTCTTAAATGTGAACATAGGTTTGAATACATGCTCTGATTATCTGTGGTTATTTGAGGATTCTGGGCCCTTTGTTTACTAAAATTGGTACCCAGTTTATTCCATTTAATATGTCTACTAACCATCCAGAGATACTTTAGAGATGCCATACAGCAGAGTTGTGCTTCAATCTCGTACTGAGAAGCTGTTATTTTTTCTTCTATTTGTTACCAGCGGCAGGTTAAGACGAGGCTTATCTGTAAATGGTAGGATCAGCAGCGTGTGAAGGCGGTGATAACCCAGTTGTCTTGTTAAAATTACTGAAAATATGGTACGCAACTCTCATACAATTATACGCTACTTTAATGGGCTTGTCAATCTTTTTATATAAGAGAGTGTGTGTTCTTAATCTCAGATGTTATATTGGGACAGCCACTCTCTTTTTCAGTTGACATAGCTAGCCTCTAGTATAACAAGGTCACTTTGTGTCGTTTTTTTTTTCTGGCAGATTTTGCAATGGGTTAGTCTTGGCCTCTTGGGTCTCCTATCAGGGGGGCTCCAGTTTGTTTAGTTCTTTCGAAGGCATGCAACCGTACTAACATGTGCATGACACCACAATTATCTGAACGGGGAAATCCTAGCCTCCCCTGTAAGTGAGGAAACTTCTCTAGCAGTCAACCTTGAACTTGTGACTTCACCATCACCAGTAACGAAACACACTACCGAGGCTCCTTTTTTCTGCTTCTACTTTGAATTATATTTTTTGTACACGTATTTTTCTATTCGTTCCTTTTTCCCTACATACCAAATTGTTCACATCTAAGACCTAGGGCTCTTGCAATCTAAGTTCCATCTTGGTGCTCCTAAAATACCAGCAAGTCGGCACTGAAACCTTGAAGTTTAAAGCAAGAGACATGTTTGTTAATGTGGCTCCGAGCTTCATTCACATACTGGCTTGACTATGCAGTGTTACTGATGTATACCTTGCAATAAAGAAGCTTTGAGCGATAAGCTTAGCTGAGATGTTCCGATGCTCGTCTATCTATGTGGTTTTTTGAGTTCTAATGTATTCTGCCTATGTTTATGAAAGGTGGAGCTATTTCTGTTCCAGTTAATAGTTCAATAGTTCTGAGAGCAGGGTTGCTATTAAGTTTGCAACTCATTTTGGTTTAGGACTTGGAAAAGTATTCTAGGATGTCCTTATAAAAGCGTTCTGGCCTGCCAACTGCCAAATATCTATCAACAGATTTCTCATAAGGTCAGTAGGTCGATTTCATTGCTTCAGCTTCTACATCAGTTCAGAATTCTGATCTCTTCTCAAAGTTCTAAGATGGGTGTGCTTTCTTGATCTCATCGTCATGGTACAGCACAGGTATCCGCACGAGGAAAGATCAGTCCCAGTATCGACTGGCTTGTGTTCTTCTCGCCCTGATAGTATGATCTGACCGTTTTCGGGCCAGCAAAGCTTTTGAACAAACATAGATCATGTATATGTTGTGCTCTTTTTTGCTTGTTTTCCACTTTGATGTAATATTGATATGGTAGGCAAAGTGCCAGGTGCTGAAGTTATCCTCTGTGTTAATGCATGTTTTGGAACATCATGGTCAATGTATTTATTTGTCTACATGTGTGGATTTATTCTTTCAGAAGGAAAGAATTTATTTTAATTTTATGAGGAATATTTAAGGCAAAATTAGAGGAAATCTCATCCATCTACGAAATGTAACTAGGCAATGACAATTTGCTTGTGACAGGTTATAAATGCGAGATGGGAATTATGCCACATTTTTCTTAAATTTTTGTAAGCCCAATTACCAAATTATTTTGTTTTTTATTTGTTTGTTTGTTTAAATTTATAGGGGATTTTGTTACAACCTCATATGTCTAATCGTAATTAGAAAAAGAAACTCAGCTTCATAATTTTATTCACTTCATCTTCTTTTTTTTTTTTTTTTTAAGCCAATCAGGTGCGCTCATGTGTCAAACGCAGAAGCGTTCCTCGAAGGCAACAGACGCAAATGTCCCAAAGCAATTGCTCCAAAAAAAGTGGCCCGTTTCGAAAATACGGTCTGTTAGTATCCTATTTCTGAGGACTGCGAGTATGATCACAGTTCTCACAAAAATGTCATGTTTCTGAGTCTTTATAGATCGCAGTCCTGACAAAAATGCTTTATTTTAGCGTTTATAGGACTGTGACCATGATCGCAGTCTTTATTATTAGGAAATGTTTCTGAATCTTTATAGGATTGCGATGATGACCGCGATCATTACAAAAATGTCTTATTTTTTTAGTCTTTATTAGGACTGCGATTATGTTCCTCACAAAAACACAATTTTTCACCTTATATTGGAATTGCAATAATGAACGCAATCCTTACAAAATGTCCTAATTTTAATTAATAAAAAGATTGTGAGCATAATCGCAATCTTATGGTCGCAGTCCTCACATGGGACTGCGATCACGAGTTTCAGCCCTCATATCAGCATCGTCATCATTAACAAACCCTCGTTCACCGGCATTGAATGATCTCCATTTCTTTTTCCAGATCTGAATATCACATCGATTACAAACTCAAACAAAACTCATCGCAAGCACAAGCAAACACACCTTGAGACACCGGAGGAGCTCCCGCCCCTTCCAACCACCACGCAACCTGAGCATGTTGGTCGACCTGCGAATTACTCTTCGTCGGGGGTCAGGTTTGAGAGGAGAGCAAGTTGGGGCGATGGGAAAGATAAAATAGGAAATGAAAATATATAAAGAAGTGGCGGTTGGGAGTAATTAATTTATGCTGGTGTAGATGAGGCTGTAGTGCATCAAATTATAAAGCTGAGTTATTTTCTAATTATTAAGTAAAGTAGATAGCTTTAGCGAAATTTTCCTAAATTTATTTAGTTTTAAAACTTTATTTGAATATCTTTTCCCCTCTTGTTAAGCCAAAAAATTTACTAATTTCTTTCCCTTCCTGATTAAAATTTTGATTTTAAGACGGGGTAGATTTAGAATCCTCTTATACTACGGTCGAATGGAGAATGGCTTAAAATAGAGATTAGCAGAGTTTTCTTAGATTAGTGTGTCAAATAAATTTTCATTAATATGTATTAAAATAAAGAATATTTTACTACAACCATCTACTTTACTTCATAATTAGAAAAAAAAACTCAGCGTCATAATTTGATTCGCTACAGCCTCATCCATATCAGCTTAAATTGATTTCTTTCGATCACCACTTGTTTATATATTTTCATTTCCTATTTTACCCTTCCTGTTGACGTTGCTCTCCCCTCAACCTTGACTCCGACGCAGAGTAAATCACGGATCGATCTGTGCGGTCAGGTTACCGTGGGGGTTGGAAGGGGGCGGGAAAACCACCTCCTGGGATCTGGCATGGAGCCCCTGGAATTTTTTTTTTTCGGGATTAACTTTTTTACAGATCTCGTTTTGTTCGTGCTCGCAATGAGTTTCATTTGCGTTTAGATTTGTAAAGCATTAGGGATCATTCAATATCAGTGGATGATGGTCTGCTGATGATGGCGATACTGATATGAGATTGTGACTCATGATCGTAGCCCTTTGTGAAGATTGGCTGAGAAATAGAGTTTTTTGTGATCTTCATAAAGACTCAAAAATAAGACATTTTTGTAAATACTACGACCATGGTCGCAGTCCTCATGGTCTCAATTATATAAAGACTCAGAAATATGACATTTTTGTGATGAATGTAATCATGATTGCAGTCCTCATAAATTGTGCATTTTATAAGGATTGTGATATGATCGCAATTCTCAGAAATATGACTGCGATCATTTTGTGAGGATTGAGATCATTGTAATAGTTCTCATAAATAAGGAATTTTTATGAGAAATGCGATCAGAGTCGTAGTCCTCTATACTGTGATCATTTTGTGAGGACTGCGATTCGCATTCCTCAGAAAATAAGACATTTTTTTGAGAACTGCGATTACAATCGCAGTCCTCTATACTGTGATATTTTGTGAGGACTGTGATCATAGTCGCAGTCCTCAGAAAAAAAAAAATTTGTGAGAACTGCGATCACAGTCGCAGTCCTCTATATTGTGATCATTTTATGAGGACTGCAATCATAGTTGCAGTCCTCGGAAACTTAGTCTACCGTGTTAAAAGAATAAGATAGTTTAAATGTTTTAGAAAACTACTACATTTTATCAATGAGATAGTTTAAATGTTTTCTTTTGGAGAGTTTAAGCCAAACTTTTAGCTTAAGAGAGGATTGATTCACATTTAATTTAGAATCTTTTAATTTGGATCATTTGATACAAATTACACATGAAAACTAGATTTTGTTGATGCTAGAATATTTGCATGTGTTTGATGAGCTTTCAAAATAAATAATGATGTAAATATTAACTTTTAGAGAATTAGTCCTAAAAGATTCAAGAGCTGAAAGGTATTATTTGTGTCTGTATGTGCTGGAATGTTAATTAAAGAAATCTGTTATTTTTTATTTAACATATATCTTTTTCCTTGTTATATCCTTTTAATATTTTAGTTGTATAGTTGTGACTCAATTTTTTTTTACAAATCTTATAAATGTTAATCTAATATAACTACAATCTACTAAACAAATTATTTTAGCCGCTCACTTTTCTAAACAAATAATTTATAAAATTAACCTTTTGTTTCTTTTTAGACTAAAGTCATCGAATAAATCCATGGGCGGACGCATAGGTTGGCTGGGCCGGGCTGTAGCCCGGCCCATTTTTTCAGTAATGCATTAAAAAAAAAAATCAGATATTGTCTTCAATTTCTTTCTATTTTGATTTTCTTTTGGCAAATTTTATTCTGCTTCTACTCTTAATTTAGTGGAATATTATTTTATTCTTTTGACAAATTCATATAATTCATAAGCATAAGTTATAAAAAGCTGTAGCTCACTCTAAAATTTATTCCTGATTCCGCCTCTGAATAAATCTATTTTGCAAACTCCATCAAAGAATTTGTTAGTGATATTCAGTGATGATGTGGTAAAGACCTTCAGAGTTTTTGAATGAGTCATGTGTGTTAAGAGGATAATAATGTGGTCAATTTTTAGTCAATAAAATATGTTTAGAATGTAATTGGATTTATCGAGACTACTCTTTCAGTGTAATTGCGAAATCTGACGGGGAGGGCTGTTTGTCATTTATTTTTAAAAAAAAATTGCATTATAATATAATATAATATATTATAATAAAAATTGCATATTTTAAGGAAAAGAATAAATAAAAAAAGGCATTAAAACCATGCAAAGGGGGGAGATTGGGGGGAAACATTTCGCAGTTTTGGAAAGGGCTGGCTCTCTCTCTCTCTCTCTCTCTCTGTCTCTCTCCCCCCGCCAACCCCAAAGCCCTCACCTCCCCAAATCTCCACCAAGAACTCTCCGGCAGCCCTCTAGCGGCGGCGGAGGCACCAGTGGCTCTTGGATTCTTGATTTGAGCAGCTTCACAAGGTATTTTAGCGGAAGCTTGAATCTCTGCATTTGTTTCGGTTTATTTTTTGTTTTGTTTTTTTACCTCATTTATATAGAAAACGTGAGTTTCGGTGTTAGTTCCCAATTTCATCTGTGTTTGGTGTTGTTATTAATTTCTCGGAAATTGGTCTTAACATCGGACATTTTAGGCTTCGAGCAATCCATGCCTTTCAGTCTTGAAATGTGTTAAAGGCGTCTTGAAAAATTTGAGAACGTGGTATTTTCTAGGATTTGAGGGGACTCTTTGGAGTTTTGAGCTTTTTGTTGTGGCTTTTCTGGATGTTGTTTTCATTAAAGGTTTGATTTTTGAGGGTTTGGCGTTGTTTTCACAAACTGTTCTTGTTTTGGATGCTGTGGATTGTAGAGTTGAACTTGGACTTCAGTTCATGCATGATGGGGGTGAGGGTTTGATGAAAATAATGGAATAAAGGCCTATTTTTTCCCCTCTCTTCGTGATTAAGAGCAAAACTTTCAATTGGGTGCTCTTGCATCAAGGGTTCTGATTGTTTCCGTGATTATCTCAATGCTCCATGATTACATTATGTGTTTTTTTGCTGCCAATATCATGTTTATGAATCATAAATTCCTTTAATCTATCCTTAATATTCATATGGTTTTTTGAACTCATTTCAGAACTTGGCAATGATGGCTGATGTGGAAATGATTGACCTTTTACCCAGTGGTCCGAATGGAAGTAGCACACAGATTTCAGATGGTGAGTCATGCACAGCCCCTGTAGGCTGGAATCTGGGTAATTCTATTGCTGTAGAAACTCCATATAAGGGCATGGAATTTCTTACACAGGAGGAGGCATACAACTATTATAAGTTGTACGCACAAAAGAGTGGCTTTGGAGTTCGTAAAGCATCCACGGATAAAACAAGGAAGGCTTCAAAGGAAGTTATCGGGCGTACTTTTGTGTGTAACAAGGAAGGGAGAAAACGGCTGTCGGATAAGAGAGAATGTGGGAAAACAGTCCATCGTCGTCCCGATTCTAGAGTTGGTTGTACTGCAAAGATGAAGATTCGGTTGACTCCTTCAAAAACATGGGTTGTTAGTAAGTTTGTGGGAGAACACCAAAATCATGAATTGTCAAGTTCTGATAAGGTGAGTTTGAATGGTGAAGGAATTCCTCCTACTGACTATATCAGAACAACAAGGAAGAACAACATCAGTAATGAATGCTTATCTATCATCAGTAGTTTCCAAGACAGGAGCGAAACAGATCCAGATTTCTATTTCGCTATGGAAGTGGATGATTTTGGAAAAATAAGGAGTGCATTTTGGGCTGATGGAATATCAAGATTAGCTTACTTAAGCCTGGGAGATGTGGTAGTCTTTGATGTCAAATACAAAAGAGATCATTTGAACTTGCCTTTTGTTGCATTCACAGGGGTAAATCATCACCGACAACCCATCCTCTTTGGTTGTGCACTACTTGCAGATGAGGAAGAAGATACTTTTGTGTGGTTGTTCACTAAATTGCTCAAGTGTATGCATATGATTGCACCAAAATCCATTATCACAGATGATGATGCACAGACAGGAGAAGCTATTAAAAAAGTTTTCCCTAACACTCGCCACCGATTTTGCCCTTGGCATATCAACAAGCAAATCACCGAGCAACAAATATTATTAAATAACCAATATGGAGATGAGTTTTCTACTTATTTCAACAGTTGGTACCGAGCTAGCACTGTAAGTAACTGTGAGGTATATTGGGAGGATCTAAAAAAGAAGTTTGACATAGATGAGAATGAAGAAAGTTGGCTATCAAAAATGTACGGATTGCGTTCATATTGGGTGGATGCATATTTGAAGGATACATTTTGGGCAGGAATGACAACTAGCCAGAGAACTGAAAGCATCTATGCTTTCTTTGATAGCTATATTGATGCAAACACCCAACTTGTTGACTTTGTATGTAAGTATGACGAAGTTGTAGCAGCCCACCGTGCATCTGAATCTAAAGAAGACTTCATGACACTGAATACTGTTCCTACAATGCACATCTCACATCCAATTGAAGTGCAAGCCGGAAAGTCATATACTAGGGAGATCTTGAAAATCTTTCAAAAGGAGCTCATCAAAAGTCATTCACTTTTTTGTGAAGACGTGCTAAAGGAAGGGTCTAAGGAAATTTATCTAGTTGGTCCTTTTTCTAAAGAAAGAGATAAAATGGAAGAAGTGACTTATGACCAATCCGAAGAGCTTAAAGTCGCATGCACTTGTGCAATGTTTGAAACCGGTGCATTCTTTGTAGGCATATCTTGCGTATAATGCATCATAATCAATTGAGATCTTTCCAGACAGTTATATATTGCACAGGTGGAAATTGATGCAAGACATACGAACATTGGATTTGCTAATGCTATGAATTTGAGGAAATCTGACTGTAATGCAGATCAATGTGGGCATGTAAGGCAGTGGGCACGACGAGCTAAATTCAACATAGCACTTGATATGATATCTGGTTCTGATACTCTACTTTCGAAATTGAGTCTTCTGCTGGATGACTTTTGTGTTGAAGTTCGGAAGGAAAAAAGTTCCAAGGTGATTCGTGCTCAAGAGTCTCAAATTGGAAGTCAAGTTGGTTCGAATACTCCAGAGATTTTGAGAGAAGGTGAAGAAATTACAAATCATGAACCCGACTGCCCTGTAAAAACAACTGGCCACATAAGGGGTGCTAGCATGTTAAAGCCTGGAGTTGAATCATCACAGCCAAGGAAAGAGATAAAACGGAGAAAATGTGGTAATTGCCAACAGTTGGGTCACTACAGGACTAGTTGTACTATGTTGGTAAGTTGAACTCAAAACCTGCAGTCGTCAATTGAATACAATATCTAAATTGATTTTTTTATTTATTTTGTAGTTATTCTTTGTTTAGTTGAACAGGATACCCAAATTGAAATTGTTATCTTTTAATAAGCACCATCTTTTACTAATTCTTTCTTTCATAAACTGAAATTGAGTGCAGCAGAAGCAGTAATGGCAGTGGGAGCAGGTAGGATGAACAGAAGCAGTAAGCAGAAAATCAGTAGCAGCAGCAGCCAGCAACAGTAGCATCAGTAGTATTCTTCTGTCTCGATTTTCTTTTATCTTTTTATGGTGAAAATGATGACTTAGTTGTAAGCTCACCAACTTAAATCTGGGACTCCCCATCAGCAACAACCGTGCTGTCTGCTGTGGTCTTCAGAGAAATGACCTTTGTAAATCCTAGGGCTGTTCACTTGTTCATTACTTGTTTTTTTAGCTTTGACTTTAATTAAACCCTAGCCTATCTGAATAGTTCCTAATCTTCTTTCCTTCTCATGAGGTACAGATAAAGACATGAAGTTGTGCATATTTATGTTTGTGGATACCTTAAAAGACTGTTTATTCTGCCTGCTTTTCTCAATCACCTAGACCCTTCACTTATAGAGGTGTACTTTTTCATCTATTGATAAATTAATCATATATAAGCTGCCAATAATTTAGAGAGAACTTTCTTGAACAGAGTCATCTTTGAGGGAGCGAAAGTATTAAAGCTCTTTCAATCGAGTCTCATAGAGGAGGTGAGATCTGGGATAATATAAAGGACATCTGTGCGTGTAATCATAGATTCATAACAGAAGAAATCTAATGGTTTGGTAATGATTTCATAAATGGAGATTTAAACTGATGTTGTCTACTTGTTTACTAAGTTAGAATTGTGTTTACTAAATCTTGTCTAGAACGAACCTTTGTTGCTCAAAGAAGGTGATGAAGTTTCTGATGTTGGGAAGCTGCGGGTGTATGATGCACCCTGTCTAATTCATATATGGTTTTGGGGTGTGACGAAAATGAAACTATTATCAACAGGCTATACATCTCAAGAACTCACAGTAATCAGATTAGGCCTCAGCTATTACTATTATGGGGTGCGAAGAGAGAACCTTCCTGCATAAAAAGATACAGGTGCATTTTCTGGATCTGTACAGCATAAGCATGAGTTCTTCACAATAAAAATTAATCAGGTTAGGCGCTCATCTATTGCTGTTATGACGTGCCAAGAGAGAACCTTCCTGCATCTTTCCAGATGCAGGTGCATGTACTGCTATGAGGTGCATAAGCATGAGTTCTTCACACTAAAAATTGATCTATAATTCATGATAATAAGACTATCCCTTCTGTTTCTGTGTTGTTAATGCCTTGTAAGTCTAATATGGGTGATTTCTATTGCATTTTCTGATCTTCCATCTTTCAACTTTTATAGGCATGCCTATGTTAAATGATACATTTGTCAATTACGTCTAAGCCCCCCCAATTTGATATTTCAAATATTTTCGCAACCGTACCATGTCCAAGATCTGATGAGGGCATCACGCCGTTGAGACGACTGTTTGATCGAGTCTATTTTAGAAAACGACGTGTTGCTATTCTTTGGTTTTAGCTATTTTTATTTTAGTTTATTTTGCTAAATTAGTGGTGTTTTCTTTTATGTAGACGTTTAATACTGCATCGGTTATTTCCTAAAAGTGCACTTTTGTAAAGCCTATAAATAAGCCTTCAATACTTCTTTTTGGATTATTATTGAATGATTGAAATTATAAATTTTTGAGTTATAAGCCTTGATATTATTATCTTGAGTTTTGAATGTGAAACCCGTTGTGTAAGAGGACTGAAGCCCAAAACTCTATCCAAATTTTAATTCAATTTTTTAAATCCTCCTTTTCAATTTTAGTTTGAAGGTGATTGTGATCCATTGGTCTCGCATCAATTTTGGTATCAGAGCAACTCGTTATCAATCCCTTTCAAATTTTTTCTTAAACCCTAGATTTAGATCAAAACCTTTGATTAAAAATAATGTGAAACCCTAGATCAGAACTAAAAAAATTGAAAATCATCATAAAATCACCGCCGCTAGTGTTCACCTCCTTCCTCCACCAAATCTAAACCCTGACCCTTCGTTGCAATTCCCGTCGACCACGTAGCCACAACATCCGCACCAGTCGTAATCAACCGCCGCCACAACTTCTGTTGTCACCCTCTCCACATCGTCTTCAACCTTCGTCTTTAACCTTCATCTTCAACCGCTTCTGAATAGACCATCTTCTCCCTTTTTTCTTCGTCTTCTTCCCGTTTGCGCTCAGCAGCGTCACTCCTCTGCCCTCTACCAATGTCGTCGCCTTGCAGATCCAACAGATCGTCGTCAAGATTGCCGTCTGCAACCGCCCAGGTCCCACCTCGTAGCCGCCGGAACCTACTGCCAGCAAAACCGCCGTTGACGCCAACTTCATCGCCGCCTCCTACCAGACATCATCCACCCTCGCTGCGCCTCTTCGCCGGCGAACTGCCGCCTCCTTCGCCGTCAGTCTATCGCAACGAGATCGACAGTTGGTGCAAGCTTGAGTCGGGTAATATTTGACTCAGATCCAATACCCGATATCAAAAAGCCCTAGTCAGCTTGGGTTAAGGAATCGGGTCCGACCCGATAACGACCCGACCCGCTAAGAGTGGAGCCGACCAGAGTCGTTGCTGATGTAATTAGCTCGTCGAGCCGACAGCTCAAGACAACCTGAGCCGACACTGAGCCACTCAACTCAGACCGAATTGACTCGGCTGGGCTCAACCTGAGCGTAGTCTGACTCGGTTTAGTTATTTCGGAGGCCATTTTGAGCTCGTTTAAAGCCCGAATCGAGCCTTTTTTGAAGCAGTGGATTCGTGAAGATCAAGACTACGCATCGACCAACCTTCATATACAGGTTCAAGCTTCGATCGCCTACCAGGTAATCGTTGAATTTTCTATTCAGTTGTTTCTTTTGCTTAATTAGATAGTTAGTTTTGAATCTGTCGCAAGATAAAATCGATTGATTATTATCCGCAAAAAGTGAGTTTGTTTGAACCTGACCTCGAGTGAAAATCAAAATTGATATTAATTATGCAACTCAATTAAGTTGAATCAGTGATAACTTGAATTGATTTGAAAGTTTACTGTGTTAGCACGTATAGTTTAATCCATGTCCCAATATTACATTTTCTTAATCACGTGTTAATCAATAAAGCTTAAAAGTTGGTTTATTTATCATTAATTTGATCTCTGATTCCTCTGGCATTAGCATCCAACTCATCTTAGGGTAGTTTGTATTTAGGATTAGTTAGGAATTTGCATGCCAATTAGAAGTGGGAGAACTTTTTCGGTTGGAAAAATGTCTTTACCAATGAACCATAACCTTAAGGATACACTTAACACACTCATTTCTAGGATGGACCAGATGGATCGACGACCGCAAGAATTTAAAGATCAAGCCGATGCCAATTGCAAAGATTTAGCCATACGACTTGATAGGCTAGAAACAAATCGTAGGAGAATCCCAGACCCCTTAGAGGAGAACGATCCCCGAGATAATAGTAGGTCACCCAGGCGTTGAGAGATAATAGTAGGTCACCCAGGCGTAGACAATCTCAACCCTCCAACACTGAGGACACAGATGCCAGAATATCACAAGTGTAAAAGTAGACGCTCCTTTCGACGGACGTTTAGACGCTCAGGTTTACATAGATTGACAACTAGCTATATACTGTTACTTTCGTTGGTGTGACATGTCTGAATCTAGGAAAATTCGATTTACTTTGATGAAACTAACTGGACAAGCCAGACATATTGGGATAACCTTGAAAGGATGATGGTGTATAAAGGGGATAATCCAGTTGAGACTTTGGAGGGGATGAAAGAAAAGCTTATGTTGAAATACGTTTCACCTTCCTTTAGTCAGTAGTTACTGGACAAGTGGAATCGATTAACTCAAGAAAACAAGTCGGCCACCGACTATATCGCAAAGTTTGATGAATACTTGAATCGGTGCGATGCAATCGAGTTTGAATCTCTCTATCTAGATTTAGGTCAGGTCTTAAGGACGATTACTGCGAGAGCTCATAACTTGAGGCATCACAACTCTAGAGAAGACATATCAACTGGTCACCGATTTGGATGAGTCTAGAGGATCCTATTTTTATTAAACTGATTTTAGTGATAACTCTAATACAACAACCGCTAGGAAGCTTAGCTATAGTCGATCCTTTCCTGTCCCGAGCAAACCTGACTCCAGTTCTTCAAGTGTCAAACCAGCAAGTTCTTCTAATGCAAAATCAACAACCTTTGACAAGAAAACAGCTAGTGAACTAGCGAAGGTCAACCTGCATACCCAGTGTTCAGATGTCACGGGTATGGACATCTTGCAAGCCAGTGTCCGAGTTAAAACAAGACCCTCTTAGAAGTTCCCACAGAAGATGTAGAAAAAGAAGGTCTAGAAGTGGTTGTGCATCAACAAGATGATGACTCAGATGCCTCTGCTAAAGAATGTGAGTTCAATAGCTACATTAGAACTTTAGCAGTGACTGACCTAACTCTCAGTTATGACGGAGCCTAGTTAAGATTAGGTGCATTTTAGCGCAGCCTGAGCAAGTCAACGACTAAAGAACTATTATATTCTAAATATGCATAAAAATTGGGAACAAAAGCTGTAAAGTGATAGTGGATAATGGCAGTTGCACCAACGCTGTTGCGTCAAAATTAATCACTACGTTAGGAATGAAACCGGTGAAGCATTCAAATTCCTTCAAGGTCACGTAGGTCGACACTACATCCATTGATGTTCAAAAGAGATGTCAGATCCAATGTTTTAAATAACGTGTTTCGTAACACGTTATAACGTGTTACGAAACGTAACATGGCCTCGGCGTTAACAACAGGGCGCAATAACGCAAATTTCATTAGCATTCATTTTTTGAACCATAACGCATGTTACGTTACAAATTTAACGTAACACAGTGTAACGTGTGTTATAGTGCAGGGGGGATATAAAAGGCACTAATGGCTGAAAATTTCCCAAAAACGCAGCTCGTTCTCCCTTCCGCCCGTTCTAGGGCACCAAAATCCAAAAAAAAAGAAATCAGAAGAAGTGGAAGAAGATGAGGATGGAGAAGCAGACCTACCGTCATCCAGGTACGCTCGCGGTCGTCCAGTTGGTGTGCTGGTTCTGGGGCAAAAATCCCAAAAAATAAATGAAATTAGAAGACGACGAAGAAGACCTACGTTTTTGTCGTCGTCCAGGTGGTTCGTCGTCGTCCAGGTACTCTCTTCCCCCATCTCTCTTTTCTCTCCAGTCTTCCCCAGATCTCTCTCCTATCTGCTCTTCCGATCTCTCTCTGCTTTCTCCCACTTCTCCTGATCTCTCTCTGCTCTCTCTCCCCGGGAGAGAGAGCAGAGAGAGATCGGGATAGGGGAGGCAGAAAGAGATCGTGATGGGGGAGAGCAGAGAGAGATCGTGATGGGGGTAGAGCAGAAAGAGATTTGTGCATTTTTTAGAGAGAGATAGAGTGATTGAGATATTTGTAGTGGATATGAATTGTTATATAAATATAATTAGGATAAATTTTGTGGCAGTTTTTATTGATGTGAACTGTGAAGTAGCAACCAATTAGTTATCTAATTAAGCATCTATTGTTGTGAGACTTGCTAAATG
This sequence comes from Agave tequilana, assembly GCA_038442645.1. NCBI lineage: Eukaryota > Viridiplantae > Streptophyta > Magnoliopsida > Asparagales > Asparagaceae > Agave > Agave tequilana. The sequence continues at coordinate 93,049 of JAVJIF010032423.1, read as the reverse complement.
TGTTATATAGTGGTTTGATATTTTTTAAAATTTTAAAATTATTTGTCTATTTATAAAATTCTTAAATATAGTGTATATATATAAATATTTTTATTAAATAAATATTAAATCGCATAATCTGCGTTACGTTATAACTGTAGAGAAATAGAAAACCCTAAAGAGAAATTGATTGATAATAAAGGAGAGGCAATACATATATATAATAAAAGTGATGGGTATGAGTCTATTGGGTAGAAGCCCAATAGCTCAATAACCAATAGCCCAATAACTATTCTAACACTCTCCCTTAAGCTGGAGCATAAATGTCAACTATCTCAGCTTGCTACATAAGATAGAAAACAACTTTGGAGAAGCTGCTTTGGTAAGTAGATCTGTCAACTACTTTAAAAGTGGAGTAAACAGGAGAAAAATCACATTTTTGGTCCATGCATCTCTGATCATATGACAGTCAACCTCTATATGCTTAGTCCTCTCATGGAACTCTTGATTTTGTGCGATATAAATAGCAGACTGATTATCACAAAACATAAGCATAGAGCCAAGATGACTAAAACCAAACTCCAATAACAGATTTTTCAGCCACATCATTTCACGAGTAGTATGTGCCATGGCTCTATACTCAGCTCTGCACTGGATCTAGAAATATCTTGTTTCTTACTCCTCCATGTTACCAGATTTCCTCTAACGAATGTACAATAGCCAGTAGTGGACTTCCTATCTCCTTATCACCAGCATATCCTGAGTCAGAATAGCCAAAATTACGAACATGTTCATATTTCTTGTACAATAAACCTTTTCCAGGAGAGCTTTTGATATAGGCAAGAATCCTCAGAGCAGTTGTCCAGTGAACCTCTCTAAGCTGATACATAAACCTACTCAGTACTCCAACTGCAAAGGTTATATCAGACCTAGTAACTGTCAAGTAGATCAACTTCCCAATCAACCTCTTATAGTGTACATGGTCATCAAGTAGATGACTATTATTACGCCATAAATCTACATTTACTTTCATTGGAGTGCTAGTAGGTTTGCACCCCAACATGACAGTTTCCTCAAGAAGATCAAGTGTATACTTTGAGATTGTAATACCCCTCTCCCGGAATACGTACTTAGTTACGTATTCAGTCTTTCGATCGTATTTCCGATTTACCATCCGTATTTGACCAATTTCAATTCCAAATATCATTTCCAATATTTTAGATTTTATGTGATTTTCTGGAATTTTCTGGAATTAAAATGAATTTCTCCGAAAACGGTGTCGGCCAGTGCCGCTGACCGATTCCCGAATTTTTATCTTCCAAACTGTTAGGAATTTTTAGAAAGTCCCTTAGACTTTATTACTTAGAATCATATTCCTACTTATACACTTTTTCTGAGAATTTTATAAATTTATGAAAATTCTTTCGGAGTCGGTAAATAACTGATTCCGGGATTTTAATTAAAAATCTATACAGTATTTCTTCAAACGAATTTCACCATGAGTCTTCAAATATTTTCTTGATTTTTGGTAAAATTTTCAGACCAATCCGAGATACTTGAATTTCGGACATTTTTTCAATTATTGCAAAATTCCAATTCCATTTCATTTCCACCTCATTTCCCACTCACCACTTCACCTAACCCCACTCACTCTCTCCCTCTCCCACAGCCGGCCAAGTGGCCAAGGAGAGGACACTCACCTCACCCCCCTTTTTACACAAAACCCCCTCTCATTCCCTTTAATTCCACCCTCTTTGCAAAATCCCAAATCCTATATAAGATTTCCCTTTTCACTTTAAACCTTTTTCCTCCTCATTTCTTCACAAGAGAAGAGAAGCTCCACAATCTCCTTCTCCCTCTAGCAAGAACCCTAGCTCCATGAACCCAATCTCTTCATCTCCACCTCAAGGCTTCAAGGACTTCCTCAAGGGCTTCATCTAGGGCTTCCTCAAGGACCTCAACTTCAACCATCATCCTCATCCTTGGATCAAGTCCCAATTAAACCTATCCAAGTGAGTATTTCACTCACCAAGACTTGTATTAGCCCTAGAATACTTGTATCTATACTTCTTGTACACCTAGGTCACCAAAAACCACGAATTGAACCATCAAACACACTTCCAGAAATTCTGATCTGCTCACTGTTCTTCACAGTATTAGTCGACTCATCATAGGAACTAGTCGACTAGAACACTTAGCTGAAACTTAGTTTTTCCGGAAAACACAGTATTAGTCGACTTACCCCAAATACCAGTCGACTAATCTTTTCTGGACGTAAATCTCAACTCTCTAGAAATCACTATTAGTCGACTCCTGAATCCCCCTAGTCGACTAATCCTCCCTAGACCAGAAATCCAACTTTCTGTATCAACAGACTTAGTCGACTTAAGTGTCTGTTAGTCGACTAGAGACCCCTATTAGTCGACTAACCCTTACTACTAGTCGACTAATTCTGGCTGTGTGTCATAGTTAATTTCTGTTCTGAATTTGGTTCTTATACTTGATACATGTGTATCATATCTTGCTTGTTCATGCTTCAATACTGGCTCTACATGACCTATTACTGGATGGATGTATCTCTTGTTACCTCATGACTTATTATTGCATATACTCGTTCCATGACATGTTAAACAATAATATCACCACTTATCATGCCATCTCTTAAAACTAAGCATGATACACTTGACTTTTACATAAAAAGCACCAACTTACATATGGGTCGGGGGAAATATGCGGATATCGATACGTGTTCGTGTTTACAGTGGCTTTTAGGTATATTGTACAATTACTGATCCGGTCTTACCTGTGGTACTCCAGGGGACCGAGGGGAGTGCTTTCTCCCTTTCCTGTTTACTGTCATGACAAGGGCATACATAAGTCCCTCCTGTTTAGCCTTGCGGCAGGTTCCGTCTTCAAGCAACGGAACAATCCTGGGCCGTGGTCCCGGGTATGCACGGGACCCACTGTAAACATAGTTCGTCGATACAACCGCTGTTTCCAATAACAACCTTGTTTCACTAGGATATGGATCTATGTGCTCTGGGACGCTGGGTCACATAGCGAGATATCACAGTAAGACAAGTAATAATAATAAGACGTTAATTGTAGACTTGTTGCATATGATCTTACCTTATTGAGTTTACATCGCTTGTTATTCATTGCTATTTATTGTAACTTCATTACCTTTATTCATGATCCTTATGTCACTTGACTATCTTTTATTTGTTATTATATGTCTTGACCCTTTGGATTTGCATATTCAGATTCCGAGGCCTGGGTCGAAGTGGAGCCATCCACCGAAGATCAGGCTTTCTTTAGTGAGCAGGCAGATTAGCTCCGGTCCTCGTGCCAGACTCTTCCTTTTAGTTCACGGGATCTCCATCCATTTCGTGAGCATTTTTGTATTTTTGGTTGTATAGGATTCATCTTTGGACTTGGGTTGTGATAAAAGACACCTGTAAAGTGATTTTGCTTATCATAACTTGTATAACTTTGTATTTATCTTTTGTAAGTTGGCATATGAATATACCACGCTGTGTGTTGTACTCTGATACTTGTTGTACTTAATGCTTAGCGTATATACGTGGGGGCACCATCTGACCTACGTATATGCGTTGCAGTGACGTTCCCGTATCATTGGGATCGGGGCGTTACAGGTTGGTATCAGAGCCTAGGCTCTCAAACCTAAAAGTACAACCAAGTGGCAAATTCTAGTGATTTGCTAATGCCAACTACAATGTACAAAGTTATATAGTCCTTCTTGACTTCGTCCTTGATTCGGTCCTCGTATCCTAAACTCCTTCCCTTTGTTTCCAATTCCAGATCTTATCCCTTTCGGTATGGAGAGACGTTCGGGTCGCAACAATGTCGGGCAAGTACCGAATGGACCCGTAGGAGGAGAGGGTGCTGATATCCTGAGGATCATTCAGACTATGCTGGGAAACCAACAACAGCAGATGGAGAATCAGCATCAGCAGACTGAGCTCCTCAGGCAGGAGTTGGCAGCCCCGAAGGAGCAGAAGCCGGGGAGCATCTCAGACTTCCGACGGCTACAGCCGCCGTATTCACGGGAGTCGAGAGGCCATTGGAGGCTGAACAGTGGTTAACAGACACCACCGATCTGCTGAATGCCGCCAGGGTGCCTAAGGAGAACCAAGTGGAGGTTGCAAAGATCCAGCTGAAGGACATAGCCAGGACTTGGTGGCTTGCAGAGGAGGCTCGCTTGAAGAAGCCTATCTCTTGGGATGCGTTCTCCAAGAGCTTTTATAGCAGGTTCTTTCCCGCCACTGCTCAGAAGGACATGGAGGAGCAGTTCATCAGGCTTCAACAGGGGGATAGATCCGTAGATGAGTATGCTGCAGAATTTCTCAGGTTGAGTCGCTTCGCCCCGTACATGATAGCAGATGAGGAGAAGAGGGCAAGCCGGTTCCAGCAAGGTCTGCAAATGGACATTCAGATGTTCCTAATGCCCCATCATCTGAAGACCTATGCAGAAGTTCTCACCAGCGCTCGAGAGGTGGAGCGTGGGTTTGAGAAGAAGCAAGGAGATCAGAGGAAGGACCAGGCCATGAAGAGGCCGTTTGTACCGGTGGGTAGAGGAGGACCGTCCAGGGCAGCGAAGGTTCAGGCCAGGCAACCATTCAGAGCAGTTCCTTACCAGATGGCTCGACCAGGTCTTATCTGCAACTTTTGCCAGAAACCAGGACACTCTCAGCAGGATTGCCGGAGGGCAAATGGATTGTGTTTGGTGTGTGGAGCACGAGACCATGCCGTAGAGACCTGTCCTCACAGGAGAATGGGGTTTGCTAATCAAACCTTGCCGGCACCTCAAGGGCAGAATGGACAGAGGGCACTACCAGGGCCAGTTGGGCAGAGGCACCAGGGACCAGTGGTGAGGAGAGCTCTTCCCCTTCCTCCACCGCATGTTGCTCGCCCAGTGCAGAGAGGAGCCGGACAGCAGCAGGGCGTGGCAGAGGTCAGGCCTACAACCTGACAGCAGAGGAGGCTGAGACTTCAGAGGAGGTGATTACAGGTAACATCAGAGTTCATTCTATACCTGTTCTCGCTCTCTTCGATTCGGGTGCATCCCACTGTTATATCTCCGACCATTTTGTGGCTGTTCATTCCATACCTGTTAAGGCTTTAGACCACAAGTGGGAGATAAGTACCGGGAATGGGGTAGTTATATCTTCTAGAGTTTGTGCTGACTGTCCAGTGGAACTTTGTGGGAAGATCTTGGCCATAGATATGCTCGTACTAGACACCAAAGGGTACGACGTAATCTTAGGCATGACTTGGCTCAGTCAGTACTATGCAGTGATTGACTGTAGAGGGAGGAAGATCAATTTCAGAATCCCGCATCAGCCGGAATTCCAGTTTAGTGGAGAGGTGAAGCCTGCTAAGAAGGAGATTCAGATGACCACTTCGGAGGTTCTGAAGGGAGTGCCAGTGTGGGATGAATTTCCAGAAGTCTTTGCTGAGGTCTCAGGGTTTCCACCGGAGAGGATAATTGAGTTCTCCATTGATACAATTCCAGGAGCAGCTCCTATATCCAAGGCTCCGTACAGGATGGCACGACAGAGTTGGAGATCTTGAAGAAGCAACTGCAGGAGTATTCGGACAAGGGATTGATTCGGCCAAGCACTTCACATGGGGAGCTCCAGTGCTCTTGGCGAATAAGAAGGATGGTGGTAAGAGGCTTTGTATTGATTATAGGGAGTTGAACAAGGTCACCATCAAGAACAAGTATCCCTTGCCCCGGATTGATGATTTGTTTGATCAGCTTCATGGAGCCCGTGTATTTTCTAAGTTAGATTTGCAGTCGGGTTACCATCAGCTGAGGGTGAAGAAGGAGGATGTTCCGAAGACGGCATTCAGGACCCGTTATGGCCACTATGAATTTCTAGTTATGCCTTTCGGAGTCACCAATGCCCCTGCGGTTTTCATGGACTTGATGAATCGAGTGTTCTCCCCTTACCTAGATCAGTTTGTAGTTGTATTCATAGATGACATCCTGATCTATTCAAGGAATGAGAAGGAGCATGCAGAACACTTGAGGATCGTGTTGCAGACCCTCCAGCAGGAGCAGCTTCATGCCAAGAGGAGCAAGTGTGAATTCTGGTTGGATAGCATAGCTTTCCTTGGACACATAGTTTCAGCGGAAGGAATTTCAGTTGATCCTAGTAAAGTCCAGGCAGTGCAGAATTGGCCAGTTCCGAAGACGGTGACTGAGATTAAGAGTTTTCTTGGGCTAGCCGGATATTACAGGCGCTTTGTCCAGGATTTCTCTAGGATTGCAGCTCCGTTGACCAGGCTCACCAGAAAAGGGAAGAGATACATATGGACAGAAGATTGTGATGCAGCATTTGAGCAGTTGAAGCAGAGGCTTATCACAGCTCCAATCTTGAGGACTCCTTCAGGAAGAGGAGGGATGGTCATTTTCTGTGATGCATCAGGTAAAGGCCTGGGGTGTGTGCTTATGCAACATGACCATGTTATAGCATATGCATCTAGGCAGTTGAAGCCTCATGAGAGGAATTACCCAACTCATGACTTGGAGTTGGCAGCTGTGATATTTGCTTTGAAGATCTGGAGACACTACCTTCTGGGAGACAAAGTGTTGATATACACAGATCACAAGAGCCTCAAGTATATTTTCTCACAGAAGGAGTTGAATATGAGGCAGAGGAGGTGGTTGGAGCTTATGGCGGACTATGATATTGACTTGCAGTATCATCCAGGCAAAGTCAATACCGTTCCTGATGCACTGAGCAGGATGCCAGAGAACAGAGTGCTAGTCCACCTCACGCAGCAGAGGGAGTTGATTCAGGAGTTCATCAGATTGGATTTGATGTTAGTACAAGGAGGTGATAAGGCCGGGCAGTTCATGGCTTTACAGATCCAGTCATCATTGATAGAGGAGATCAAGGAAGCTCAGAAGGAGGACCCCAGATTGCAGACATTCAGAGCTCAGGTGGAGGCTGGATTGAGGTCGGATATCTGCATTCATCCAGATGGTGCATTGTATTTTGAAGGTAGACTTTGTGTTCCCCAAGGGGAAGTCAGACAGAAGATTTTGGAGGAAGCTCACAGTTCAGCTTATTCTATACACCCTGGGGGAAACAAGATGTACCAGGACCTGAAGAAGCACTTTTGGTGGAATGCTATGAAGAGGGAGATAGCCCAGTTTGTTGCCAAGTGCTTGGTTTGCCAGCAGATAAAGATCGAGCATCAGAGACCAGCTGGACTTCTTCAACCCTTGCCGATACCCGAATGGAAGTGGGAGCACATCACCATGGATTTTGTGACGGCATTACCTCGGAGTCCCAGGGGTAATAATGCTGTGTGGGTTATAGTTGATCGCCTCACCAAGTCAGCTCACTTCATACCATTCAGGGTAGGCCAGTCGACAGAGGTTCTGGCAGATAAGTATATGAAGGAGGTGGTTCGTCTGCATGGAGTTCCAGTTAGTATTGTGTCAGATAGAGACACCAGATTCAGATCTCATTTCTGGGAGAGTCTCCAAGAAAGTCTGGGAACTCGTCTGAAATTCAGTACTTCTTATCATCCTCAGACAGACGGACAATCTGAGAGGACTATCCAGATCCTTGAAGATATGTTGAGGGCTTGCATGATTGACTTTGGAGGATCTTGGGAAGACCATCTTCACTTGGCCGAGTTTTCATATAACAACAGCTACCAGGCAAGTATTAAGATGGCACCCTTTGAGGCATTGTATGGTAGGAAGTGCCGATCACCGATTTGTTGGGATGAAGTCGGTGAGAGGAGTCTTTTGGGACCAGAGATTCTGATGCAGACTACAGAGAAAGTCAGAGTCATCAGAGATCATCTCAGAGCAGCTCAGAGTAGGCAGAAGAGTTGGGCAGACACTCGGAGAAGGCCATTGGAGTTCCAGGTTGGAGATCATGTATTCTTGAGGATATCACCTACCAAGGGGGTGATCCGGTTCGGTGCTCGTGGGAAGCTAAGTCCAAGGTATATTGGCCCATTCGAGATCCTGGATCGTGTGGGAGATGTGTCCTATAGATTGGCATTACCGCCATCTTTGGACGGGGTGCATAATGTCTTCCACGTGTCTCAGTTGAGGAAGTATGTCAGGGATGACAGCCATATTCTGGATCATTCCGAGCTGGAGCTACAACCGGATTTATCATACCAAGAACAGCCGTTGGCCATTCTGGATAGGAGTGTCAAGACACTGAAGAATAGAGCTATTCCATTGGTATTGGTGTCATGGAACAGGCATGCGCCAGGAGAGGCCACTTGGGAGCGTGAGGACGTTATCCGGGAGCGTTATCCTCAACTTTTCACATCTTGATTGGGTAAGACTCTTTTCTTCTACTCTTCTTTACCGTTATCTTTCCTTGTATCCATATCTATCTGTTGCTTTTCCTGTTATCTTTCACCTTATGAAATTTCGAGGACGAAATTTTTGTAAGGTGGGTAGATTGTAATACCCCTCTCCCGGAATACGTACTTAGTTACGTATTCAGTCTTTCGATCGTATTTTCCGATTTACCATCCGTATTTGACCAATTTCAATTCCAAATATCATTTTCCAATATTTTAGATTTTATGTGATTTTCTGGAATTTTCTGGAATTAAAATGAATTTCTCCGAAAACGGTGTCGGCCAGTGCCGCTGACCGATTCCCGAATTTTATCTTCCAAACTGTTAGGAATTTTTAGAAAGTCCCTTAGACTTTATTACTTAGAATCATATTTCCTACATATACACTTTTTCTGAGAATTTTATAAATTTATGAAAATTCTTTCGGAGTCGGTAAATAACTGATTCCGGGATTTTAATTAAAAATCTATACAGTATTTCTTCAAACGAATTTCACCATGAGTCTTCAAATATTTTTCTTGATTTTTGGTAAAATTTCAGACCAATCCGAGATACTTGAATTTCGGACATTTTTTCAATTATTGCAAAATTCCAATTCCATTTCATTTCCACCTCATTTCCCACTCACCACTTCACCTAACCCCACTCACTCTCTCCCTCTCCCACAGCCGGCCAAGTGGCCAAGGAGAGGACACTCACCTCACCCCCCTTTTACACAAAACCCCCTCTCATTCCCTTTAATTCCACCCTCTTTGCAAAATCCCAAATCCTATATAAGATTTCCCTTTTCACTTTAAACCTTTTTCCTCCTCATTTCTTCACAAGAGAAGAGAAGCTCCACAATCTCCTTCTCCCTCTAGCAAGAACCCTAGCTCCATGAACCCAATCTCTTCATCTCCACCTCAAGGCTTCAAGGACTTCCTCAAGGGCTTCATCTAGGGCTTCCTCAAGGACCTCAACTTCAACCATCATCCTCATCCTTGGATCAAGTCCCAATTAAACCTATCCAAGTGAGTATTTCACTCACCAAGACTTGTATTAGCCCTAGAATACTTGTATCTATACTTCTTGTACACCTAGGTCACCAAAAACCACGAATTGAACCATCAAACACACTTCCAGAAATTCTGATCTGCTCACTGTTCTTCACAGTATTAGTCGACTCATCATAGGAACTAGTCGACTAGAACACTTAGCTGAAACTTAGTTTTTCCGGAAAACACAGTATTAGTCGACTTACCCCAAATACCAGTCGACTAATCTTTTCTGGACGTAAATCTCAACTCTCTAGAAATCACTATTAGTCGACTCCTGAATCCCCCTAGTCGATTAATCCTCCCTAGACCAGAAATCCAACTTTCTGTATCAACAGACTTAGTCGACTTAAGTGTCTGTTAGTCGACTAGAGACCCCTATTAGTCGACTAACCCTTACTACTAGTCGACTAATTCTGGCTGTGTGTCATAGTTAATTTCTGTTCTGAATTTGGTTCTTATACTTGATACATGTGTATCATATCTTGCTTGTTCATGCTTCAATACTGGCTCTACATGACCTATTACTGGATGGATGTATCTCTTGTTACCTCATGACTTATTATTGCATATACTCGTTCCATGACATGTTAAACAATAATATCACCACTTATCATGCCATCTCTTAAAACTAAGCATGATACACTTGACTTTTACATAAAAAGCACCAACTTACATATGGGTCGGGGGAAATATGCGGATATCGATACGTGTTCGTGTTTACAGTGGCTTTTAGGTATATTGTACAATTACTGATCCGGTCTTACCTGTGGTACTCCAGGGGACCGAGGGGAGTGCTTTCTCCCTTTCCTGTTTACTGTCATGACAAGGGCATACATAAGTCCCTCCTGTTTAGCCTTGCGGCAGGTTCCGTCTTCAAGCAACGGAACAATCCTGGGCCGTGGTCCCGGGTATGCACGGGACCCACTGTAAACATAGTTCGTCGATACAACCGCTGTTTCCAATAACAACCTTGTTTCACTAGGATATGGATCTATGTGCTCTGGGACGCTGGGTCACATAGCGAGATATCACAGTAAGACAAGTAATAATAATAAGACGTTAATTGTAGACTTGTTGCATATGATCTTACCTTATTGAGTTTACATCGCTTGTTATTCATTGCTATTTATTGTAACTTCATTACCTTTATTCATGATCCTTATGTCACTTGACTATCTTTTATTTGTTATTATATGTCTTGACCCTTTGGATTTGCATATTCAGATTCCGAGGCCTGGGTCGAAGTGGAGCCATCCACCGAAGATCAGGCTTTCTTTAGTGAGCAGGCAGATTAGCTCCGGTCCTCGTGCCAGACTCTTCCTTTTAGTTCACGGGATCTCCATCCATTTCGTGAGCATTTTTGTATTTTTGGTTGTATAGGATTCATCTTTGGACTTGGGTTGTGATAAAAGACACCTGTAAAGTGATTTTGCTTATCATAACTTGTATAACTTTGTATTTATCTTTTGTAAGTTGGCATATGAATATACCACGCTGTGTGTTGTACTCTGATACTTGTTGTACTTAATGCTTAGCGTATATACGTGGGGGCACCATCTGACCTACGTATATGCGTTGCAGTGACGTTCCCGTATCATTGGGATCGGGGCGTTACAGAGATAGAAGTAAACTATGCTTTTGATATGCAACTTCAATTCCAAGAAAATATCTTGGCTTTCCCATATCCTTCGTCACAAAATGTCGTTTGAGATACTCCTTTGTTTCTGCTAAGGCCATAGAGTCACTCCCAGTTAGCAAAATATCATTAACATATACAACCAGTATCACTGAGTCAGATTTAATACGACGAACAAACACTGAGTGATCTGAATGACAACGAGCAAATCCAATACCAGAGATAACCATGTTGAACTTCTCAAACCATGCCCTTGGACTCTGCTTGAGTCCATAGATCACCTTCCTAAGTTTACAGACAGTATTCTCTCTCTGAGCAATATACCCTGGAGGTTGCTTCATATAAACTTGCTCCTTTAAGTCCCTATAGAGAAAGGCATTTTTGACATCTAGTTGAAATAAGGGCCACTTCATATTAATATCAACAGAGAATAAAATTTGAATGGAGTTTAGCCAAGCAACTGGTGAAAAAGTCTCAGAGAAGTCCACGCCATATGTCTGAGTATATCCTTTGGCAACAAGCCTGGTGTTATACCTGTCCACTGAACCATCGAGCGATATTTCAAGGTATAAACCCATCGACAACCCACAACATCTTTGGGTGCAGAGGCCAACTCCCAAGTTTCTCGAGAAATAAGAGCATCCATCTCCTCATCCATAGCCTGTTTCTAGGCAGGTATCAATATAGCCTCCTCATACAACCTAGGCAAAGATACAGAGGACAAGGACAGGGCAAACTGACGAAAAGAGAGAGTAAGACGATCATATGAAACAAAATGAGAAATAGAATGATCAGTATAAGACCGTTTACCTTTGCGGAGGGCAATAGGAACATCAAAATCAGAGGAAGATACTGACAGCTGAGGAGGCTGACCTTTCACTAGAGAGGAGGCGGTCGAAACCAGTTCAGAGGCAGGAACTTTTTGCCGATGAGTGTAGACATATCTGAAATCTTTTTCCCGAGATGGCTTTGGTGCAGGTGGCTTTGTAGTGTCTTTTAATGACACTGTCGAAGAGACATCATGGACAACAGCAGGTGCAGGCAAAGGAACAGACGGTGAAAGAGAAATGACTCTGATGCAGTAACTGGATCCTGTAAAGAAAAGTAAGGAACTGATTCAAAAAATATGACATCAACTGACACACAATACTTTCTGGTTGATGGACTATAGCACCGATATCCTTTTTAAGTTCGAGAATACCCAACAAAGACACATTTTATAGCCCTAGGAGATAATTTATTCAAACCTGGAGATAAATCTTGAACAAAATATGTATAACCAAAAACACGCAGAGGAACTGAGAAAATATTTTGCCAGGATATAGACATGAAAAAGGGATTTTACCATGAAGAACTGAGGAGGGCGTCATATTAATCAAATGACAGGCACTTAACACTGCATCAGCCCACAAATACTTCGGAACATGCATATGAATCATCATGGTTCGAGCAACATCTATGATGTATTTGTGTTTGCGTTCCGCAACACCATTCTATTGGGACGTATATGAGCAAGATGTTTGATGAATAATCCCATTCTTAGAACAAAAAAGAGACACATTATTTTTCATATATTCTAGGTCATTGTCAGTACGAAGCACACGGATAGAGGTGGAAAATTGAGTTTTTATTTCATTATGAAAAAGTTCAATGACAGCAGAAACTTCATATCTCTCTTTAGCAAATATAGCCAAGTCATACGAGAGAAATCATCAACAAAGATGAGAAAATATTTAAAATTTTTGGATGAAGGCACACGATTAGGACCCTAGACATCAGAATGAACTAACTCAAAAGCAGAACTACTACGGTTGACTCGACTTGGAAAAGAGACACGATAATGCTTGCCCATCTCACAAGACACACAACCAAGTGTAGAGAAAGAAGACTCAATAGAAATTACCGATCGAAGCTTCTGCAATGAGGGTGATCCAAACACCAGTGCTAGAGTAGAATAGGATCAGGCTGACCTGCAACTAAGCCAGCAGGGGACACTCCGTCATCTAAATAGTGCATGCCTCCTTTCTCATGATCTGAACTAATCCTCCTCTCAGTTGTCAGGTCCTGAAAGACCCAGTAAGAAGGGAAAAAGGTTACATTGCAGTTATGTTGTTTAGTAAACTAACTGATGGATAACAAGCTTACATGAAATTTTGGAACATATAACACATTTTAAGGTTCAAGAATGGAGTAGTCTGAACTACCCATCACCAAGGACAAGAGATTGTGTACCATCAGCAATATTAACAGAAGAAAATTGAGTGGAAAGATGTAAAGAGGTGAATTTGTTCTTAATACCTGTCATGTGAGATGAGGCTCCTGAATCTAATATCCAAGGTCTGTAAGGAGAGACAATATAAGCATTCATACCTGAAGAGGATGGATGAGTTGACGAATAACCTGTCTGATAGAAGTCGAGCTGGTGTAACCTGTCATACTCATCCTGTGATATCTGAACAGTAGGAGCACCAGAAGGTACAAAGGCAGTATTCGAGAGAACATAAGCAGTATCATCGATAGCCAAGATAGAGAAACAAAAGAGGATGAAGTACTTAAGACAAACGACATCGCAACCAGTTATAGAATCGCCAGAAAGATAGCCAGTAGTAGCAGTAAACAACCAGTAATAAAGAGAAACAAGTAACTTAGTTACCAGATAGTAGCATAGACAACTTTAAATAGCCAGATTAGATGTAAAAAATTTGATTTTTGAGCAGTAAATAGAGTAGATCTCACCAGAGAAGTCTCGTAGAGCATCAAAGAAGCTAGATTAGATGTAAAAAAATCTGATTTTTTGAGTAGTAAACAGATCAGATCTCACCAGAAAGGGCTCGTAGAGCATCAAAATACCCAGATCAGATGTAAAAATTTGATTTTTAAGCAGTAGATATGGCAGATCTCACCAAAAAAGCCTTATAGATCATCAAGAAGACCAGATCGGAAGTAAAAAAAATCTGATTTTAAGCAGTAGACAGATCAGATCTCACGACGGAAGTCTCGTAGATCATCAAGGAATCCCTATCATTTAAAAATCCAACTTTTGAAGGGTTGCGGCAGCTGTTAGAGCAAAAAGAGGCAGTGGCGGGCTGTTTTGGAGGTGGCGGGGCTGTTGGAGGATGTGGAGATGGTGGCGGGGCTGTTTTGGAGGTGGTGAGGCTGTTTTAGAGGTGGCGGGAGTGTTTGGAGAGTGTGGAGGCGGCGGCGGCAATGCTTGAAAGATGTGGAAGGAGAAAAAGATGATGGATTTCAGGGTTAGGGTTTACCTTGCTCTATTACCATGTAGAGAAATAAAAGACCCTAAAGAGGAATTGATTGATAATAAAGGAGAGACAATACATATATATAATAAAGGTGATGGGTATGGGTCTATTGGGTAGAAGCTCAATAACTAATAGCCCAATAACTATTCTAACAATAACAATCTTAACATAACAAAGGAAAAATATTATCGTTATTTTAAACATTGGTCAAATTCTTATTCAGTTTGTCACGTATACAGATAATATTTGTGCATGTTAGTCATATCATTTTGGATGATAATAATTATTTGACTTAGATGTGATCATATATGGACGAACCAACCAGTGCTCGTTTGTCGATAACAGCAAGAAAGTGAAGTTAATACCAAATCAATGTAAACCACCAACTTATGAAAAGAAAGTTGATATGGGCAAAAGAAAAGTGGTGACACTAACTCTGGAAAAGAATGTTGATAAGGGCAAAGAGAAAATAGTGATGAATTTGATAAGCCACGATCAGGCTGAGAAAAGCTTGAATGAAGGATCGACTTGTTATGCACTTGTGGCTTACGAAGTTGAGCCAGAAACTGAGTCGCGGATCCCAGGACACATTAGACCAATACTTGAAGAGTTTTCTGAAGTTCTCCCCAAAGATTTACCAGGTGAGTTGCCTCCAATGAGAGACATTCAACATGCCATTGACGTAGTCCCAGCAGCAACTTTGTCAAACCTGCCCCCATTATAAGATGAACAATGCTGAGCACGTAGAATTACAACGGCATGTACTTGATAATGGGTACATCAAAGAGAGTTTGAGCCCATGTAAGGTTCCCGCACTTTTGGCGCCAAAGAAAGATGGCACATATGTGTGGATAGTCGTGCAATCAACAAAATCACCGTCAAGTATTATTTTCTCATTACCTGTCTTGACAATATTGGATTTGATGTCAGGTGCCATAATATTCTCCAAGATTGACCTTAAAAGTGGATACCATCAAAGTAGGATTCGCACACGGGATGAGTGAAAAATCGCATTTAAGACTAAGGATGAGCTATATAAATGGATGGTTATGCCCTTTGGACTATCCAATGCTCCTAGCACTTTCATGAGAGTTATGATTCAATTGTTTCGGTCATTTATAGGTAAATTTGTGGCGGTATACTTTGATGACATACTAATTTACAACTGATCTCAGGAGCAATATATCAACCACCTAAGACAAATCCTTCACACACTCCAGGCTGAAAAGTTCTTTGTAAACCGTGCTTCTGTACAGACTGGGTTATCTTTCTTGGATTTGTGGTTTCATCCGTGGGAATTTTTGAGTGGTCACAACCCAGACTATTAGGGAAGTCAGGAGTTTTCAAGGATTAGTCACTTTCTTCCGTCAGTTCATTAGAAACTTTAGCTCTATCATAGCACCAATAACTGATTGCTTAAAGAATGAGAAATTTCAGTGGAGCCTGCCGCCATCAAGACTTTTAAGAAAGTAAAAAAAGTTGATGACTGAAGCTCATGTGATGCGTCTATCAAAATTTTCAAAGGTGTTTGAAGTAACATGGGACGCATTGTGACTTGCTATAGGTGGTGTACTGAGTGAGGAAAATCATGTCGTTGTCTATTCTAGTGAGAAATTAAATGACACTCGACAATGATACTCCACATATGATAAGAAAATTTATGTGGTTGTGCAGGCTTTGCGCTACTAACGATATTATCTGCTACCACAGGAGTTTGTGATGTATTCAGATTACGAGGCATTGAAATACCTCAGCTCTCAAAAGAAGCTAAATGCAAGAATAGCAAGTAGGTGAAATTTCTTAGGATTACACATTTGTCCTCAAGCACTAAGCGAATGTTGAGAACAAGATTACTGATGCACTCAGTCGACGAGTGATGATATTGGTTGCTATGAGCGCATAAGTGACAGGGCTTGAAAGACTTAGAGCGAGTATGAATCATGCCTCGACTTCTGAGAAATATATATCATGTTATGGGACGAGCCTAGTTGAGTGATGACCGGGTTTCTTTTACATGATGAATATTTATTTAGATTATATAAGTTATGTATTCTCCACACGTCTCTTAGGGATTTCCTCTCTTGGCAATTGCATGCTAGAGGTTTGGCTGGACACTTCAGTCAGAATAAGATGATTGAGGTTGTTGTGCATAAATTCTACTGGCCGAACTTGAAGAGAGACATTGCTAAGATTGTTGGTCAGTATCGCACTTGCCAACTAGCCAAGCAACAAAAATAGGTTGCTAGTCCTTACACTCCCTCCCTATACTCAGTTGCCCTTGGTAAGACGTGAGCTTATATTTTATACTAGAATTACCAAAAACTCAGAAGAGATGTGACTCTATCCTAGTAGTGGTCGACAAATTTTTCAAGATGACTCACTTCATTCTGTACTCTAAAACTTCTGATGCATCCCGTATTCCCTTGTAGCTGCTCTTTTCTTTGATCATGTTGGCAGCTGCATGAGTTGCTCAAGATCGTGGTGTCAGATAGAGATGGTAAGTTTGTTAGCTATTTTTGGCGAACATTATGGCACAAAATGGGAACCAAACTGAAATTGTCGATTTTCTTTCACCCACAAACTGATGGATTAGATGTCTCGTTGGAGAAAATATAAAAACTTGCGATCTAATCTTGCCTATGGTCGAGTTTGCATACAATAGTTATGTTGGTAGGACCACGAGTCTTAATTCATTTGAGATTGTAACTGATTTTAAATCTAGGCAACAAATTGATTTAGTTCCCATGGCTTATCATTATTCCAGGGTATCAAACTCTGCATCTGCATTCACATCTCACATCTCATATACGTGCATTACATAAGGAAATCAGAAACAAGATAATAAAAATAATGCTAATTATAAAGGTTGTGCTGATTTACACTGTAGATTAAGAATATTTAATGTCGGTGACTATGTGATGGTCCGCCTGAGATCCGAACAGTTTTCTCTGAGAACTGTAAAGAAATTGCACGCACGAAGTGCAAGACCTTTTCAAATTCTCAAGAGGATCAATTCAAATGTTTATATGGTGGATCTCCCATCAGATTTTGGCATTAGTTACACTTTTAATGTTGAGGATTTAATTCCATATGGAGGTATTTTTGATACCCCTTCTGATCCATTGATGGATGAGCGTACTCACGACCTTTCTGAAAGCCCTACTACATCTACTTCCTCCAAAATTATCTCATGTAACAGAAAATATAGATTTTATTTTGAATGATCAGATTATCTCTACTAGAAATAGAGAAATATGGTGTTATCTTGTTAAGTGGAAAGTAAGGCTTGAATCAGAAAATTCTTGGATTACTGAGGATGATCTCAGACGACTTAATTCTAACCTACTGGAGTATTATCACAGCCAGCAACAGCTTCCCAACACACACTCTATATGGTCGAGTTTTTCACCCCAAGGGGAATGATGAGGGCATCACGCCGCTTAGACGACTGTTTGATTGAGTCTATTTTAGAAGATGATGTGCTGCCTTCTTTTGATTTTAGCTATTTTTTTAGTTTATTTTGCTGAATTTAGTGGTGTTTTCTTTTATGTTTATGTTTAGTACCACATCAGTTATTTCCTAGAAGTTCACTTTTGTAGAGCCTAAAAAGATGCCCCCAAGATTTTTCTTTGGATTATTATTGAATGATTGAAATCACAAATTTTTCAGTTAAAAATTCTTGATATTATTATCTTGAGTTTTGGTGTAAGGCCGTTATGTAATGAGTGTGTAGCCAAAACTATATCCAAATTCTTAATTCTAATTTTTTAAACTCTACTTTCCAATTTTTGTTTGAAGGTGATTGCGATCCATTGGTTTTACACCAGGATCATAAAAAGCGTCAGTTTTCTACTCAATGTAACCTTTTTTATATATATAGAAAACCCTTTCTGAAGATGCAGTCATCGCTTAACGTAAAATTGTAGGAGCCTCTTCAGTGTTTGTTGTGTCCAAAACCAATCTGCCTGCATTGTCATCTAAATGGTTAGCTGCTTTTGTGTAGTCACTATCCTTATCACCCTTATTGCTGCTCTAATCAAAGGTGAGAGTCATGTGGATCTTAGGGGTCTTAAATAGCATAAGTTTTGATTTTGTGGAGACGTGACCATTTAGATTACTGTTGTTCAATCCACCTAGTCTTGTCTTGATGGGTTCCGGTCAGACAGTAGCGAAGTAATACATTCATGTCTTGACAGATACCTTGGATGCTCTTAACCCCAAGTCCAATTCTTTCCATTCATCTAGGCCCTCCAATTCTGTAGATAGTCTTTTACGTGTTATTGATAACCATCAGTAGTTACTTGAGGAATAACTTCAACCAATTTTGCATCTATTATTTTGCCTATCTTTTATTATTATTATTATTATTATTATTATTATTATTATTATTATTATTATTATTATTTGGCTTTTCTTTATTTTTGCATCCATTGACTACTCTAAGAGCAGGTTTGTGGAAGATGAACTTTTTATCTCTGGTGTTTTTTAATGTTAAGAAGCATAAATTTCTTATTTTATTTATTCTATGACTCAGTGATGATTTTAATTGCTTTCTCAAAGCTGTTTCATATCATTCTTATTCTCACTTCCGGTTGAAATTAGTGCTTTCCTGCACCAACACAGTATTGTCCGAAAGGCCGCCATATTACTGTGTTTTATTTTGGATTATTTTCCCTTTTACTCTGGTAAAGCAGCCACTTACATTTGATCTCTATGGTCTGTTCTAGTAACATGGACCGAAGAATAAGAGGAGTGCTTTTTGATAAAAGTTTTCTAGCATAGTAGTTTAGGCCTAGACATTCTTTCACTTGGGAACCTTCAACAGTTAATCACTGGGACTCTATATAATGAGGTGTTTATAGTGAAAGGGTGTGCATAGAGCCATGTTCTCACATTGTTTTCGAAGGATGGATCACAATCTCTTCTTTTATTATAGATCTGTTTGATTTGAGTGTAAAGAGTTCAGAGAATCAGGCATGGCTTCTCATCAGATGTATAAAGTCAAAGATCAAGGGATATTGTTTCTGTTCCTTCATGGCGATTGTTGAACTAAAACACATTAGAATGAGGTCATAGTCATATTAGTTATGTTGTTATTAATACATAATGAATCCAAAATGAGTCTAAAACTATTGTGGCGACATTTGCATATTCTTTTCTCTGAATTTGATTGTACCGTGCCTGTCTGATCCAACTGGGATATCTAGGTGAGGATTTGCTAAGCTTTGAAAACATCTTCTAGTCTGTATAAGCTTCAAGAGGCTGAGATCCTTTAATCCAATCTCAGGAGACTTTACTCGTAACACATACTTCTTCACAGAACATTACAATTTACAATCAGCTGCTGTGTTTTAGTTCTTAATTTCTCAGTTGTGATGAAATAAGGAAGTTGATATGTTACCGGTAGTCTTAAGATCAGCCATGTTTCTTACCATTGGAATCTGTTTTCTATTATTGTGTTCCTTCATAAATTCAATGCTGACTCTTCATTGCAGTTGTAACTCTCTCATCCCTGCCTGGAAGATAACAAAACAGGGGGTATGCAGGTGCATAGTTCAAATATCTGAAAGTAATTTATTTCCAAACTTGGGCCGATTATTGATCTTTATACCTCCCATTGAAGATAATTAATATCATGAAGGCAGTTCTGGTCTGATGTTGGGTTTAGGAGTTAGAATCATGCTCATGTGTGGGCAAAAGATGCAGAACAGTTGTCATGTTAATATTCTAATTAACATGAAAGAAAAAAAATGAGGTGAAGAATAATAATATGTTGAGAAGAAAGACATGGGTGTTCATGATTAAATTGCTTCTAGCATTTTAACAACCATAACCAGGATTCTGTCTCTTGTAGAGAGATGTACCCAATTAGAATCCTCATCTATTATTCTTTATAAATGTTTTGTTGAATTCATTTAGTTTAAGAAACCAAATAATTATGAGCAGGTCTTTTGTCTCACCATCGCTTTGTTATTTTTTCTCCACGCTTTTCCTATGCCGGCTTAATTATCAGAGTCTCATGTTCATGTTGCTTTATGTTTTCCAATGCATTTTGCCTTATATGCAGGAACTGTGGAGCTGTTTTTGTTTCAGTTAAAGCTTTAAGAACAGGGAGGCAGATAAGTTTGTATGCCAACTTTTCTCATTCTATTGATTTTGGACTTGAAAGTGTATCAGGATTGCCTTGTAAGAAGAAGGATGACAGCAGGTTCATTCCATCATTTTGGACATTTCTCTTAGTTCTATGTTTGGGTTTGCTTTTTCGATCTTGTTACCATGGCGCGTAATACAGGTATCTAGATGAGGGAAGATCTGATCAATTGATTCGTGTTTCTCTCTGAGTCTATGATCTGGGTGTGAAGAGACTGTTTTCTGGTAGAAAATCCTGACTCGACGTTCTCAGTGGTCGCAGAAACAGGGATCATCATGTGTATCTTCTGATTCTTTATGGATTGCTCTCCAGTTTTGTCTTCTGTTTTAATTTTGCTGTGACTCTCTCTTCTTTCGTTTTCTTTTTCCATGGTACACTTTTGTACACCATTTCAAGAATTCTTTTCAACATGGTGAGGTTTATATATAGCGGCCTCTAAATCTCTGTCTTTTCTCATAAAAAACCTCCAAGTTTTTCTCACTCACCGCATCAAGTTTTGTGTCGTGTAATCTTAACATGCAACTCATGCTTAATTTGAGATTTTCATGAATTGCTGTTCATCATCTTGGTTTCATTTAGAGCAGGTTGCTACAGCCATTATACTTCTCCTCGTCGTGGCCGCATTGCCCTTCTTTTACGTCGATGATATGATTATTATAAGAGGTCACACTATTTTCCAAAACTAACAAATGAATAAAAACAGAAACAAAAATTAAACAAAAAAGAAACAAATGGAATGGAATTAGTTTCTTTCTTTCTTTTTTTTTTTTGGTAAACAGATAATAAAACTAGAAAACCAAAAAAAAAAAAAAAAAAAAAAAAAAAAAAAAAAAAAAAAAAAAAAAAAAAAAAAAAAAGATGCATTGTCACTCCCAAAGGGAGTTGATCATCCTCGACCTGGGGATAGCTAAGCAAGGAGGGGGTAGTTGTGAAGGCGTTGAACCTCGTGAGCGACTCTTCCCAATTTTGAGTGGTTTGGAGGAAGGTTTCGAAATCGATGCGAGTTGACATTTGAGGGGGTCCGAGACCTGCTTTTCCTTGCCCTTCTTCTTTGCAAAACTAAACCTGAATCAGTACGTGCCGGCATTCTTCGGGCCTGTTTGGTTAAGAGTGGAAGTGAGGAAGTGAGGAAGTGGTAATAATTCTCTTTGGAACTTGGGAATTGATTAGTAAGTTTTCTGGTGTTTGGATGTTATTGGGAAGTGTGGTTTGGAAAATGTTTTGTCTTTTTTGGTGTTTGGATGGCAATATGAAATGGAAGTGAAAAAATTGACAACAAAGTTGACCGTAAAATAATATTAAAATAAAAATTAATTAAGAAAAATAAAAAATGGACTGTAATTAGAATGCAAGTGAGATTTACATGATCAAAAATTAATTATCTTGTGCTGCAACTTATTACAAATGAGGTTTACATGACCACAAAATTAACTGTAGCACTCTGGAAGTGAGGAAATGATTGTGTAGCGTGTTTGGATGTAAGGAATCGGAGTGAAGTGAGGAAGTGGGGAAGTATAATTGCTCATTTCCCTATCTATCCAAACACCGGAAAAGGAAAATAAGAAAACCCCCTTTTCCCTTTTTCATCTCTCTTTTACACAACCATTTTCTCACTTTCAGAGTGCTACAGTTAATTTTGTGGTCATGTAAATCTCATTTATAATAAGTTATAGCATAAAACAGTTAATTTTTTGGTCATGTAAATCTCACTTGCATTCTAATTACAATCTATTTTTTATTTTTCTTAATTAATTTTTATTTTAATATTATTTTGCGGTCAACTTTGTGGTCAACTTTTCCATTTCCACTTTTCATTACCATCCAAACACCGGAAACGACAAAACATTTTCCAAACCACACTTCCCAACAACCATCCAAACACCAGAAAATTTACTACTCATTTCCCTTTTTCCTAAAGGAAATAAATCTTACTTCCTACTTCCTCACTTCACACCAATTCCTTAAATCCAAACAGACCCTTAAAGAGAAAAGAGAAAAGGAAAAGGGATTTTCTTATTTTCCTTTTTCGGTGTTTGGATAGATAGGGAAGTGAGCAATTATACTTCCCTATTTCCTTACTTCCGCCCACTTCCTTGCAACCAAACAGCCCGAAGTCGAAGACGGTCCTGCAAGTGCGTCTCGGATAACCTCCATGATAGCAGCGGCATGTTCAGCAGCTTTGGCCGGAGACGGTATCAGTTCCGGCTAAGTTAGCGGTAAGGTCGCCTCAGAATGGTGCCCCCAGCAGCTCCCCGAACTCCCGACATGATTGAAGCAGCACTCCCCCCCCCCCCCCCCGTTGAATGGAGGAGGAAGAACCCGCGCCTTTTGAGTGCTGGGCCAAGGTGGAAGCAACTCAACTAGACCTTTTGGCCACTTCCCCCAATATTCCCGATAATATTATCGGATTTTTCTGTGGGCTTGAAGGCCCAGCAGCGGCAGCGCCCCGCTGAAAAATCTCGTTATTTTTGGTGGGATTTTTAAGTGGGCTGCTAGGCCCAATATCCGTGCTAGAGGCCCGAGCACAAAAGGGGAACTAGATTGCACAGAAGCAACAGCCTGAAGAAGTTGATCGGGGATCGGAGAGGTGGGAAATCCCTAGGGTTTTGTTATCGCTGTCATACGTGAATTCACGGCGTAGGGCTCATGTTCATCATCTCCTATGACGAGATCCACCACCATAGCCATCTCAATGTCAACAGAAGTATTCCACACCGGAGTAACTTCAGTCGGTGGAGAGGAACCGAGAGAAGGGGGTACAGTCAATTGGTCGATGGCCGACACATCCACATTTCCAGCAAAACAAATGGATGTGTTCATACTCGAAGTGCTGCCAAAAGGAAGGAGATACAGAGTTCTCGATGATACCCTCAGATCCGGGCACCAGTGGTCGGCCAAGGTCAACCTCGATCACCACACGCGTGTATCAACCTTTAGAAAGCAACTATATGGCTTGATCGAGCTTGACACGCCTACCAGCAGTAGCCACGATCAATTCCAACGCCGAATGGGTCCACAATGCAGGTGGAAGGTCTGACAACCTCATTCAGATGGTCGCCAAAGGGAGCATCGCCAGAGATGGGCAAAAATATAGGGTCCAGCGACCAAGAGCAAGGATTGCGCCGTCCAAGGACCAAGGACCATCAAGCAAAACATGATTCAGATCTTGAGCAGAAGTAAGCTGAAAAATGAAATACCCTTGCGATATGAGAAAAATCTCCCAGTCAATCTCAAGATTCCACAGCCCAGAAAGTCCATCATGAAACTTTTCGAGAGGTAACAGTTGAACAAGAAACTTGCCCACGAGGGAGAATTTCCAAGGAACACTTCCCTCTTCGATGATGGCAGAGGGGATGACAACGGGTTTGGGGTAGGCTCTCCGCAGGAGGGCGATCTCGCTCAGTGAGAGGTGGTGGTTAGAGAGGAGTAAGGGTAGGGGATTGAGTAAAAGCAGATCAGAATGAAGGGGAGAAGATTCCGATGGAGGCAAAATGGTGGCTACAGGTGGGGTGGATGTCGGTTAGAAGGGAAAAGGGGAGCGGATATTTCGACCCCAAAATGTGTGAAGGCACCCCAGTGATTAAAGGCACCCATAAATGTGATGAAGGTACCAAAAAAAACAAACTATCCTCTTCTTCTCCCCCTTCCCTTCCAATCCTTCCGGCGAACCCCTCTCCTTGGCTGCCTCCCTCCTCGACGACCTCCCTCCTCCTCTGCGAACCCCCTCCCCCTCCCCGGCCTCCCCCCACTACCTGTAACGCCCCGTTCCTGCGGATACCAGGCGACATACGTATGCAGGGTGGAAATACCCTCACATACGTATGCTAAGCCTCAGTATAGGGAATAAACACAATATGCACAATAATTCTAGTATTAAATAAGTACAAAAATACCCACAAAACGGGGGTCAGTGATCATGATAGATATGAAAATATGGATAAATAAGAAAATAAAAACTAAATAATAAAAATACCTATGAATAGTATCGATGAAGAGTCTCCTATATGTTTCCAGTGAAATATTTGATACTATGATATCTCAGATCTCCAACCTGGACACGCATACCCAGGATTGTCAGAAAGTTACCTAGTGAGTGGTAAAATAACGGAAGTAGTAATATATATTATAATAATACAATCACGATAATAATATATAATACATGTTTAAATATCAGTGATATATTATAATGATAATAACAATAAAAAAAAATATACAAGTATCACATTTTAACATCATTAATATTTAGCATGATATAATCAGGTCATTATCATAGTAGTATCCAATATTATATAATTAATATCAGTTTATATGTTTGGGTTGTGCTACCACAAATAATAAGTAAATCACTTTGAAGAATTATGTTACTACAGTCAAAAAAGTTATACCATTTATATTATTCTCAATATGCGTGATATGATTCAGTATTCATTGTTCCTAATTATATCAGTGTGTATAAGTAATATGTAGAAAGTTAAATTACTTTATATTTTTGTTTAATCTAATAATAACAGTAGCATGATGGTGACGTGATAAATATGAACATGTAGATATGAAGTATGCAGAATAATCATACTTCAATGATGCGATTATGCAGTAATAGTGTCTACAGGGTATACATGAAATAGAATACATGGAATGCAGAATATACATGTACAAGAATAGTGTGTCATCACATGAAGTGTAACAAGTATCAGGAGGTGTAACAAGTTATCAGGTGACACGATAGTGGATAAAATATCAGGAATAGTAACAAATACGAGTGAACAATAATATACATGTATCGGGCAAGTCATGTTATTTATACAATAATAACAATTAATATCATTTGGTATTTTAATCAATCTTTTCCAGTATCTCATACCACTGGCAGTACATATCAGGGCCCGCACTCTGGCTGAACCCATTCGAACATGGCATACAGGTACCATAATCCGAACGAGAGAGTGACCAAATAATAAGCATTTCTGATGTCACTATTGTGTACACCTTTTTATTATGTTAATTGGAAACTCAATGGTCAATGAGCTCTTATTGGGTGAGTGTATCACGTGCATACCCAGGATCACGACCTTATGCAATCCCCTGACTGCTGAAACCAGGGCCCTCCACTAAGAGGGGAGCATGAAAAGGAAATGAGAGCTCATGGAGCTATATACAATCGGTAGTCAGCACTACCATCCCCTACAGTGGGATAAATATGGATCTAGTACATCCACCCGATAAGATCTAATCAACCGTCAAGTTTCTCCCGACTCCATGTTATATTTAATATATTTAAAGTACACAATATAGTGGGAACAATAACAGTGCATGATAGAAGTCATGCGATAACTGGACATGAGCTATGTTGATAATATGAAATAAGATAACAGGAAACGGGTGACAAGAGATATGGGATTCTAGAGGTGGCCCCGTGGCTTAGATTCACGTGGCACTTAGTTTCACACATCGCATATCAACAGTTCACATGTTCAGTAACAGGAATATCATAGCAATACCAGGATTATAGGAAACGAACATGTAATAGTCATGCAACAGTGATACAAGAGTATGCATATAATAATAAGCCAAGTAAAAGGAATAGTGATCCATGCAACAAGAATACAGGTCAGGAACAATCAAAGCTCGTATACAAACAATTCCATGTGACAAGTACAAATCATAACAATACGGAGTACTCATGTAACGGTGATACACGTATATGAAAGACACATGTAATGTATTCATGGAATCAGTGGTATATGTTCATGTAATTATAGTGTTCAGTGTAACAAGTGTCTACATGTAATACCATGTCCAGTAAACAATGTAATAATTATTAATTTGATATTTTAGAATGTATTTATCATTAATCCAATAATCAAACAATATATAACCAATCCATCTATATTTTATTTTAAATCAAGAAAATAAAATTATTATTTAACAATTATATCCAATTAACTATCATGTATATTATAATTACAGTGATTTATTGATAATTATATTTTATAAAATAATATTTATAATGATTTATTGATAATCACGATTTATTAAATAAAGCAATTAATTAATTTAATTTAACATGATAAAATATGATTTATCAAAGAAAAACTCTCACAAAGTGATTATGGGAATGTAGCTCGCTTTTCTACTATCACAACGGCTCGAGACTTGTTTAAATCGGACTCTTGATGCTCCAGATATCGCCCGAACACTTATATGGTTTGGATGCGGGTTTGGGTAGCTAACTGGTCGGGTTTTAATCCAAAACCCAAACCCAAATGTAATAAGTGATGGATGTCACGCCCCATAATTCAAAATACACTACGTGACATGATCGGCAACATGTACACGTTGGGTAGAACGTCCCTACGTATACACGTTAAGCCTACTGTAGACCTGTACAAGTTTCCTTATAAGGTAAGAACACTGCTGATATGTTAGAGTACATGTAACAAGAGCACATAACACAGTCAATACAGTACCAAAAATATAGTACATCTGAGTCCATCAGCATATTTATACAATAACTAGAACAGAAAAACATATGTACAACTATGAAACATACTGAAAGCCCAAAAGAGACAACAAGGCCACGAACTGCCCTACAGCTGCTCAGCCAAACCGTCTAGGTACTCCGCGTCCTCCTCTGGGGTATAACCACGGACTCTATATCTGGGCAAGCAAACCCAGGGTCTCAGATGCGACCGAGCAAGTGTACAAAGAAAAGACAGGGAGAATAAAAACAAGACATGAAATACACATGCATACGGCTGAAACAAGACATATAATAAGATGACGATAATCGACATATCAGTAGAGTAACTTTTCACTATCTTGTCCATGAGTGTATACATGTGTGATATGAGACTTAACAATCGAGGAGCTCTGATCAGGTGGGTGTATCCCGTGCATACCCAGAATCACGGCCTTAAACAGACCCATGGCTGCTGAGACCAGGGTCCTCCGCTAAGAGGTGAGCATGAAACAAGTAACGGGAGCTCATGGAGCTATATACAAGTGGTAGGTAGCACTACCCTCCCCTGCAGTGGGAGTAACAATATGGATCCAGTACACCCACCTGATAAGATCTAATCAATCATCCAGTCTCCCCATCCCCAAGTGATTTCATTTCAGGATGATAAGTAATGACATGATTTAACTGGAACAGGTGACAAAAATATAGGAAACACGCGTTACGTCCTGCGTCCTATAGTCATGTAGATGAGTGTGCATGTAAATAGCAAATAGCTAGCATAAAGAATGTAACAGGAATCACTACCAGGCGTATCAAAGTAACATGTAACGGGAGTACGTAATAGAAATACATGCAGTTATCCCGGCTATCTCCATGTTAACATGCACACTCGAATAGTCCATAGGCCAAGTCCATGCTCCGATATACTACTCAACCCCTAAGATACAGGCCGTTTATCCAGAATAATTATAATATCGGGAATCAAATATTCCAGTCAGCTGACACGACTCTACAAATGATGTATTTGGAGAAATAATGAGAATACAGGGAAACACTTGCCTTATAAATGAAGTTCTCGCTGTCCTGATCCCAACGAGACCAAGAACGCGTGATTCCGACGTCAAATGACCAAGTTATTGTCTGAAGCACGACTCAGGGTCTATTTTATAAGCTCTGAAAGTGATCAGGGAGTTAAAATAAATTTTTCAGCGTTATAAATGTAAACATACGAATTTCTGAAGGGCTGTGATGTAATTTACCTTTTATATGAAAAGGGGTTGCGGGTTCGGGTTGCGCTGGATCCCTGTCCAAACTCGTTATGGGTTTGCTGCTTACAGGGGATGACAGCCACCCAAAAACGAAGAAGAAGAAGAAGATAAAGAAAAGGAAGAAGGAAAGGAAGGGGGTATGGGGTCCGACTGCGGCGTGGTGGCCGCGCGTGGCTCCGGCGACGATGCGATGGCCGGAGGAAGGTGGAGAAGGTGGTGGTGTGGGTTGATATGCGGTGGGGGAGTGGTGGTGGGGTTGGAGGCGCTCGCTGGGGGCAGGGGCGGCGTTGGGGTGGCGTTGGTGGCTGGCGTGGGTTGGTGTTGGGGTGCGAGAGGCGGTGGCGCTGGGCTTGTCGAGTGTGAGGTCGAGTGTGTGTGAGAGAGAGAGAGAAGCTGTTTCGTTTGGGTTTAAAGGGAAATGGGGTTTTATTATTACCTAGGTTCACTAAGCAGGAAGAGTGTAGAACTTTAAAAAAAAAATCTTAATGTCGGTTAACACGAAAACTCTGGAAACGTAGGGAGAAGTCTAGCAAATGTAAAGGAAGTGTTAGGTGGGATAATTGTTAAGATATAAAATATAAGGTTTATGATATTTAAATAATTGGGTCAGAATTTGACTAGTGCCGAACAGTCCTCAAAAATTATGAAAAATAAAGAATATTAGTCTAAGACATACTACAAAAATCGGATTGTAAATATTCAAACCGGTTTGCTAATTAAAAATCTTAAAAGAATCAGTGATACTGGGCGATACCCGTTCGGCCCGATTTTTGGACTAATTCAGAAAATTTGCCAAAAATACTTGTAAGTAGAAAATAAGATTTTAAAGCCTAATATAGAAATAGATTCTAGAAATTTTTCTCCATTGGTGAATTAAAAATCCTTGGGTTAATCATTGGTGTCGGTTGACACTGATCTTGGACATTTTCCAAAATAATTCGGAAAAAGTTTTAGAAAAGTTTAGAAAATTCAAACTATTAGAAAATAATTTGTGCCACTGAAACTCGCACAGTCTGGTTCTCAGGTTGGTCAATTTCCTACGTACTCCATATCGTATATGATGGTGACACGTATAACGACAGCTGAGGGTTACAATGGATAAATGATTATTGGTTTGAGTTTGTTGGTTTAGAGGGTTATTGGGTTAAATGGGTTTGCGGGTCCGGGTGACAGCCGTTATGGGTCTTTAACCCATAACAACAACAATGGCGGCAACAACTGCTGCTACTGTTGCACGCCCGCTGGCCGACGGCGCCTGCCACGGCCTGGCCTGGCCTGGTTGGCGGTGACTAGGTACGCACAGTGGTGAACACAGAGATAATGGGAAAGAGAATGGGTGAGAGAGAGAGGTAGGGTTGTTGGCCCGGAGGCCTTCCTCTCTAGTTTTGATGATCATTAACTCATGTAGTTATGTTTACTAATAATCTTGTGATTTTAGTTCCAGATCATGTAACAAGATATTAGTTGGTGATTGCTTCAAAAAGAGGAGTTTGGAAGCCTTCACTTGGTGATTCCCGAGCCCGAGCGTCAAGATCATTCATAGCCATGCTCTTTGGATACGGTGTTTGGACCGAGTCGACTTGAAGATGAAGATCGTCAAGAAGACTTAGATATCCTAGTTTAGATTGAGTTTTAGATCCATGTGTAAAGATAAAAATAGTTGATATGCTCAAGTGCACAACACACACGTTTTATGTTTTGGATTTGGTTTTCATGAATAGATTGATCAAAACAAGTTTACTTTATTTTTATGTATATTAGATGTGCTCTATATACATACATGCTTACATGACCTATACAAACTTAGTTTGACATATCCATTCATGTAGTTTTATGTTTTGGTATTTTAACAAAACATATCTTTGGAATTAAAGACAAAAACAATGATATATTTGTTTCATGTATATTGGACCTATGTCCATATGCAACATGCCTAATAATGTTCAAATATCATGTTTTTGTATTCCAATGAGTTTTAGGAAAAATCAGATTTCTTATTGAAAAATCCAAGTTTGATAAAATACATGTTTTGATTTTTGGTAAAAATGATAAGACACAAAAATAGTTCAAATTGCTTGATATTTGAGTTGAAACTTTTATCACATGTTTATAATATCAATGCAAAATGTTAAAACTATTTTTGGGGATTTTTAGAAAAGATAAAAGAATTTTTAGAAATATGTTTAACAGTTTTCTGACCCAATTTCTGACCCAGATTGTGGCTGACAGGCCAGGTCGGTCGACCGCACCAAAGGCCGGTCGACCGTGCGGTCGACCGACGTGCATGAAATCACCTAGAGGGGAGGTGAATAGGTGATATGCTAATCTATAAACTAAATGCGCTAAATGCGGAAGCTTAAAACTATTTTGTAACACACTTAGTACAACACACAAGTGTAGCCCCGTTAAGGGCTCTGGACTAACTCCTCTCGGTTTCCCTAGATATGGGTTGAGGTGCTATATGAAGCTCTTGTGGTTAAGTAAGTGAGTCACACACAAACAAGCCAAGCATATAAGGAAGATAAGCAATATGAAATAATGCAAGGCACAACACAAGCAATGAATGATATGAATGAAGAATGATGCTTTACACAAATAAACAAGAGAGAGTTAGAGAGACAATGGATCAAACACAAACACAAAGATATGTTTCGAGGTTCGAGCCCCTAGCTCTACGTCCCCGCCTTCACCGAGAAGGATTTCTAATCCACTATCTTGTCCACCGAGGACTCCCACCAAGGGAACCTCCACCGAGGAGGATTTTTACAACAAGGGAGTACTGAACTCCTCTCTCAAGCACCGCCTCAAAACTGAGGGGTAGGCCCGTAGCCAAACAACCACAACACCTCTACCGAAGAGGGTTACAACCAAACTCCACCTCTCACTAGAGGGAGCAAACCAATCACCCGATCAACCTCTACCAAAGAGGGATACAACAAAAGCAAGGGTGTTTACAACCAGTGGTTACAAAGACCACAAACTCAATCTCTTTTCCACAAACAAAAGATCCTAATAGATTAGGATAGAAGATATAGCTCAAGTGGATATCAAGGTGTTTTTGAAAATCAAGTAACAAAGAAAAACTACTAGGGAAATCTCTTGTAGATGATATAAATGAAAATTCAAAACAATATCCCAAAAACTAGTTTTCTTTGATTTTTCAAAATCCTTGAAAAAATAAAGATTGATCTTTTGAAGCTCTAAACACTTTTGAAAACTTGTTTTTAAAACCAGAGAATAGGAAATTTTTGCTCTTAAAAATATTATCCAAAACCCCCGAGAAATGGGTTATTTATAGGCCAAACAGAAAACTAGCCGTTAGGCTGATCTGGCAGCCTGACAGGCCTGCGGTCGACCGGCCGGTCGACCGCCAACGGTCAAAAATATGACCGTTGGGTAAACCCGGTCGACCGCCCAGATACAGAGAGCAGAGCTCTCTGGCCCGGTCGACCGGCCCATTGCCTGGCCAGACGTGCACAGACCTGTGCACGTCGGTCGACCGGCTCTGGCTTACGGTCGACCGGGCCGGTCGACCGCCAAAGCCTGGCAGCTAATTCTGGGTCAGAAACTGGATCAGAAAAATAGTTAAACATATTTTAATAAATCTTGTAAAATATATAAAAATCTCAAAAATAGTTTTATCATTTTGCATTGATATATAAACATGTGATAAACATTTCAACTCAATATCAATCAATATGAACTATTTTTGTGTCTAACAATTTTTACCAAAAATCAAAACTTGTATTTTATCAAACTTGAATTTTTCAATACATGAATAGGATAGTCAAAATAAGTTTGTCTATGAAGTTTAAGCATGCATGTATAAATAGAATACATCTACTATACATATAAACCATTTAAACTTGTTTTGATCTATTATTCATGAAAACCAATATCAAAACCAAAACGTGTGTGTATTGTGCACTTGAGCATATCAACTATCTAAACTTTGCACATGGATCTAAAACACACTCTAAACTAGGATACCTAAGTCTTCTTGACGATCTTCATCTTCAAGTCGACTCGGTCCAAACACCGTGATCCAACGAGCATGGCTATGAATGATCTTGACGCTCGGGCTCGGGAATCACCAAGTGAAGGCTTCTAAACTCCTCTTTTGAAGCAATCACCAACTAATATCTTGTTACATGATCTGAAACTAAATCACAAGATTATTAGTAAACATAACTACATGAGTTAATTATCATCAAAACTAGAGAGGAAGGCCTCCGGGCCAACAATCTCCCCTTTTTGATGATGACAAAATTCATGGAGTTATATTGCATGGATTAAAGTTAAGCTTCAAAGAAGCTCCCCCTTAACTCATGCATAAACAAATAAACATAAATATGCAATGAATATTAAACATGAAACATGCATAGATATGCATAAACAATAAAAGGTTCTAGATACCAATGAAATTTTCAAAAACAAATAAACATGTTCTAGATACCAATTAACTTAATATATGCAAAAACATAAGTATGCATATAAAAACTATTAAACTCAAAATCTTTCTCCCCCTTTTTGTCAATCATCAACAAAGGGGTAAAAACTAAAACAATTAATAAAAAAAATGTTCTTCCCCTTTTTGTCTAAAACACAAACAAAGTCAATAAGGGGTGACTTTAAAAAATGAAAACAACATCTTGATATCAATTGAAATAATTGTTCATTTTAAACATATGATATCAATTGAAATTATTATTTTCTATCATAAAGTAAGGGAACAAAATATTAATTGAAAACTAAAATATGAGTTTTCTCCCCCTTTATGAAAAACCAACTAAAAACATGCATAAGCTTATTTAAGGATACCAATTGAAAACTAATCATTGAAACATGATATTTATTTAAACATACAAGCTTAAACATAAACAAAATACATATGTATGAAAAATTTAATACCAATCGAAATTGATACTATTTGAATTGAAAGCATACATACATACAAACATATATGAGTATATAAGAAAGGTCAAAATTGATACCAATTGAAAGAATCCAATGATACCAATTGAAATAACAATAATGTCAAAGTATAACTCATATAACTTATCCTCCCAATCATGTTCAAGTTTAAAATGATTTTCATTATAAAGCATACATGAGCATGATCGCCCATCCATCCGCCCGTGGAAGGTAGGGTTTTCAAAAATGGATTTGAAAATATTTTATGTTTGAAAACATCTACCATAATGAAGAATACGAACTAGTTAAATGAAAAACTTGTAAACTAGTACGAAATCTTTCAAGAAAGGAATAAAACAAAATATTTTTCATGAAACATGAAAACCACATGATATTCAACACTCTAAGCCAATAAGCATAAATATGACTCATGAAAACAAAAACACAAGTAAACAATAATGTGAGTGTATAAATAAATGTAAATATCATAATCATGAAAGATAGACATTAAGCTCAATATTCCTTGAAACAAGAAAATCATCAAAAACTTATTTAATCTTCAAGGCATATGTATGTCTTATACAAACTAAAGTATACATACATATCCAACACAACGAGTCCACAAAGATACATGCATGAAGGCACGTGGCTCAAAAGGATGTATATGTATAATCAATAGTGTGGATAAAATGGACATATACATGAAGTTAAACACATGAACATGAAAAAACTAAATTTTCATTAAAACAAATTTCATTTCAAGGTATATGTATGATTTGTCAACACAAGAGTATACATACATATCCCCAAACACAATTGAGTCCATAAATAAAAATTTGCATGAAAAGCAAATGACTCAAGGGATATACATGTATATCTTAAAGTTTGGCAAAATAAACATATACATGAAATGAAAACTCATAAAATAATCCAAAAATAGGAATACAAGTTTAAAATGCATGGATCATCAAAACTAGACTATACTAGCATATCTAATTGGAACAAATAAGTATTCAAGAACAACATATATAGATTTATTTGTGACCCATTATATGCAAAAGTATATACCTAGTTTTAATAAAAACTAACATCTAAACATATATTCAAAACAAGAAGCATAAAAACAAGATAAGAATAAACATGAAAACAAAAACGTGATTATTATGTAAATCCTCATGTTATTAGAGCTATGATAAACATGATAGCTAAACAAAGGTGAGAACACTAAAATAATAGTCCATATTAAACATGGGTGTCTCAAAGGCTATACATGCATGTCAATGGTCTAATAAACATGGCATTTTCATAATAATCTATAAATATCAAAATATGCTAATAATGAATACAATGAAAAGCATGTAAATAATAATTAGGAGTTTAATCGTTACCAAGACCTAGAAGGCAACTTTCCTTGTCTCCAAAACATGGTGGTCCTCTCCACCAAACATCCCTTGAAAGTGATGCATCCAAATGATTTCCATGAAGCTCGGAACGCATCCACTCCAAGGTACGGGTACTCTCACGTCATGCGAGAGCCCACACCTACATCAAAAATAAGAGGGGTGGTCTTTGGTACTCATATCTTATTGGGTCCATGGGGGTTAGTACCTTCTCTAACTCAAACAAATTTATTTGCTAAATTACAATCATGTATACGATCATAGCAAAATTTAGTAAGGTGGCCCTTACGTCCACAATGTGTACAAGTGTACACATGAGCATACAAGTGATGATGGTGTCCGTGAGGAGCATGTGTACCCGTGGAGGGTGTGCATGCATAATAGATGGAACTTGTTTCTTTCGAAATAAAGTTTCCAAACGTGAATGACTCTTGGCACATTGGCTCAAAGTGGAGCCCAAACAATCAACACTCTTCTTAAGCATGGATATATCTTTTTCAATTAAGAAGAGGTGGAACATGCAAGGGTGGTCTAGGTGAAACTACCCTAGCATGGCAACATGAGAATCTATTTCATTTTTCAAAGATTTATTTTTATTTAAACAAATTTCTAACTCTTTTGTAATGAAATCATTTCTCTTTTCAAAGAATCATTATTATTTAAAACAAAATCTAATTTTGAAGATAAAACTCATTTTTCTTCAACATATCATCACAATCATTTTATTTTTCAAAATTTTATTTTCATTTAAAACAAGATCAAGTTGAGATTTTAATGAATCCCTTTCATTAGAAATCTCCTTTTTCTCTTGTAAAACAATGTCAAGTCTAGAAGTCAAATTTTTATTTTCATTGTTAAGGCCTAGACTTTTCTTTTTCAAAATCTTATATTTTTCAATTAATTTTCACACACAATAGATAGTTCTTCATTCAAAGCATGTGCATCAACCATTCATCACATGAAGAACTAGAATCAAAACTATCTAGTTGAGTTTCCGATTGTACCTCAAGGGAGTCATTCCCTTGGATCATGTAGCATTGAGACTCGGATTCTCCACTAGACTCCTCCGGTTGGATCGGCAATTGAACCTTGGAGGTGGTGGTGGTTGTCAACATGTTCCACACTGTAAATACGGAATCAAAGTTAGAAGCAAGCAAAAGATATTCTTTAGGAAGTGTGCTTCTAATAGCCTCAAGGGCTTGTGCAATGGCCCCTATATGAATGCGGTTACCAAGATAGCATTTCTTGGTAGCGGCAAGAAAACATGCAAACCTAGGGTCTTCAAATAACAACTCATCATAACTTCCAAACATCAAGTCTAGAGATATCAACATAGGAGGGCTATCCATGAGTGTAAACTAAAATGTGTGCAAACAATATGCAAATGCAAATGATAGAATAGCTAAACAAAGGATCTCACTCCTAGGATGTTAAGCCTAAGTATCAGGAGCGTAGGCTCTGATACCAATTGAAATCACCTAGAGGGGGGTGAATAGGGATATGCTAATCGATAAACTAAATGCGCTAAATGCGGAAGCTTAAACTATTTTGCAACACACTTAGTACAACACACAAGTGTAGCCGAATTCCCCGTTAAGGGCTCTGGACTAACTCCTCTTGATTCCCCTAGATATGGGTTGAGGTGCTATATGAAGCTCTTGTGGTTAAGTACAAGTGAGGCACACACAAACAAGCCAAGCATATAAGGATGATAAGCAATATGAAATAATACAAGGCACAACACAAGTAATGAATGATATGAATGAATAATGATGCTTTGCACAAATAAATAAGAGAGAGAGAGTTAGAGAGACAATAGATCAAACGCAAACACAAAGATATGTATCGAGGTCGAGCCCCTAACTCTACGTCCCCGCCTTCACCGAGAAGGATTTCTAATCCACTATCTTGTCCACCGAGGACTCCCACCGAGGGAACCTCCACCGAGGAGGATTTTTAAACAAGGGAGTACCGAACTCCTCTCTCAAAACACCGCCTCACAACCGAGGGGTAGGCCCGTAGCCAAATAACCACAACACCTCTACCGAAGAGGGTTACAACCAAACTCCATCTCTCACTAGAGGGAGCAAACCAATCACCCGATCAACCTCTACCAAAGAGGGATACAACAAAAGCAAGGGTGTTTACAACCAGTGTTTACAAAGACCACAAACTCAATCTCTTTTCCACAAACAAAAGATCCTAATAGATTAGGATAGAAGATATAGCTCAAGTGGATATCAAGGTGTTTTTGAAAATCAAGTAACAAAGAAAAACTACTTGGAAAATCTCTTGTAGATGATAGAAATGAAAATTCAAAATAATATCCCAAAACCTAGTTTTCTTTGATTTTTCAAAACCCTTGAAAAACAATAAAGATTGATCTTTTGAAGCTCTAAACACTTTTGAAAACTTATTTTTAAAACCAGAGAATAGGGAAATTTTTGCTCTTAAAAATCTTATCCAACCCCCAAGAAATAGGGTATTTATAGGCCAAATAGAAAACTAGCCGTTAGGCTGATCTGGCAGCCTGACAGGCCTGCGGTCGACCGGCCGGTCGACCGCCAACGGTCAAAAATGACCGTTGGTAAACCCGGTCGACCGCCCAGATACAGAGAGCAGAGCTCTCTGGTTCGGTCGACCGCCCGGTCGACCGGCCCATTGCCTGGCCAGACGTGCACAGACCTGTGCACGTCAGTCGACCGACCGGTCGACCGGCTCTGGCTTACGGTCGACCGGGCCGGTCGACCGCCAAAGCCTGGCAGCTAATTCTGGGTCAGAAACTGAGTCAAAAAATAGTTAAACATATTTTAATAAATCTTGTAAAATATATAAAAATCCCCAAAAATAGTTTTATCATTTTGCATTGATATATAAACATGTGATAAACATTTCAACTCAAATATCAATCAATATGAACTATTTTGTGTCTAACAATTTTTACCAAAAACCAAAACTTGTATTTTATCAAACTTGAATTTTTCAATACATGAATAGGATAGTCAAAATAAGTTTGTCTATGAAGTTTAAGCATGCATGTATAATAGAATACATCTACTATACATATAAACCATTTAAACTTGTTTTGATCTATTGTTTTGATCTATTATTCATGAAAACCAATATCAAAACCAAAAGCGTGTGTATTGTGCACTTGAGCATATCAACTATCTAAACTTTACACATAGATCTAAACACACTCTAAACTAGGATACCTAAGTCTTCTTGACGATCTTCATCTTCAAGTCGACTCGGTCCAAACACCGTGATCTAACGAGCATGGCTATGAATGATCTTGACGCTCGGGCTCGGGAATCACCAAGTGAAGGCTTCTAAACTCCTCTTTTTGAAGCAATCACCAACTAATATCTTGTTACATGATCTGAAACTAAAATCACAAGATTATTAGTAAACATAACTACATGAGTTAATCATCATCAAAACTAGAGAGGAAGGCCTCCGGGCCAACAGTGCACAGCCTTGTGCACGTCTGGCAGACACATGGGCCGGTCGACCGGGCGGTCGACCGAACCAGAGAGCCTTGCTCTCTGTATCTGGGCGGTCGACCGGGCAGTCGACCGGACCAGAGAGCTGCTCTCTGGATCTGGGCGGTCGACCGGGTGGTCGATCGAGTTTGCCCAACAATCATATTTTTAACCGTTGGCGGTCGACCGGCCGGTCGACCGCAGGCCTGTCAGGCTGCCAGATCAGCCTAACGGCTAGTTTTCTGTTGAGCCTATAAATACCCATTTCTTGGGGTTTTGGACAAGATTTTTAAGAGCAAAAATTCTCAGTTTCTTCAGAGTTTAAAAGAAGTTTTCAAAAGTGTTTAGAGTTTCAAAAGATCAAATCTTGTTTGTTTTAGGTTTTTGGAAAAATCAAAGAAAAGAGTATTTTGGAGATTTGTGTTTGTTCTTCATTTACATTATCTTCAAAAGTTTTCCCAAATTATTTCTTTGAGTTGTTGTTTTTCAAACACCTAGTTTTTCACACTTGAGCCTATCATCTATCCTACTCTATAGGATCTTTTGTTTTGTGAAAAAGAGAGTTTGTTTGTGGTCTTTGTAACCACTTGTTGTAAAACCCTTGCCTTGATTGGGTTGCTCCCTCTTCGGTAGAGGTTGAGGATTGTGGTTTGCTCCCTCTAGTGTGAGGTGGAGTTGGTTGTTGTTTGCTCCCTCTAGTGAGAGGTGGAGTTTGTATTTGTAACCCTCTTCGGTAGAGGTGTTGTGGTTGTTTTGACTACGGGCCTACCCCTCGGTTGTGAGGCGGTGTTTGAGAGAGGAGTTCGGTACTCCCGGTTGTACAAATCCTCCTCGGTGGAGGTTCCCTCGTGGGAGTCCTCGGTGGACAAGATAGTGGATTAGAAATCCTTCTCGGTGAAGGCGGGAACGTAGAGCTAGGGGCTCGAACCTCGAAACATATCTTTGCCTTTGCGTTTGATCCATTGTCTCTAAACTCTCTCTTTACATTTGTGCAAAGCATCATTCATCATTCATATCTATTTGCTTGTGTTGTGCCTTGCATATATTCATATTGCCTATTCATTTTATATGCTTGTGTGCTTGTGTGCCTCACTTGTACTTACCACAAGAGCTTCATATATCACCTCAACCCATATCTAGGGGAATCAAGAGGAGTTAGTTCAGAGCCCTTAACGGGGAATTTGGCTACACTTGTGTGTTGTACTAAGTGTGTTGCAAAATAGTTTTAAGCTTCCGCATTTAGTTCCTAGATTAGCCATATCACCTATTCAACCCCCTCTAGGTGATTTCAATTGTATCAGAGCCTACGCTCCTGATACTTAGGCTTAACATCCTAGGAGTGAGATCCTTTGTTTAGCTAATCTACATTTGCATTTGCATATTTGTTTGCTTGCACACATAGTTTACATCCATGGACTTCATGACCCCACCTATGTTTGACCCTTCCAACATTCTTGTTTGGAAGACTAAGATGTCCATTTACCTACAAGCCCTAGGATATAAGGTTCACCTTGCCATTACCAAGAAATCCTACCTTAGTGATGCAAGTATATAGGGGCGAATGCACAAGCCCTTGAGCCATTAAAGCACGCTTTCAAAAGAATATCTTATGCATATTTCTAACCTTGATTCCGCCTTTGCAGTGTGGAACAAGTTGACATCCACCACCACCTCCAAACTTCAATTGCCGATCCAACCGGAGGAGGAGTCTAGTGGAGAATCCGAGTCTCAATGCCATATGGTCCAAGGAATGACTCCCTTGAGGTACTATCGGAAACTCAACTAGATAGTTTTGATTCTAGTTCTTCATGTGATGAATTTGTTGATGCACATGCTTTGAATGAAGAACTATCTATTGTGTGTGAAAATTAATTGAAAAATATAAGATTTTGAAAAAGAAAGTCTAGGCCTTAACAATGAAAATAAATTTTGACTTCTAGACTTGACATTGTTTTACAAGATAAAGAGGAGATTTCTAATGAAAGGGATTCATTAAATCTCAACTTGATCTTGTTTTAAATGAAAATAAAATTTTGAAAAATAAAAATGATTGTGATAATATGTTGAAGAAAAATGAGTTTTTATCTTCAAAATTAGATTTTGTTTTAAATAATAATGATTCTTTGAAAAGAGAAATTGATTTCATTACAAAAGAGTTAGAAATTTGTTTAAATAAAAATAAATCTTTGAAAAATGAATAGATTCTCATGTTTGCCATGCTAGGGTAGTTTCACCTAGATCACCCCTTGCATGTTCCACCTCTTCTTTAATTGAAAAAGATACATCCATACTTAAGAAGTGTTAGATTGTTTGGGCTCCACCTTGAGCCAATGTGCCAAGAGCCATACACGTTTGGAAACTTTGTTTCGAAAGAAACAAGTTCCTATTATGCATGCACACCACCCACAGCATACACATGCTCCTCACGGACACACCCATCACATGTATGCTCATGTGTATACTTGTACACATTGTGGACGTAAGGGCCACCATGCTAAATTTTGTTATGATAGAATACATGTTTCAAATTTAGCAAATAATTTTGTTTGGTTTAGAGAAGGTACTAACCCCCATGGACCCAAAATTTTGGGTACCAAAGACCACCCCTCTTATGTTTGATGTAGGTGTGGGCTCTCACATGACGTGAGAGTAGCGGTATCTTAGAGTGAATGCGTTCCGAGCTTCATGAGGACTAATTGGATGCATCACTTTCAAGGGATATTTGGTGGAGAGGACCACCATGTTTGGAGACAAGGAAAGTTGCCTTCTAGGTTTAGTAACGATTCCTAACTCCTATTTATTGTTTACATGCTTTCCATTCTATTCATTATAGCATGTTTTATTGTTTTGATTAGTATGTAAATGTCATGATTATTTTGACATGCATGTATAGCCTTTTTGAGACACCCATGTTTAATATGGACTATTTTTTGTTGTGTTCTCACCTTTGTTTAGCTATCATGTTTATCATAGCTCTAGTAACATGTGAATTTACATAATAATCATGTTTATGTTTTCATGTTTATTCATATCTTGTTTTATGCTTCATGCGTTGATTACATGTTTAGATGTTAGTTTTCATTAAAACTTGGTATATACTTGTACATATAGTGGGCCACAAATAAATCTTTATATGTTTGAGCTTGAATGCTTATTTGAACCCATTAGATATGCTAGTATAGTCTAGTTTTGATGATTCATGCATTTTAAAAACTTGTATTCCCATTTTTGAATTTGTTTTATGAGTTTTCATTTCATGTATATGTTTATTTTGCCAAACTTTAAGATATACATGTATACCCCTTGAGTCATTTGCTTTTCACGCAAATCTTTATTTATGGACTCAATTGGTTTTAGGGATATGTATGTATACTTCTTGTGTTGTCAAAACATACATATACCTTGAAATGAAATTTGTTTTAATAAAAATTTAGTTATTCATGTTTTCATGTATTTATGTTTAAACTTCATGTATATGTCTATCTTATTCAAACTATTAGATATACATGTATATCCTTTTGAGCCACGTGCCTTCATGCATATATCTTTGTGGACTCGTTGTGTTTGGATATGTATGTATACTTTAGTTTGTATAAGACATACATATACCTTGAAGATTAAATAAGTTTTGATGATTTTTCTTGTTTCAGGAATATTGAGCCTTATTGTAAAATTTCATGATGCCATGTTTCACATAACACTTGTACACTCACCTTATTTATTGGTTTCTCATGACTTTGTTTTCATGAGCTTGATATGTGCCTTAATGATTTAGAGTGTTTAGTGCCATGTGGATTTCATGTTTTTCATGAAAAATTATTTTGTTTTATTCCTTACTTGAATGATTTCGTATTATTTTACAAGTTTTTTCATTTAACTAGTTCGTATTCTTCATATGGTAGATGTTTTCAAGCATACAATAATTTTTAAACCTATTTTTGAAAACCCTTACCTTCCACGGGCAGATGGATGGGCGATCATGCTCATGTATGCTTTATAATGAAAATTATTTTAAACTTGAACATGATTGGGAGGATACTTATATGATGTATACACTTGCTCATTATTGTTGTTTCAATTAGTATCATTGGATTCTTTTAATTGGTATCAATTTTGAGCTTTCTTGTATACTCATATATGTTTGTATGTATGTATGCTTTCAATTCCAATAGTATCAATTTCGATTGGTATTAGATTTTTCATACATATTTTGTTTATGTTTAAGCTTGTATGTTTAAATGAATATCATGTTTCAATTGATTAGTTTTCAATTGGTATCCTTAAACAAGCTTATGCATGTTTTTTAGTTGATTTTTCATAAAGGGGAGAAAACTCATATTTTAGTTTTCAATTGGTATTTTGTTCCCTTACTTCATGATAAGAAAATAATAATTTCAATTGATATCATATGTTTAAAATGAACATTATTTCAATTGGTATCAAGATGTTGTTTTCAATTTTTAAATTGGTATCAAGAGGCACTTCATTGACATATTTTTTAATTGATATCATGTTTAGTCACTCCTTATTGACTTTGTTTTTGTTTTAGACAAATAGGGGGAGAACATTGTTTTTATTGTTTTGGTTTTTACCCTTTTGTTGATGATTGACAAAAGGGGGAGAAAGATTTTGAGTTTAATTATTTTATATGCATACTTATGTTTTTGCATATATTAAGTTTAATTGGTATCTAGAACATGTTTATTTGTTTTTGAAATTTCATTGGTATCTAGAACTTTTATTGTTTATGCATATTTATATAAATTGCATATTTATGTTTATTGTTTTATGCATGAGTTAAGGGGGAGCTTCTTTGAAGCTTAACTTTAATCCACGCATATATAACTCCATGAGTTTTGTCATCATCAAAAGGGGGGAGATTGTTGGCCCGGAGGCCTTCCTCTCTAGTTTTGATGATGATTAAACTCATGTAGTTATGTTTACTAATAATCTTGTGATTTTAGTTTCAGATCATGTAACAAGATATTAGTTGGTGATTGTTTCAAAAAGAGGAGTTTGGAAGCCTTCACTTGGTGATTCCCGAGCCCGAGCGTCAAGATCATTCATAGCCATGCTCGTTGGATCACGGTGTTTGGACCGAGTCGACTTGAAGATGAAGATCGTCAAGAAGACTTAGGTATCCTAGTTTAGATTGAGTTTTAGATCCATGTGTAAAGATAAGAATAGTTGATGTGCTCAAGTGCACAACACACACGTTTTATGTTTTGGATTTGGTTTTCATGAAAAGATTGATCAAAACAAGTTTACTTTGTTTTTATGTATATTAGATGTGCTCTATATACATACATGCTTACATGACCTATACAACTTAGTTTGACATATCCATTCATGTAGTTTTATGTTTTGGTATTTTTAACAAAACATATTTTGGAATTAAAGACAAAAACTATGATATATTTGTTTCATGTATATTGGACCTATGTCCATATGCAACATGCCTAATAATGTTCAAATATCATGTTTTTGTATTCCAATGAGTTTTAGGAAAAATCAAATTTCCTATTGAAAAATTCAAGTTTGATAAAATACATGTTTTAGTTTTTGGTAAAAATGATAAGACACAAAATAGTTCAAATTGCTTGATATTTGAGTTGAAACTTTTATCACATGTTTATAATATCAATGCAAAATGTTAAAACTATTTTTGGGGATTTTTAGAAAAGATAAAGAATTTTTAGAAATATGTTTAACAGTTTTTCTGACCCAGTTTCTGACCCAATTGTGGCTGACAGGCCAGGCCGGTTGACCGCACGGTCGACCGCACCAAAGGCCGGTTGACCGTGCGGTCGACCGACCGTGCACAGCCTTGTGCACGTCTGGCAGACACATGGGCCGGTCGACCGGGCGGTCGACCGGACCAGAGAGCCTTGCTCCTGTATCTGGGCGGTCGACCGGGACCAGAGAGCCTGCTCTCTGGATCTGGGCGGTCGACCGGTGCGTCGACCGGGTTTGCCCAACGGTCATATTTTTGACCGTTGGCGGTCGAACGTCGGTCGACCGCAGGCCTGTCAGGCTGCCAGATCAGCCTAACGGCTAGTTTTCTGTTGGGCCTATAAATACCCCATTTCTTGGGGGTTTTGGACAAGATTTTTAAGAGCAAAAATTCTCTCAGTTTCTCCAGAGTTTAAAAGAAGTTTTCAAAAGTGTTTAGAGCTTCAAAGATCAAATCTTGTTTGTTTTAGGTTTTTGGAAAAATCAAAGAAAAGAGTATTTTGGGAGATTTGTGTTTGTTCTTCATTTACATTATCTTCAAAAGTTTTCCCAAAATTATTTCTTTGAGTTGTTGTTTTCCAAACACCTAGTTTTTCACACTTGAGCCTATCATCTATCCTACTCTATAGGATCTTTTGTTTTGTGGAAAAGAGAGTTTGTTTGTGGTCTTTGTAACCACTTGTTGTAAAACCCTTGCCTTGATTGGGTTGCTCCCTCTTCGGTAGAGATTGAGGATTGTGGTTTGCTCCCTCTAGTGTGAGGTGGAGTTGGTTGTTGTTTGCTCCCTCTAGTGAGAGGTGGACTTGGTGTTTGTAACCCTCTTCGTTAGAGGTGTTGTGGTTGTTTTGGCTACGGGCCTACCCCTCGGTTGTGAGGCGGTGTTTGAGAGAGGAGTTCGGTACTCCCGGTTGTACAAATCCTCCTCGGTGGAGGTTCCCTCGGTGGGAGTCCTCGGTGGACAAGATAGTGGATTAGAAATCCTCTCGGTGAAGGCGGGGACGTAGAGCTAGGGGCTCGAACCTCGAAACATATCTTTGCCTTTGCGTTTGATCCATTGTCTCTAAACTCTCTCTCTCTTTACATTTGTGCAAAGCATCATTCATTATTCATATCATTCATATCTATTTGCTTGTGTTGTGCCTTGCATATATTCATATTGCCTATTCATTTTATATGCTTGTGTGCCTCACTTGTACTTAACCACAAGAGCTTCATATAGCACCTCAACCCATATCTAGGGGAATCAAGAGGAGTTAGTCCAGAGCCCTTAACGGGGAATTC
This sequence comes from Agave tequilana, assembly GCA_038442645.1. Taxonomy (NCBI): domain Eukaryota; kingdom Viridiplantae; phylum Streptophyta; class Magnoliopsida; order Asparagales; family Asparagaceae; genus Agave; species Agave tequilana. The sequence goes on along the minus strand of JAVJIF010032423.1, from coordinate 48,075 downwards.
AGCTACACTTGTGTGTTGTACTAAGTGTGTTGCAAAATAGTTTTAAGCTTCCGCATTTAGTTCCTATATTAGCCATATCACCCCTCCCCCCCCCCCCCCCCCCCCCGTCTAGGTGATTTCAAGGGTGAGTTAAAAGAGAATGAAGAGAGGGTAATGAGAAGAGTAAAAGAGAGAAGGGAAAGGAGAGGAAGAAGAGAAGGGGAAGGAGAGGGTGACGCGGCTGGCGACGGGGTGACACGCGACCGGCGATGGTCCTCGCCACCGGTTCACCTTGAGCAGAGATAGAGAGAGTATGTAAAGAGAGATAATGGGAGCTGGAAAGAGAGAGAGAGAGAGAGAGAAATAAAGAGAGAGATATGAGATAGAGAGAGAAGGAGAGTGAGAAACTGAGAGTGAGTGAGAGAATTTAATTGAGAGGGGTAATAGAGGTGGAGATAGGTTGATGGAGGTGGATGGCTTGTGAGGGAAGAAAGAAATCAATTGGAGGAAGTCAAGATGAGTTTAATATTTAATTAATATTAGTTTATTAGGTTGAAATATGACTAGTTTCGAACGGTTCCCAAAAATTCTATAAAATAGTAAATATTACATTGAGGAGTAATGTGAAATCAGATTTAAGAAATTCATCCTGGTTTGCAAATTAAAAATCCTAGAAGTTTCTTCAACACTGGCGACACCGATTTGGTCGGATTTTCGATTAATTCAGAAAATCTCTCAAAATGCGCTAAGGTGAAAAATATAATCTTAGCGAATAATTTGAAAGCAGATTCTAAAAATTCAACTCTGTTTATGAATTAAAAATTCTTAAGTCGATTTTCGGTATCGGTCGACACCGATTTTGAAGATTTTTCAAAATAATCTAGAAAAATTTTAGAAATTCTGAAAAATCTAAAATATTAAAAAATAATATATGAAAATGAAATTGGCTTAATCTGATTATTAGAAAGGTCAAATTAACTTTATATACCGTATCGAGTATTGATACTATAATTTGTACTTCAAGGATCGGGGGGGTTATACTCTCCCCTTCGATCTTCCCCCTCTCCCCTCCCCCCCCCCTCCGGACGAACATGCCAGGGGGTGGGCAAGGGGAAGGGGAGGGGAAGATCGGGGGAAGGGGGAGGCCGGGGAAGGAGGAGGAGGAGGCCATACGGGGGGGGAGGAGGGGAACAGGCCAGGGGTGGGCCAGGGGGAGGGGAAGATCGGGGGAAGGGGGAGGCCAGGGAAGGAGGAGGCCGAGGATGCGGGGGAAGGAGGGGAAGCGGGGGAGGAGGGAGGAGGAGGGAGAAAAGGGCATTTTGGACTTTTCACTAAAGGTGAAATTGTCAAAAAATATAGCATATTTGTAATAATTTGTAGGGTGGCCTCATATTTTTGTTTTGGGGGGGGGGGGTTGTTGGATATCCGCTCTCGAAAAGGGGAGCTTCTAGAGTTCTCCATTTGGAGCCTCAGTTACTTGTAGTGATTCTTTGTTACCGTTAAGAGAAGGGAACCAATTAACGAGACAGTTCTGCCAGAACCCATTTGGGCCCAACAGAGCTCATACGAAATGGGATCTCTTGTGCACAGACAGGCCCAACGGTTTACATAAGACGAGGCAAGTCCCAAAAGATCTCCCTCACTCTCAAAAATTTTGAATTTTTTTAAATTGATCTAACCAATATTGGGTATTAAACATTTAAATTGACTGCAAACCCTATTCACCATCCCTCTAGGGTTGCCACGTTGATTTTCAAGGTTAACTGTAGACTCTCTCCCATGATACTTGAAATGTGTAAACCTCTCCCGTCCATGCTGACATGATCAGAACTGCCCCTTAGTACAGCAAATGCTTTCTACTAAGCTATTTTCCTTTCCTACCATCAAAAGTGATAGGGTAATTTTTCCTCCTCCTTTTCCTTTTCCCATTTCATCGTTGGCCCTCTCATCTCTGGGCTTCATCCTCCACTATCTCGACAATCAAAATTTCCTTGTTAACAAGTGACGGTGCAATCAATAGAGATCAAATTCTCCCCAGACATAGAGGAAGGCGAAGAAATTGCATCAGAATCGATATGCTTACATCACAAATAGCCAAGAAAGATCTCTATACTACTTTTTTTATTTATTATAAACAATAAAAGAATTTTTTTCTGAGATTTGCGAGAAGGCTTGTGATGACTCGATGCAACCTGAGCACCATTAGCAAAGTCATCAACCATGCACGACTAATATTTCCCATTACTTCCGACTCGATCTTGTCCCCTCCGCTTGCTTAAACCCATTGAGGTCGTTGCAGTTGCAGGTGAACAAGGCAGGCAGTCGCTGGCTTTCTTGAGCCGCGTGCACGGTTTTGGTGCCCTCGTCACACGATCGAGTTCTCGCCTTCGCGTGGTAGAGAGAGCGTACATGGAAGATAAAGGGAAGGACAGTCTTGAAATTCTTGAAGAAAAAGTATGTCCAAGCTCCATAAGTAATCAAAATTTACTTACAGTTTTTAAAATTAAATTGAGTTATGTTTTTTCGACGTAGAGATAAATTTGAAACTACATGGGTCTATAATTAAATCAGTGAGTTTAAGGTAGGAAAATATTTTCCTCAGCTTAAAGACTTGTCTGCCTTACTACATGAAAAAATTGCTTACAAAACTATTCTCTTTTCCAGCAGTTGTTTCTTCTTTTGCAACAGATATTCGTCATTGTCGTGTTCCACTTCTACTCATCGTCCAAGCTTTGATTTTCATTCACTGTGAGTTTATAAGGGGATGTTAAGGAATAATGTTTAGAATAAGCATACTATTATGTTTAGAATTTGGTTTAGTTATGACTTTGTTTAATCTGGAGCTTCCATATTATTTGACAGCTTGGTTATATTCTCGAGCATTAGCCTTATCAGTAATAACACAACTGAATTCAATTCCTTTATTCAGGTGACATGTAGATGTACACATTTTCAATTATTCTCAATGAAAAATAAACTAATGATGAGTTCTAGAAGTTAAATAAAATTAAGCTATTTATAATCTACGTTATAAAACTAGACACAACTTATCAGTATTAGTATTATATTGCCGTGCACATCCATTTAATTTATCTATATTAGTTAGCATTAGTGTAATCCCAACATAATTATGTTCTTATTGAAACAGAAATTTAATGTTCAAATTTTAGAGTTGTTTTAATTTTGTATTACGTTAGTTATGTGAGTTTACATTTTATTTCTTTAAGATTTCTCATTTGTTCAATTTTCATTTTGTTTTGGACCTCCAAGTAGGGACGCAAACAGATCAGGTGTGGATTAGATATGACAGTTACCATATTTATCCGCTTGCTGATCGCGTATATAGATACAAATATGATATGGATCGGTGAGAAGTCATATCCGTATCCAACAAAATCAGATATGAATACATATTAGATATAGAATTGGTAAGAAGAAGTCATATCTGTATCTGACAAATCAGATATGAATACAAATTGGATACGAGGGAAATGAATACGATTGCGGATCGCTAAACGATTGCCATTAAATCACCACTCATCTTAAATAAGTTATTTCCAATTTTACTTATCCTGATACACAAAAAGATTTATCTAACATAAATTACATAATAAAATGAATTACTAACAAATGTATTCCTATAGCAGGTACAATGAACTAATTGTGCATTTTTTTTCTCATGAACTAATTATGTATAGTGGATAAAAAAGACTCCACGCCAAGGGCTTATCAGGATTAGATATGAAATTTACCATATTCATGTCAGTAACCAACATGAACACGATTTGGATCAGATCGTATATCCATATCTGTTTGCATCCCTACCTCCAAGTCAATAGAAGAGTGTATTCTTTAATAGAATAATCGAAGAGTGCATTTGCAAAAATAATAAATCTAAGATGTCGTAGGGGAAAAAAAACAAAGATGAAGCATGTTATTTCGTAAAAACTAAGAGCGTATTAGATAAAGTCTTTCCGAAAAAAAATGAGAACGGACATTGCCACCCCTAAAAATGATAAAAGCACCCATGAAAAAATTACAAGCGTGCCATTATTTTCTTGGACAATACATCGAGGAAAAGTCTAAAATTCACTTTCTTCTTCTTCTCTCTCCTTCTAATTTCCCAGCGAATAGGGCGAGCCACCCTCCCCCCGACGCTCCACCCTCTTTCCCGGCTCCCGCCCTTCCCCCATTTTGGTGGGTGCATCTCCCGCTAACCCCCTGCCTATCTATCTGACCCCTCCCTCCCCTCCGACCCTCCCTCCTCGCCCCCATTTGGTGGGTCATCTCCCCGCTAACACCCTGCCTATCTCTCTGACCCCTCCCTCCCCTCCGTCCCTTCCCTCCTCGCCCGCCCCCTCCTCCTCCCCCTTCCCCTCGATCTCCTCCTCCATTCCCCTCCCCCTCCCCCTCCCCTCTCCCTCTTTCGGTCAACACGATTGAACAGAGAGAAGGGGCGTGGGGAATGGAGGGGCAGATTGGGGCGGGGAGGGAGGCGGAGAAGGAGGGAGGGATGGGGGTCTCAGGGAGGGAAACAAGGGGCGAGCGGAGGAGGCGGGCAGGGAGGAGACGAAGGAGGGAGTGAACATTTTAGTCATTGAAAAAAAAGTATGAGGGCCTTAATCATTTTGATGAGTGAATTAATCTGGTGGCTGCCTTTATCAGTTTGAGGTTGGCAATATCTGCTCCCGAAAAAACTCTATTATTAGGAGGGCAAAAAAAAAAAAGAAAAAGGTTGCGGACATTTGTAGACGCGACCCGAACCACTTTTGTTCCTAAATTATACGGACTCCTTTTCTCCTTTCTCCCGCTAAACCTCACCCACAACCCTAGCAATGGCGGAGATCCTCAAATCCGTCGAGCTCCGCCTTCTCCGCTGCACGATGCCCCCGCCCAACATATTAGAAGCCCTAACCCCGTCCCTAATCCTCTCCTCGAAGTCCTCATCGATTCCATCGAGCGCGGGAATTACTCCGATGCTCTGACATCCCCCGCCGCTCGTCTCGTCTTTAAGTTCACCGAATCGTTCGAGTTCGAGGACTCCGTCGAGTCCGCCAATAGATTTTACAGTGAGGTCGAGCGGAGCGTTGAGGCGTTCCTGCGAAACAACAAGTATCGTGGTGCGTCCGAGGCGTGGCTAAGCGTTCTCGACGAGGAGGGCGATGAAGATGACAGTAGGAGTGAGATGGAAGTTGAATTCAGGTTTGCGATTGTGATGTGTTTGGGTGTTGCGGCTCTTCTTGCTTTCACGCAGCAGAATGTCACTGGGTAAGAGCACTCTAGAATTTAATTGAGGTTTATTTTTGATTTATTTTTTTGTTTTGGAATTTGGGAAAAATTTCAGCAGAATTTACATTTGGTTTTGTGTTAAAGTTGAGTCTTTTATGCCTTATTTTGGCCGAAATGTAAGCAATTGAATTGATTAGTTTATTCAAGTTTTCCGATAAAAGGATATGATGCAATTTACATTTATATTTGCAAATTTTCATCTTTTCCTTATCCTTGAAGTCAGTTCTAGTCCACTGACCTGTTCATTTGTGGGATTAGTGTCTTTTATTTTGGTAATATTGAAGCGCGACTTACCCTTCTTTGTGGTTGAATTTCTTAGGCCTGTTGGGGTGTTTTCTCCCTTTCCCATATCATTTGTTCAATTGAAGAAGGATGAAGCTGTTAACAGTGGAGAGATGTGGGATATATGGGCCCAGAATCAGCTGACATCTGTTGGGTGTGGTCTCCTGGGAATTCATGCATTTACAGGTCTTATCCTCAATTTTTTAATTGATTGATCATTTTAAGCTAATTTAAAATTCAGTTTCTGATGTGCTGATTTACCATAGTGTATTCAGTGCAGTGAGAAAAGACGAGACTAGAATGATTTATAAGTATGTCATGTGGCTTGTTCTTTTCAGACTTTTCTTGCTATAATAGTTTAGGCTGTCATTAGCGCTGTTACTATTTTAAGAATCTTTACTATACTACAGTAACTAGTTCTTCATTATAATGATCCAAAACTAAGACTTGGACCCTGGCCTTTTACTAACGTAGGAAAAGTTTTGATATTAACTCATTTATTGTTTAAATTATATTTATTATAGAGATCCATGATTCCATTTTTATCTTTGCATGCTGAAAGTCCCTTAATGTGCATATTGTAACCAATTCATCTCCAAAGAGGGGTTCACCATATTCTTTAGCATTTATCAATGCAGTATTTATATATTTCTATTTTACTTCTATGCACTTTTTTTCTCAGGCATATAACATCTGGTATGCTCATTGACATATATAACTGTAATGGACCCCCATAACTTGCTTGTTAGTTTTTAGCGACTCAAAGTGGGTCCAGATGTAACTTTATGACTAAAACATATTATGTTTAATTTAGTACTACTCTAGGACTATGCTCAAATAACACAATGTAATTTAAATGTATAGTTCAAATTCTGACTGTTGTACTGACAAGTTAACATTACTATTCTTAACAATGATCTAGTTGAATAGTGTATAGTTGGTAGGGTGATATTCTCTTGTCGATTCAAACACAATTGATAACAAGTTCAACATGAAAATGTATATTTTGCAAGGTTTGAAAACTCGGTAGTGTTATCGGTTTCAAATTTCTTTTTCGGTATTGGAACTGGGAATTTTGGTGGTCTCTGCTGTTACAGATCAGACATATTGGATTATCGGTTTTGGCATCTTACAAATTTTAAGAAGTGACAAAAAATCTTCAAATAACTGAATAAGTAAAAAGAGAGTCAGCAAGTTTTGAAATGATTTTTCTTTCAATAGTAGATGTAGTTTAGTTATCGGTTTCAATGATTTTGAGCGGATTCACCCTATTTTAAATTAACTAGATTCAGACCGTAGTCAACTGAATGTGCTCATCATTGTGAGGGAGGGAATATCTATAATTGTTATCAGTCAAAATAGTCTTGGATTAAAAACAAAAAGACACTTCCCAAATTGATGAAGTAAGAGAGAAACGGACACTTGGATAGCAAATGTTGACAATTACAAATACTAATTGCGTTGACTCAATACAGTTATTCATACTTAAAACATAAGAACATTTGCTATAAAAAAATAGAAATCATTATTTAAATTAAGCCAAGCAGCGAGGGTGGAGATTGAATGAGAGCATTTTTTTTGGACTGAGGCTTGCTTCACTGTAGTTGACAAAAACAATGGAATTGACAGCAAACCAAGAGTGATAAAGGGGAGATGATATCAAATAAAACATTGGCAAAGAAATTGAAAATGTCGCTGGAAAGAAAGAGAAAAGAAAAATCAGAGATGAAATAATCGAGCTGTAAACAAATAAGTCTTTATAAACTTTCTGACCTCATGAAGATGTTCTATGAGATTCTTAAATCATTGCCAGCGGAAGAGGTGCTATCGGGTGAATGCTGTGCGCAATACGGTCTCGAAAAAGGATTGAAGAGGTGTTTGAAAAGGCAGGTCTTAGTTGTATTTTTTTTGATAAAATTTCTTTTTACCCATCATGTTTTTTTCAATTTTTCCCTGCAGAGAAGTGGACACAATTTACTGTTCTGGGTTGTATCAGACCATGTTGGGCAGCGTTGGGTTTACGGATACCACCTTCAACTTAAAAAAACTTGGTGATTTTAACACCGGATCTCCCAGACCCAAACCCAATAAAATGGGGGGTGTTTCGCCCAGACACCTTAAAATTTGAGATGTAACAGCTGATACTACTGGTAACTGCTGTTTCAAACCTTGATATTTTGACTAATGAAGTGACAACTTAGAAGTACTACTCTCAATACTGATCTAATCTAAATACTATCTAGTTGAATATGCAGTGTTGATGATATTCTCTCCTAGATTCAACATTATTGATGACTTTGTGAATTTAGCGTGAAATGTAAATTCTTTTCGATCAATGCACTAACAACTTGGTATTAATACTCTTAAAAGTGATCTAGTCAAATAGTAGATAGGTGGATATTCACTGTTAGGGTGATATTCTCTTACGAATTCAAACATGATTGTTGACTTTGAGAAGTCAACAAGAGAACATAAATTTTGACTACTGCACTAACAACTTAGAAGGGCTCTAACATTGATATGATTGAGTGCAAAGATGGAGCTAGTAGCTTGAGAAGGGGCCGCTACAAAAAAAATTGAATGGTTCACTAGTTCTTTTTGAAATATGTAAACTACAAGGGGTTTTTTTCCCCGGAAAAATTTCGCGGAAGTAACAATATTAGGGTGATTTTCTTGTATTTATTGTTTTGTTACTTCTAATGAATGAACAGGTCAGACATTATTTTGGCATTTCCAGCATGTTGTAACCAAACTTTAGTGTTCGGTGTGATATTCTTGATCTTTATTGCATCTTTGGTTTAAGATGATTTGATTACTTGTTTCTTTGGCGAAGATATGGAGGAATAGTGGATGGGGAAGAAGAGAAGTAAAAAAAAAAAGAACATTACTATTTAAAGAACATTATTATTTAATTTTTTTTACTTATCAGAGTACCCTAAATTTGCCTTGTAAACTCGTTCCTCCTCTTATTATAAGGCTTCAGTTTAAAAAGAAACAAAGAAACCAAATATCTGTGACTTGATGTATGCAATAGTCACTTTCAAAAAATAAAAAAGTCAGTCCCAATAACTTCCTATGGTTCCTACTCCATCTGAAATTCTTGTTGCTATCTACCTTCTAACATTCTAATTTCTCCAGCACTTTTATTGCGCAAATAACTCCCCAAAAATACAGAACATAAAACTAAGTCAAAATTCAACAGCAAAAAAATAATAACTGCAACTAAGTTAGAATGACATTGAAATCCTAACATCGATAGCAATCCCAACTCTTCAATTATGCTTAAAGATCTCCAATGTGAGCTTTTGTTGCACCCGATTGAGCTCCAAGAGTTTTTTGCATGAGTTCTCATAATGAGATGTTGTGACATGCACTTGTATGCACCATTTCCTGTTAAACAACATCTTAACTCTTCTAGGATAATGACACGAGTTCTTTCTTTTTGCAGTACATTGTTTATGGAAAGATATTGTTAAGCAAGGTGAAGGATTTGTCCTTGGAGGGGAAGGGTTCTTGTTTGCGTGATGCCAGTAGTATTTCTTGGTGGTTGTGCAGGCTCATTCTTCTTCAACAGAGGATTTCAGATGAGCTTGTGTCCTCTTTATATGACCTACTGCAAGTATGTAAGAGGGAAATCTTGAATCAATTTGGTGAATTAGACTATGTCATTAACTATTGGGGATCTCTGTTATGCGAAGGAGAAGCTTCAATAATTGTATCCATGGCTCAACTAGAAGCAGGAATAATAGAACATAACTATAGCCGGGTTGACTCATCAAGGTGAGTTGCCTTTTCTCATGAGAGTCTCTTTGGTTGCTTGTAAATATGGATATATGATTCTAGGCCAAATTTCATGAGGTGGTGACAGACAACTCCAAATTTGCATGATATCTTGTAATACCTTTATGTTTGATATTAACTTTTGAGGCAAAATTTCTTGCTATTGCAGACAACAATATGCATACCTTTATATCAGGTGTTATTTTGATTATTTTTAACCTTGCCTGGATACTCAGACAGTTTTGCATGCATTGAGTCTCCGATGCTCATCTAAGATGATCTCCAGACACATGAAACAAAAAAAAGAATGCACACATTTATGACATACGGCCAACTCAGGCCGTCAATATTGGTCATATCAGCAACATGGCCCCATATACCGGCCGATATTATAGAGTTAATATCGCATCGGGTACCTCAACTCCTAGTACAATATTGTCAATGTATATCAGAATTGGCCAATATTTGAAACCATGCATACGCGCACCCCCCCCCCCCCCCCCCCCCCCCCCCCGGGCAAAAATGATATGTGTTGACACTGCTGGTTATACTAGGGAAACAGATTCACAAAATATAGGAACCATTTTTGTAAGAATTATAGAAACTTGCTTTAATTGTCTTGATATTCAAAGTTCATTTTAATTTTTTTTCTTTCGAACTTGTCTGTCCACAGGTTGCATTTGAAACATGCTGAAGTTGCATGTGGAATGCATCATTCTGTTACTGGAGTTCTTGGCTTCCGGACGATACACCAGGTTCTTAAAGTTAAACAATAGTTCTCACCCTCATCCTGCTATTTCATTAAAAAACTAGAATACTTTGCTCTCTGATGTAGGTGGATGCCACAGCTCAGTTAGTACTTGTTCCAAACACAGATAATCAAGTAAATGGTGGTGGACAGTCAACAAAGTCCCCTCAGACAGGAAACTATAATCCTGCTTCTGAAGATAAAATGAATATGCATCCTCACGAGTGTTCTGATGTTCTAATTAAACCAAGATTGTTAGAAAGAAACAGCGGGCCTAATGGGAATTTTTCTGGCATTGGCAACAATAATAGATTGTCAGCAACACAGCAAGCTGTTATACTAGCACAATGTCTACATCTTCAAAGTAGGAGTCGCAGTGATGAATTGTCAAGTAGGTTGCTCATATATTCAAATTGAATAACTTTATTTATTTACTTATTTGTTTCTGAACTGCTGTTTAGGAATCATTGTCATGAATAAGCTACCAGTTGTTTGTACCTGAAATCCTACTTTTAATCTTCTTTTTTTGAATTTTTTTTGTGTGATTGATGATCCATCTCCGTATGCTCTCAGTTGCACACTCAATTATATTAATCACAATGCATGAATTTCTCTTTTTCTTTTGCAATTTTGTGTGTAAAATCTTGAAAGCTTGCAGCGATCTAAAAACTAATGCTTCTCAAGCCTGGTTATATATTCTTACCATATACTATTGGAGTTTTATAGTTCTTACCATATGTTGTTAAAATCATATTAAGTAATGACCAAGACGGTTAAGATTACATGTTGGTTGTAGTAGCTGAAGAGAACGATGGAGGTAAAATGTGCATTTATTTTGTTCCTGTTTCTAAGAAAGTTTACAGATTTGTTGTCTAAATGTAATATCTTAAAGATGAATTCCGTATAACTATTCTTGGCTATTTGCTACATCCCTAAGTTAAATTCAGAATATCAATGATAACTTGAGGTTGGTGTGTTGCCTTTACTGAGTAAATTGTGATACGTTTCTTTTCTTCTCCTGTTTTTTTTTCTTTCTTTTTTTCCTTTTAAGTCTCACATCACATTGCATACATAAACCAATCCTTCGCATTATAATCTTTTATTTTGAGAAAAGGTTGTCAGTCCTCTCATTATATCTAGTTGCTGGTTCTACTGAGGATGGTTCTTGGTTTTACAGACTTAGCATAGGGGGAAAAAATTCTTGATGTCTGTTGGCTTCTTCCCTATGAGATTTATTGCGAATCTTGTCTGCCTCTAACTGACTCTGTAATTTAGTAACAAGCACCCCCTAAACATACCACTTTGTAATGATCTAGGCTTTATTTCTTTCACTTGAAAGAGGTGACTTAGTCTGCAGTCCTATCTTTATTTTGGTTATTTATGTTTCTCTATGATCTTATGAATTTTATATGAGGTACTTGTTTTGGATGATTAGTTTTTTGAGACAAATGGACTAGTTGAGAAGTTAATCTTTGGAGTCAACATGTCCTGGTTTTATTTGGAGTCAACACGGTTCTGTTCTGAAATCCCACGTTGCAAAGCTTCCAGTTTTAAAACACTTACATCTATACTTAACTCAAGAATTCATATTCAGTGTCAGCTCGGCCAAATTGGTTTCAACTCATCTGATGAGCAAAGTTAATGTGGGAAGAAGTTGATGCCCCAATAAAGAGGAAGCTAGCTGCAAGACTCTTAGGGACACTAAAATTTAAATATCAGGCAGCTCATTTGAAAATTAATTTTGGTCAGTTTTTCTCTCTTTTTTACTGGCAAAATGTCTTATCGTTTTAGACTGATGCTTATTGATTCGACATTTCGTGTTTAATAACTCTAACCAAATATAGTATTTCTGTTTACTATGAAAATCTAGTAACACAATTGATCTACTTTTTCTTCTAAGTTTTTGAATGCTTATCATAATTCATACACATATTATTGCCATTCCTTTATTTTATTAGTTGTGATGTATTTACATTTGGTTTTTTGTCGCTTAATTGCTTCATGTGGAACTTAATTTGTAGAGTGGGAGATGGCCCCATATATCGAAGCTATTGATGGTCAACATCAATCTTTCTACATTGTAAGTATTATATCATCTCCATATTACTTGTGCAATATTTCTTTTATTTTTTCTTTATCCTTGTCATGTCATCTTTCAAATGTTCACACACACACACACACACACACACACACACACACACAGAGGTTTGCCATCAAGCAGCGATTGCAGTGCACGTTATTGTGCCCATGCCAGTGAAGGACTGTGACGACAGGGCATATGTCGGCAATTTGATGCCATGCTGGAACCTAGACACAACTTATTGTCTATGATCAAAACCAAGATATGATGGAAAGCTCAGTAAATGGCTATATAATAGAGTTGATCCATTGTCAGATTCCTTTGATTTGATTCTAAATGCTCATTCCCTCTATTCCCTCCACCATGCGGTTTTAATTGTCGGATAGAGTGGCATAGAATGATACAATCAATATCTCTCTCAAAGTTTTCCTTACCAATAAAGATTTTGGTGTATGTAAATTGTTCCATCCTCCCCCCCAAAAGGAGATTTTAGTAAGATAACATGGGCTTGGTCAAGTTGGTGATTCTTCTTAATCGTCCCTCCTCTATTTTGTTTTCTTTCCTTTTTTCATCACATATGCCCTCAAAATAAAGGACCATGTATGATGCAAGAAAAGTACTTGCACAAAAAAACTTGTGCTCAACAATCAGAAGTAGTCCTTATACTCATTAAACAGGGACATAATGACAGATAGTGAACAGTTAATTTTCCATATCCATTTTTTTAGTTTGCATATGTATTATTTAGTTGCCATTTTCATATTCAATCCAGTATTAGAGACTTCTTCAATTTTGTTACTATGTGATTGAGAGAGTTTCTTCTCCGGTTTTCTCATGATCTCCTAATGAGTTACAAAGTTATGGTTACCAACCCAAATCTGAATTAGAATAAGTTTGCTTTGACCAGCCTTTTTTATTATTATGGCTAAACACTCTTTCAAATTTCTTTTTCTTGTTTTAGATTAGATGCTTATGCAACATCTTGCGCATCCGCTGGGAGTCAACTCGCAGTCATACAAAAGAGCGTGCTTTGCTTATGATGGATAAGCTTGTAAGTTACTCTTAAAGCTTCTTTCTTTCTTAGGGCAGTTTGTATGCTGTATTAATCATGGTTTAATTGCTAGGCTTGTATCATGCTTTTCATGATAATTATATGTTGTAATTTTTCTCATGAAACAGTGCTCCTGCTGTATAGTTTGGATGCTTTATGTGTGATGTAAGAAACTGTTAATCCAATGTTTTCTTTTGTTTTTTATTCGCTTCATTTGGTGCTATTTCTATTGGAAACATTTTATTGTCTGTGCATGTTCCAAATTCCATGGTCAATTGATATTGAACCTCCATCTTTGAGAAGTTACATTGTAGATATCTGATCAGCATGTTCAAGTGATAACTGCAGCATTATAATATATGTTGGCAGTTCAAGCTTATGAAGCCTATAGAGTTTGCTCTGCATTTTTTAAGTGAGAAGGGTTTTTCATCTGTTTCCCTTATCTGCTCTCCTTGGACAGCATAGCTGCACTTAGATGTGCATGATAATTGTGTTCTGTACTGTGGTCATTACTCAGAGTTCTTGAGAGAGACAATTCCTACTCTTATTTACTTTAGTCTTGGGTTTATACTGCTCTTGACTAAATTGAAATTGTCATCCTACTTGTTGAAACTTCAGCTTGGTTTTCCACCTTCATTTGCTTGATATTTCTATTGTTGACATCAGTTTGCAATTCGTAGGAACCTGACCGTATCTGTTCTCTGCATATTGAAAGCATGCAAACTTAATTCATTTGTACTGTTCAGGTTTTTATCACTACATGCCCATTTATTCCTTTGTTTTTTCCAGTTGCGCCTTGTAAAAAATCATCCAGTCATCAGTTATGGAACGATCTTTCTATCAACTAAAGTGTGTGCCATCCTTCATGAGAGAAATTATTGAATGTGTACCATCACTATGGATTCTGGCTCTAACCAGATATTCAAAAATGACTTTTAGTGATAGCCGTTTGATGTTCACCAAGCAATCTTTCAATTCAGTCACTTCAGATATTCTGGTTTTCGTTGTAGATATCCTAACAAATATAAACATTAGTCATGCTTGTGTTCCTTCACGGTTGGTGCGCGATTTGCATGATTCCTTCTGCATTGAGCCACTGCGCCAAGCAATGTTTGATTTGGTTTCCAGTTGATGCCTTAACTCACGTACACTACTTTTGGTTCCAGTTGGATCTGTTTGTTGTTAAGTCATTGTTACTACTATTTCCACTATTGTGATGGGCATTAGTGAAGCATCAATAAAATTAATAAATAATGAGATATAATGATGCTTTTTGTAATGATTAAGATAACTAAGTAACATTTTAATGTTGCTCACGTTTGGAGGTGAACTTGTGAGAAATAGTAACGTCACTCACCAATTACCTTAAGGCCTTTCTAGGGATGCCAATATGAAAAATATTACCACATAAGTATGACTTTGGGTTTAAGAATTAGTAAGACATGGTTTGGCTGGTTTCTTTTCAGGAAACTAAAAGTGTGTTGGTGGAAGGAGATAAAGTTCCCCAATACACATTTTTCCTTTTTTTGGTTCATGTCTATGGGATAATTTTCAAAAATATAATAATAAATACGGTAAACTGTAGACAGACCCCTGTACTATTGGCCATGTAACACTAATAACCTCTAAACTAGGTTATTAGTAAAAACCCTTCACTTAACGATCGGGGTCAACAATTTATATTTCCAATTTAAGCCTTCTCTTTTTTCTCGATTTTCTTGCTCTCTCTTAATTCCTCACTACTTTCTTTGTCTATCTCTCCTTCGCTTTCTCCTTCTCCCTTTCCCTCCATCTTCCAATCTATTCTTTCCTCTCCCCCCCCCCCCCCCCCCCCCCAACAAAAAAGTAGCAGTATCCACATCAAGTTGCAGCAATTGCAACTTTGAGAAGATGTTGGCTTTGGAGGGTTTTGGTTTTAGAAAGAAAAGAAGATTTAAGTTCAGCGGAAAGCAAGATTTTGGATTTTGAAGAAGGGAGAAAAAGGGGTATTATTTTTGGGTTTGGGTTATATTTTGAAGGGGGGAGAGAGTTTGATTTGGAGGAGATTAAGTTTGCTTGAATGATTTGAAAGAGAGACAAGGCATGAGTGAAAAAGATAAGAAGAAGATGAAGGGGGGGAGTAGTGGAGAGAGGAGAGGAGATAAAAAGATGATCTAGGTTTGATTTAAGGGATGGGTTTTGGAGAAGGAGGTGAGGGAGGAGTGAATTAGGGAAGAGGATGAGGAGAAAAGCAGAAAAGAGAAGGGCAAAATGGGAAAAAGATTAAACACTGTCAACTGAGGGGTGTACTTGCTAATAACCTAGTTCAGGGGTATTAATGCTTCATGGTTAATAGTACTGGACGCCTTTCTGCAATTTGCTCTGATACGTATAAGATACTGTAGTTGCATAGACTTTGCAGATTGGTAGCAAGGTAACTGTAGAAGGTTTAATGTTCCCTCACATACCTTCATGATTTCTGATATTATATAAAGTGATATATACAAATAATTTTAGTTCCCCACCAAAAATTAAAAACTTCTACGAATGGCTATTTTACGCACGCCATAGATTTAATCAATATATTGTGATACAATAAGAAAATCAGGAGATCTGCTAACATTATTTTATCGTGTGTGTGTGTGTCTTCATCAAGAAGGAAACTTTGTGGATGACCTTTCCATGCATGCCATAGGGTTAGTCAATGTACTGCGATTAAAATATGAAAATTGTAAGATTTGTGAGAGAGGGAGAGGAGGAGGCAGGGAGGGAGAGCATGCTTTCTTGAGCAACATGTAGAGCTATTTCATGCATGGCATAGATTTATCCTATATATTGTGATTGAAATAAGAATATTAGGAGTTCTCTTAACAATATATAGCTGTAATCTATTTATTGTGTAATTAGGCGCGCAAATGATTCAGGTCTGATTTATGCTCTTTAATTTTCATATTCATTGGTATTAATTCCTGTAAATGTATTCACCTTTTGTTCTATGTATTAATTCCTGTAAATGTATTCACCTTGTGTTCTAGCCATCTTCTCAAAGGTTATAGTTCTTTGCTGAAACCGGTTGGTATCGTATGGTGGCTCATCTTTGGAGTTGTTCGAAAACGGACACAAGATTTTTATCTGATTTCATTCATTTTGCTCTCTATTGGTGTCCTAGTCTTCCAAAACTGTAGTATAACCAAACAGGAAAACTAAACAATATATATGGAGTTGTATGCATGGGGCACTTTCATGTATGCTCATCCATTCAAATATCATGGCATCATGCTCAATAGTCTGGTTGATTGAGTTGAAAAAAGCTGAGATTCTTCTTTGTCTAATTATTATTTTGTTGTTAAAATGTTGGTATTCCATAAAGAAGGCTTGAAACAGAAACTTATGACTGAATCTACTGAATGTCAAATTCTAGCAGATGTACGAATATTGAAAAGGAAGCCAAGTTTTGAGACCTTGGCCCTGTGGATTCTCTAAACCTGTGAGGTCTAGTTTCCATCTCTAACATCTCTAAAGGTGATTGCATAATTTGGTTGAGCCAGATAGACGTTCAAACATAATGGACTTATATACTGCAATTTGGGCTTAACTGTCACTAGCAGAACCTGATGAGGTTTGTTGTTGCGCAACATATTGACTTCCATCAGATTTGGTGTATTTTCACTTAACCTGTTAAAAGAAACTTTCCCTAGCCTATTGAACTCCTTTATTCTTATGACTTCTATTCTTTGGTGCAAAGAAGGTATAAAGTGTTACTTGGCCCATAAATTCTGCTTACTAGCACTTGTGACAAACCAACCTACGAGTGCCCAGACAACTCCCTGCATTTTACTCAACCGGGGTTAATGTGATTCTGGTTCAAAACTTGCCTATTTCATCTTGTAAATTCCACTGGTTAGAGGATAAAGAATTGCATGCTACTAGCTGACTGATTCAGTTTGTCGGTGGATCAAAAGCTACAGCTGGATACAGGTTCAAATTCCAGAAGTTAGGGGAACAATAATTGCCATTTGATTCTTTCAATTTAGCTGCATAGATGTTGGTTAAAAAGGAATGTATGAATGGGGTATATACCTGTTTTTTAGTGGACTGGGTCAGTTTGTTGCGGGATGAAAAATTGCAGCCATAAGTAGATATATTTTTGCTGGTTAGAAAAATGATTTTGAATTGGGGATGCATAATTACAGACCATAGAGTTTTGGACATATATTATCTACACTTATAGTGCTTCCCGCAGTGTTTCAATTCTGCAGTCATGTACGAGTTTCTAGTATTCCTGCAAATCCACAATGTAGGGCACTGAAAGTTAGATGATGAAGAGGTATACCCCCCCTCTAATTCACCCAAAAAAGAAAAACAAAAATAGATGAAAGGAACCCACACAGACACAAGTAGATCTGTCTGTATGTCCAGCATGCATATATATATTCTTGTATATAGTTCAGCTACAGCTATTGGTGTTTCTTTCTCCTTTAACCATGGACTCATTTGTTAGCTGTATTTTTAGGTTGAATCTGTTAAAGAAGATGTTCCGGTGGTTGCTGAAAGGATTCAAATTTCATTTGGGGTTAATCTCCCAACTATCCCTTCATTGCGCAAGTATGTATTGATGGTTTATTTCTGAACATTGGCAACTTGCTATTGTTATTGACTATTTCAATCTTTGTATTATGTATTTTTCTTTGTTTTCTTAAAAATTAAAATGTATATTCATCAGTTCTTTTATTAACTATGCTATTCTTCTAGAGAATATGGGGAGCTTTTAGTGAGCTGTGGCATGATTGGGGAGGCACTTAGAATTTTTGAAGATCTTGAACTTTGGGATAGTCTTATCTATTGCTATCGGTATTAACAATAAATTATGCTTTCTTTTGATTTTCATGTCAATATTTTTTAAAATTCACATACCTAATGCTTCTAGTTTGGCAGCTTGTTGGATAAGAAGGCAGCTGCCGTTGATCTTATCAAGGCAAGATTGGCTGATATGCCTACCGATCCAAGGTTATGGTAAGAAACTAGATAACTTATTAGATGTGTTGGACTTTTTTAATTTCCTTTTACTTGAGCATGGGCATGTTCCAATCCATACACAACATTGTTTCAAGCCTTTTTTCAGATGAAAACTATTCTGCATTTCTAGATCTGCAAAAAGTTACATATTTGGCAATATTTCATGATTTACTTATGTTAGAATCAAATTGTTTGAATAAGTTAACCAACCTAATGATATCGGTGATTTCTATTCTAGCTTTTGGTGGTTCCCTTATTTATTTGTCAGTTCTGCACGAAGTGAAGTCATGGTGACTTCACACTTAACTTTTTGTTCTTCTCAATCTTTGGCATGCAATACGGTAATTATTGGTTTAAACTTTGAACTCTGTGGATGAGGTTGCATCCATTTGGTCAGTGCTCTATCCCCCCCCCCCCCCCCCCCCCCCCCCCCCCCCCCCCCCCCGCGTTTGGTTAAGGTCTGGGGGCAAAAGTTGTTTGAAATACTTTTATCCTTAATATTTAAGGAATTCATGATGGATTTAGGATATGACTAGGTTATCTGTGGCTTTCACCAGACATGCTTTCATAAATTGGACCACAAACTGATATATTAAATTTATATGTTAAGGCCTATATTTAATTAGTTTCTTTAATATGTTCAAAACAAGAAATTAACATATATAAACCAAATAACGGCTATTAGGTGTCAAGCTATATAAACCAGATAGCTCATACTATTATGAAATATTCATTTTCTGGTGAAGTCAACAATCAGGCTAGGAGTGTAAGTTTAGACTATGTTGAAATCCTAATTGGTTCAACCTCATGTGATGAGGGATTACACATTGAAGCTCTTTTTAGGTTTTAAATTGGTTATGATCTCATTCTCTAGGTCTTTAAGAAAAGATAGTGATGTTCTGCGTATTGCTTAAACACATTAATGAGGGTACGTTTCTTTCATTTTGGGATTGATTTTGCTATATCTTTTAATATGGATTCATTTGAAAATAGGGATAAAGTCGTCTTTATGTTGTTAGGAAGCAATATTGACATACGGAAGTGATGGGGACGATTGGTACTGAATTCTTCAATCACGTATAGCCAGAATCTCATTGACGAACACCTTGAATTCACAAGGTATAAACTCAGAATCCACCAAATAAAAGAAATTTCAGAAAAATTTATTATCGAAGGTCTGTCTACAAACTATTAAAATAACCTTTATCTAGGCTCTCCATGCATAAGTCATAAATCTACTTAAACTGAATTAAAAGAATCCTACAATGACTCAAATCTCAAATAAGATTCCTATGTTGACTCAAAAACTTTAATAAAAAGAAATCAAAAGAAAAGAAAATATAAAACTGAAAAATAATTGGAAACTAAGAAATAAATTAAGAGTCCTAAACAGAAAAGAAAACTAACAAAAAAACTGAATAATAGATGCAAATCAGCTTAATTCTGAATCTACAAAACTGGTCCAGATTTTACGGATCACTCCCTACACAATTTGCAGAATCGCCCTTGAATCGTCAAATCATCCTAACTATCACATACAATTTGCTTTTCATGTTCCAGGATGCATTAGAATCATATTATTGTGCTCTACCTGTTGGAACTAAGAAGTTGACATGCCCAGATTTGATGGTTTGACCTACGTCTTGAAAAGAACTCATCTTCTAGTTTTGTGCTCTGAACTGGTGAGTGATAATTGAGGGGGGTGGGTCTGGTGGTGGCTTGAGGGAAGAGGAAGTAGTCTGACCGTTGATCGTTTCAATAGGCAATAAGTTTGAAGCGCAAGATTGTCACTTACATCTACTTCGAAGGCATCATCTTTTGGATATTAGAAATATCACCTGTCTTGAACCTTTTGTAAAGCATCTCCTGTTAAAAAACTGAACCTTTGATTCAACTGACCCTTGAATATTCTCTTTAATCGAACTTCATCAAATATTGTAAAGATGATTTTCTAAAACCTTCACAATCTCAATCATAATCTTCCCTTTGACATGTTGTTGAAAATCTTTGGGCAACTTTTCCTCAGATTCTGCAATATGAACTATCGATACTCAATTCTAACCATCATGTTTATCATAATCATCAAGCACATCCTATACAGTTGCGGGTAATCCATAATCTTCATCATGACCGCACATATCTGAAGCACTTGCAGATAAAGATTCTTGGTCAAGATCAGAATATTGTACCTCATCATCTCCGCTCCTATTATTGTTGCTCGCAATAATCTAATCACAAGGAGATTGTAGAACAATACTATGCAAAATACCAAGTTGTTTTGAATCCCTTCGATCATCAACAGAATTGACTTCAGTTTGTCGAAATCCTCTATAATCTTGTGTGTAATCTTCTGTATTTGTTCTTGTAGCTCTGCTTTAGTGACAAACTTTGGTTCATGATTGTCGACCACCGGACTAGGACAGGGTTCTGCTATGGACTGCAACAGATGAAAGTGTTAGGGACGATTGATACAGAAGTAGTCAATCGCGTACAACAAAAATCCACCGATATAAGACCTTGAACCCACAAGTTGTAAACGCAAAATCCACCAAAGTAAAGAAATTTCTGAAACTTTATTATAAAAGACCTATCTACAATTTATTGAAATAAGCCTTATATAGACTAAAAGTCACAAAATTACTCAAAATCAAAAACTCAATCTCAAATAAGACTTAGTGATTCACACTCTAATAAAGAGAAACCAAAGGAAATAAAAACTGAAAAAATAATTGGAAACCAAGAAATAAATTAAGAGTCCTAAACAAAAAGGGAAACTAATAAAAATGAAAAATATCTGCAAATCATGTTAATTCCGAATATGCAAAACTGGTTCAAATTTATGGATCACCCCTTCATAATTCGCAGAATCACCCCCGATCTTCAGATAATTCAAACTTCTACATGCAAACTCCATTTTTCGCGTTTTGGATGCGTTGGTATTGTATTCTCATGCTCTACCTATTGGGGATGAGAAGTAGAGGCTTCAGAGATGTTGACATGCTTACATTTGATGATTTGTTGTCGTATTAGAATGTCTTGACTATAAGGTATATAAAAGAAAGCTTTCGGTGCTTTAGTTGCTTTATATAAAGTAAAAAACCATAGTTAAATTGTTATTAAAGAACTATGAACAATATACCTATTAAATAATATGAACAATACAAGTAATTTACAGAATAACCATAATTCATGCACAATATTAGCCTGTCAATATCACAAAACCACAAACCAATATCAACAAGATTGTCAAAGACTAACTAATTGAATGACTTATCTCTTTGTGTAACCACATTACCAATTCAATTTCATGTTATGGGCATAAGTTAGAGAATTTATATGCAATAGGATAAAGGGAAGTCAATAACTAACCAATCAATGCATCAAATTTTAAAAAGAAGATCCATAAAATTAAAATTGTCAACTTAAACCAGTGGACAACCTACTGAAGAAGGCAAACACGCAACTGATGCTTAAAAATTTATCATCATTCATCAATTATCATTCATCTACTACTTAGCATTAGCAAAATACATGTTTATTGTCGATCATTATCATTAAGACACAAAATAATTACTAATTGTTCAAATAATTATCCACACGCTAGTGTATAGTTTTGGAGCGCATTAACCGCATAAATCCATATATGTGCCGGATAAATGTGCATAATCCCACACACACGAGGTTATAAATCGCCTAGACCCATATGCATGGGTGCCCGCTTTATTGGAGCCCATAACACAAATATGTATGCAAGCTAAACCTTGTTTTAGAACACTGTATGTGTAGAAGTAGTGTGCTACACTAAACTTTTGATTTAGTAGCATTTGTAAATAGTCAAGTATGATGTCTGAATATTATCTACGCATCTTGTTCATATATTGGTTCCATGAACTTTGGCATGTGATGTGATGCTATGTCACTATTCTGTACCATGACTTTTTGTTGCGGTTTTCAATGCGATGATGCCAACGTTCTACAAACGAGGTGGTACTCCTTGGTCAATCACGTCGATCCACAACGCTCTATGATTTATCTGCGACAATCCCATTTTTACCCTCCAGCATCAAGGCTTCTCATATTTGTGGTCTAATAATCACATAGACAATACTATGCACATCTATGAGACCTTGGACCATGCGTTAACCACTCCAAATTAATATTCCCTATACAACAACACATCATTTTGACTACTTAGCAGGCTGGTATTCGACCACCATCCGATGATTTTACGAATCCATACTCATGTAACTGCTCCAAAACACGAATTCATTTACAAAAATTATTATAACAGTGATGAATACGTATGAGATTTACATGAATAACGCTGCTGAGTTAGTGGTTCTTTTACTGTTAATTGTGCACCAAATTTTGCTACTTGCAAAATCGTACTAAAGCACATAGTATCTAGGTTCAAGGTGATATTAATAGGAGGATCGAGCTCCTGGAGAGGAATATCGGCACGTTATCGAGACGATATATAGGAGTTTCTTCTGAACAAAAATGGTACAAGTTGCAGGAGCTCACTGCCATGTACCATAATTACCTCTGAGATAGAGAACGCATTACATTTGGCAACAATTGTTCCATAGAGCTTGGCAATTTCTTGCTGATAGGAATACTAGGTTCTTTTACAACATAGTACAAGTCAGGAAAATTAAACACAAAGCACAATAGCTCCAGATGTAGGATATAGCCATTCTATATTTGAGGCCACTGTGATTTTGGAAGCATCCATGACACATTTTCCCGGTAGTAACAGACTCTATGTTTAGAAGGTCCAACAAATTATTACCTATATGATTTTTCGTTATGTGTACCAACAATCATTGAATGTCTTGCTAGTTGCTCCCATTGATGTAGATATTACTAGTATTGTTCACACATTAGCACATGGTAAATCCCTAGGTAAGGATGGCTTCGTTGGTGAATTTGTAATATCTCATTGTCAACAGTTGACCATGCCGTACTCCAAACAGTCTTGTACTTCTAGGAACATGCCCAATTACCACGAGTGGAAATCTGTGAAGCACGAACACAAACATAGATACGGCACAAAACAAACCCAGTGACACGACAAATCTTTAAAATGTAGGATACAAGGAAACATTGATATGACTTTATGTGTGTGTTTATATAGAATACATATAAAAACCCATTGTGATTGGGGTGAATTATGTTAAAAGTAAAATAAATACAAAATAAAACCTCAATAATATGACTTCATAGTTTCTATCAAAGTAACAAAATCAAATTAAAAAAACTGAAAAGAAATCTAATCAACATGTCACTTAGGTAGTGAGGTGTTTATATTCTATTATTATACCATTTACTCATGTTAAAGTGGCCTTTTTCATGTATTTTTTAAAGAGATATGGTTTCATGGTGTTAAATAATGTGATCTTTATATTTCATTAAAAGCCGACATGACTCCGACCCACAAGTTTGTGATTTGTTAAAATGCGGCACCAATTCGGGGTGTCCAATACATGTTGGGTAAGTGTTGTGTAAGTGTTGATGTCTGACACATGCCCGACACAGTCATGACACTCACTTTTAAGTATCCGTGCTACATAGGTGGAAACCATTAACTCCCCTTCACGAAGAATGTGTCTTACTTAATAATTTCAAATTTTAGGCTGATGAATGTATGGGCAATATTATATAAAATTATTGCAACTCAGAGGATACACAAGTGGTAGTCAATTCTAGGATCCATTGTTTTACTCGATCAAACAACCTTCGTCAAATGGTTGAGACATCCAAACAACATTTTCTTGATTTGGAAAACTTGGTCCTATATTCGAGTTCAATCATCTTTACCCGACAATATTTCCTCATACTAGACATGGGAGAAAGCATAAGACCGAGTGCATTAGGACTTCATCGCTGCAGTAATTTGGAGTACAATTTCTTCAAGGCACATATTACTCAAATATGGCTAGTATGATGGGCTTTACTTCTTTAATAAATGGTAAAACCACTACTTGGCACTGATAACTCCGACAAATGGACTGCAATAGGGGAATCCACTTCATTGATTCTCCTCATTTTGATCATGAAGGCTCTGGCGATTGCAACTAAGCAATCTTTGGCGGAAAGCATTCAAAATGTCTCATCTTTCCTGACTTACTACTCCCCTAACTTACTACTCATACGTGCTGACGACAAGATCATCTTTAGACAGTGTGGAACTACATATATACAACATTTTAGATGGATTCTTGATTTATACCAACTGGTTTCTAGTTAGAAAGCCAATGAAATGAAATCTTAGTTGTTTGCAACATAGAAGTGAAACTCCCGGTTAGATCCCCTTTTGGAGGAAAATTTTCAGGAGGGGGAACTCCTGTTATGGCAGACCGTCCTTTACTCAATACGTGCTCAGTTGTGTTCTCAAAACTCCAAGATTGCTTACATTCATGGCTGGGCCCCCAAGTTATGCAAGGGAGGAAAACTGACACTTTTGCATTTGTTAGAATGTACCTTCAATCACTTTCTATTGGATAAGCATTAGGCTATCAATTTTATCCATCATCTTGGAAAATGTTGCTTTATGGGCGGCAATGGGCTTACAAATACGATGATTGCTAGGATCTGCGAAGGTCCTTATAGGTAAACATGCAACAAAATACTTGATGGCTTTAGTGAACTTGAATATCCTATGGATTATGCTAATGTGTGCCAGTTACCAATGGTCAATTAGGAAACCCATAAAGATCTCGTCTCTGGTATGCGCTTCAGTTTGTGATGTCCCTGGTATAGAAATACATACTACATGTAGGGGATGACAAACATACCAGTATTTGCTTTGATGCTTAGCTAAACTCGTATCTTCTACCATGACAATTTTCACTCTACCATAGTTTTTGAAGCCACACTTCTCAAGATAATTGATTAGGCCATAGGCACTTGGTGTTAGGAGATTGCTAACTGATTGCTGCCACCCAATTGCTTATCTTTGCTGTGGCACTTTTCCACATACCCAACTGATTGAGCCAGACTAGATTCATTGGATTCGGTTGCTCCTCGGTATTCATGGGATTCGGTCCCTCCTCAGGTAGGTATGCGGTATGAATAGCTTATAAGCAATTTTGCTACATGTGGGCCCCTAAATTTCAGATGTTCAATTCAACTCTATTTCCATGATCGCTATCCAACCTCAAGTTCAATAGTGTGGATAATTCTGTAAATGCTTCCCACAACATTCTTCGTCCAGTCTTAGGGTGTCCAAATTGATCCCTTGACATAATAATTCGATTCGACAAAAAAACTAGAACGTGTTCCCCTGGCATTGCTTTGTAGCCTTTTAACTTTGCCAATGTGCTTCAACATGTTTGCAGTACACGCTTTGGATGTCCTTGCACTCATGGAATGGATACTTAACTCACATTGGACTTAAGCACACTTTCGCGCATGCGCTTTTGCTGACTACATCAATGCACACCTTATGGGCCAATATGGAATTGGCAGAATAATCTGATCGTAAGGTATGAGTTAATCACTCTACAATTTATTTAGATCAATGTTATAGAAAACAAAAGCTAGAGCAAAGCCGTAAGCGGAACTGAGGCTCTAGCGGTAAAAGGTGCCTCAAATTTCTTTTGAAAATAATCATAAAAGTTATGAAAATATAAAAATTAAAAAATCTTAAAAGTTATAAAAAATAAAACTTTAAGAAATTTCATAACTAATAAAAAATAACAACAAAATCTTAATGATAACGATAATCATCAATATGAAAAGATTATACACACAATATCAAAATCTTCCAAACCTTGAAGTGAGGGCTAAGGTGCCCAAAGCAAACACAACAAAACTGGGGTCTTAAGGCAGAGCTTTAGAGAGCCTTTTACAACAATGGTTTGAACATGCATTACACCTATGATTTTGGAACAACTTTGACGTAAGTTCTTGTACGCCACCTTCTCGCTACACCAGAGCAAGCACATCACATCTTGTGGTAATCCATCAGAGTAGTATTGCTCTGCAAGTTCATAAGGTGTATTATGAGCTTTGCCATAAATAAAAAAAACGTGTAAATATATTTGTGTTTATATTCTCCATGTCCCTTTACTTCTTCATTTGACAATTGCTTTTATAAAATCCCTATTTAGAAGTCAGTCTAAATGACTTCTATTTGTGTATAATATAACTCTTTCAAAGTTTTTCTTCTACAAGTAGTAATAACTTTTAGTGAAGTGTTTCTTGAAGAGATAGATACTCATTTCCTAGAACTTTCTCAAATCAAAATTTCAACAGTGCCATAAACTATATTAACTCAATAAAATTGCCATTTTCAAGATATTGGGTGAATATCCGATAAATATTGGAAAGTATCCTAAAAGTAAAATAGATTATCTTTTGAGTGCCAGAAAAGTTTCACCTTTTTCCCAGATACAACATGGTGTCGGTGTTATTGTCAGAAACCAGCTTCGTGAGGCATGAGCATCCACTCATCTACAGTGTCCAGAAACTATAGTCCATGCTTCCTAGTTCTTAGCATTCGGGTTTTTGAATTTATGGTTATCTCTGCACACGTCAGACAAGTTTTTTTGAAAATTAATATATGCTGAAAACTTAGAAAGATAAATATATCCTGTTGTCATTTGATCTGAAATTCACATTCATATTAAAGTAAGAAGTGTGTTGCGTAAGCTTATATTTTAGGTCTAACGGATGACTATGACCTAACCTTAATCATTGAGGCGTGAACTAGGGATCAATTGTCATACTTCTGTAAATTAAATTATAGGTGCTCTTTTTTTTGTAGGTTCTTTTTGGCTAGCTTTCAATTATTTCAAAACATTGCATGTTACTTCCAGGTGTTCACTTGGTGATGTAACAAATACTGATGCTTATTATGATAAAGCATTGGAAGTTTCGAACAATAAATCTACTCGAGCTAAGGTGAAAGTTAAACATGCAGAATGTCTTTCTTTGAACTTGTAGTGTCCCTGAAATTTTATTAACCTTTTCTGTCCTGACAGCGATCTCTAGCTCGTAGTGCATACAACAGGGGTGACTATGTGACATCTAAAAATCTCTGGTATATTTCTCTCTTAAATGATAAACCTCATTTACAGGGTTTTGAGCACATTTCGTGCACTTGATCATTAAAGTGTAATGACTTGTGTTGTATTCAAATTCCACTCTTCAGGGAATCTGCAATGGCCATCAATCCTTTGTTCCCGGGTGGCTGGTTTGCACTTGGTGCAGCTGCATTGAAGGTGATGTCTTGTATCTTCTTCTTCCTTTTTTTTTCCGTGTGACTTCTGGGCATAAAAAGATGGTTGGTAATGGTTTCTTTATCTTCATGATTAGCTCTGTTTTTGATTGGACTAAGATTTCTCATTAATGTTCACTGTTCTTCATGTTATTTGCCTAGTTTCTATTGCACGTTGTTTTTCTGATAAGGGGAGATTTGGTAGAATTACATACAGCATCCTTCTCTATTTATTAAGATTTTGAAGGCACTTTTGTTGCTGTGAGGATTAGAACTCTGTTCTGTAAATTTCCTTGAGATACTCAATCATTTCCTTAACACCGTTTTGTTGGAACTCACAGGCTCGAGATTTTGATAAAGCGTTGGATGGGTTTACTCACGCTGTACAGCTTGATCCCGAAAATGGAGAGGCTTGGAACAATATTGCCTTCTTGTATGTTGTTACCTATTCTTTCATACAATCTTCTTTGAAGACTCTCTTTTTCGTTTATAACTGACTAATACCATTCCTTATCTTATCCTGTCTGGACACGAAACCAGATTTTTCATTGCCTATTCCAATTCAGTGCATAGAATGCCTTTTGTAGATCATATTTAGTAGAAGTAATTCATAAAATAGAATTATGGGCTATTTTGTTCTTATGGGCCCTGTGTACAAAGAGATTAAGACATGATAACAAGTAAAAGTTATAGATAGAATTTGCAGCCAGAGAAGTTGACTATTAAATTTGAATATGGGATGTTATGCTTTGTTACTGTTAATTTTATGTTCTTGGCTCTCCTAAAATGCTTTTACACTTGATTTATTTAGGCATATGAGAAATAGGAAGCACAAACCAGCTTTCATTGCATTTAAGGAAGCACTAAAATTCAGGTATCCACAATACCTTCTCCATTTTAATATTCGCTAGTTAATCCGAGGGTGCTTCTAATAATTTATTGATGTTTTGACAGGAGGAATACTTGGCAACTTTGGGAGAACTATAGTCATGTTGCTCTTGAAATAGGCAATTTTACCCAGGTGAAATCAATACTTTATATGCAGTTCTTTTTCCTGTATACTACTATTACTACTTTTAGAAGTTACTTGGACATAAAGCCTTCCAACATGTTTATGTGCTACCCACAAAGGTTGTTTTTTTCCCCCAACCGCGTTTTTTTTTTTTTTTTTTTTTTGGGGGGGGGGGGGGGGGGTGCAACCATAACTTTGTGATTATCTACTTAAAAGCCTACTAATTTATGCTATAACCATTTTAATTAAATTTAATCGTAGTTCCACTTTTATGGTTTTGTTTATGTAGAATTCTGCTGGTTGGAAAATTGTTTTAATATCAATCTTGTGCAGTGTTCAAGTACACAAATGAATCTCCTGAAGAAGTGGGCACCATACTTTGTTGAGAATCCAGTTGACAGCCTATACTATAACCATTTTAATTATATTAAATCCTACTTTCACTTTTCTGGTTTCGTTTGTCATGTTTGTTTATGTAGAATTCTGCTGGATTTGGAAAATTTTGTTTTAATTTCAATCTTTTACATTGTTCAAGTACAGAGATGAATCCCCTAAAGAAGTATTGTTATTCTGGAAAAGTTCTGTTAAAGTTTATAGATCTTCAAAACTTCAACCTTTCATTTTCCCTCTATGTCTAGACAATTAAACTATTTCTTTATACTCAAGTAAAATGTACCTTTTAAAAGCTTGAAGGTAACAATAGACTATACAAGACAATTCCTGTTGGCTTACTCAACATTTGTTTCCTCGTGGTTTTGCTATTCAATGTTTGATTATATTCATGCTGTTCTAAAGGCATGTTTTCATCCATGGTGGTTACATTTAAAAAAAAAAAGCGATTTGTAAATACTTAAGTTTTCCACAACTCCCTTTTCCCCATAGCTGCAATACACACAAAGAAAAGAAGGGCAAAATGAACATGGTGAAATGTATAGCAGATTGCAAAGAAAAACTACGTGCAGCCTATGAATAGTTTACTTATGGAAGAAAGATTTAAATGTCACTTAGTACCAAGAGAAATGTAATCCCTTGAGAGATTTTATTGTTGCAAGGGAGAGAGATATAAGAACATTATGAATATACTCCAACATGACATAGCAAAGCCACAAGGAAATAAGAGTTTTGAGCTCTGAAGCACATATACCTTCAAAAGCTTGTCGAACCGGTGTCCGACACGTATCAGACACCGATAAGTGCTCGATACGGCTCCAGTACCTATTGATAAATTTAATTAAAAAAACAAAATGAATTTCCGACACGGTACCACTACACGTCCAACATGGTACCAATACATATCAGCATTTTTTTTATACCGATACTGTATAAACCTCAAATTCGTTCTCTTGATCTCGACAGTCGACAGAAAGGGGAGAACTTTTAGGGCTTTACCACGTCACGGATCCCTCTCTCTTGCACGCATCACTCTCTCCGACGTTGGTCTCCTCTCGAGCCTCTCCACCTTTGACTCTTCTCTCGACTCGTCTCCACCAGATCCATCTTCTTCGACGGTCTTGATGAGGTCAAGTCCTCTCTGTGTGTGGTTTTTTCTCTTATTTTTTAGATTTGCCCCAATTCTCTCTCTCTCCCCCTGCTGTCGCACTCTCTCTCTCTCCTCTCCTCCTCTCTCTCTCTCACCCTCTCTCTCTCTCTCTCTCTCTCTCTCGCTCTGGTTGTTTTTCTCTTTCTGCTCACATCAGCAGAGTATCCAACTGCTTGCATCCCTCTATATTCAGCAGAGAGAATCCTACTTAAACTTGCTTTATTTTGTTTGCTGCCCCAAAGTCAGTTGCTTCCTGACAATGATGCTAAATTAGTCTGCCCATTGTAATATTGAAGGTATCGAGAAGGGGGGGGGGGAAAGAGCTCTCTTTTATACTACTTCTCTCTCTATCCTTGTTTGTTTCCGGTTTCTCTGTCTTTACTCTCCATTAATTGATAATACTTAGTGCTTCATGTAGAAAGTTATTAACTTGTTTACTATTGGGTGTTGGGTTATTATTTTTGTTCTTGCGCGTCATTAGGGGACACGTGGTAACTTTGTCATGAATGAATAATTAGTACTCATCAATTTTAATTGCTTAAAATTCTAAATGACTTATGTATTTGTTTCTTTCATTATAAATTATCTAGCTAGAATGAGACTTAGGGAAGAGTGTTGTTTTGTTAACTTTTTTATTATGTCTAGCATGCATGATAATATAAATACATAAAATCACTATATAATAGATATATATATATATATATATAATATATATATATATATAATGAGAGAGAGAAAGACTTGGGTACATGCGGAAGGATTCGACCCCAATCCTTCCCACTCAAACTCAATCCCACGACATTCAAATACAAGATCCACTCTGTTGAAGTTGATCTACATTATTTAAAGTAACTAAAGACAAAATCAAGTATTTTGAATAGTTTTTTGCCCATCCATCAAGTAGACCAAAATAAACGGCCGAAAATAGTGAGTTGGTTAATTTAATGGTGTATAATATTTGAAACCTAACAATTCGTATGTGTGGCTTTTTAATGTTTAGATTATGACCAAATGGTCGGATCGAGAATTTATGTCTAAAGTCATAGATCTAAGTAAAATGCTATTTTCGGCCATTTTGCGCCTACTTGATGGATGAGCAAAAAGTATTCAAAGCACGTCATTTTTTTATTTTTAGTTACTTTAAACAATGTAGATCAACTTTAACAGAGTGGATCTTGTATTTAAATGTCGTGGGATTGGGATTGGGATTGAGTGGAAGGATTCAGGCTCGAATCCTTCCGCATGCACCCAAGTCTATCTCTCTATATATAATATTATGTAGTCGTATCTTAGCCGTACCCGTCCTACTTTTTGAAAATTTTCCGTATCTCCGTATCCGTATCGTACTTACCCGTGTCCCGAATCTGTGTCCGTGCTTCGTAGGTACTTTTGCGAAATGAAACTGTAAATGTCTCGTATTGTCTATAGTTTCCGTCAAGCTTTTAGGAGGTACATCTTATTCGAGTAAAATAAATGATATAGTTTGTCTAGACAAGGGAAGAAATATTGAGGAATCTTTTCCAGACTTACGAGATCCATGTGTGTACGTGAACAATCAACGAGATTCAAATTAAACAACTTTACTAATGCCACCGAATTCTATTAAAAAAACATAATAAAGCAAAACCATGAAAGTGGAACTAGGATTAAATGTAATAAAAACTGTTATAGCATAACTCCATTAATCATTTGTTTAGGAGATTCATCTGTGTACTTGAACAACGTACGAGATTCAAACTAAAAACTTTTACCAACACCAGCAGAATTCTACATTAACAACCATACCAAAGCAAAACTGTGAAGATGGAGTTAGGATGGAATTTTAGTAAAACTGTTATAGCATGACTTATTTGGCTTTCAAATAGATTATCATAAAGTTATCAATGAAGTTAGAAGGTGAAAACAAACCTTCTCTTTATAAAGGGAAAAGTGAGACTTTTAGGGTGCTCATAGCTTTTTCTCTAGCTAGGTTTATGGAGTAATCAGGGAACAGTTTATAAATCATAGGTCTCAGTAAGCCATTGGTTAATAGTAGTCAAGAAATGATATGCAAGGATGACAATGATTTCTGCTCAGTCCCCTCCCCTAGTTTTCACAGCCAAACGATAGCCAAACTGACTGACACACAAACAAACAAAGAAAAAAATCAAAATAAATGCTGTGTGTTTGCTTTGTGCGCACATTTGCGCATGTGTGTGCGCGCGCATGTGTTTCATATCCAGGTGGCATAGATTGGGTTTTCTCTTTTAACTATTTATCTAGCCTTTTTGTGTGTGTGCACGCGCGGGGGTGTGTGTGGAAGGTTGGCTGATTTATTATGCTCCTTTTTTATTGAGCATTATGTTTTTGTCGTGCCCTGTAAGGGAAAGTGGGTTCATATATAGGTGGCGTACAACTGGATTTTCTCTTGTAACTACTTATCTAGCCTTTATTTCACACAAACCTCCCAGTAATCTCTTTTGCCATTGTTGTTTGCAACAAGGGGCCCATACATTGCATTTACAGGTTCAAATATCTTTGGTTCTTTGTCTCAGAACTTATTAATTCACCCCATTTTTCTGAGGGCACAACTGTCTCAACCTCTATTTCATTTGGAAGTCTATTTTCAGAATGTACTTGTTAAATACAGAGGTTGTAAAAAAATCCAGACATTCATTTCTTTTATGTTTTATTTCTATGATTTACACAATATGAAGAAGTCTATATTTTGCACAGTAAGAAGTATTTTCCTTTTACTCATATCATTAAGCTTGTTTATGTTAAATTACCATGAATAAATTGATTGAATCAACTCAAACCTTACTGCTAATTTGCTTAAATGACAGGCCCTAAGGTTCATGTAATTCATATCAGTCAGTTTGCATTGATGAAAAAACCTACCCTTGCTGAATGTTATGGATTTTAAACTGCAGGCACTGGAGGCGACAAAACAAGTGCTTGATTTATCCAATAATAAACGAGTGGACGTGGAGTTATTGGATACAGTGATGAAGGCAGTTGAAGAAAGTGCCTTGAAGTCTGCAGCTTCTGCTTCTCATTGTGCCAAAGGCCGTGATATATATACCACCCAAACAGATTCCTGTCATTCTATGACCGACTCTTCTGAAGGCCATGATGCGAAAACATATTCTAATGATGATTCTACTGTTGACACCTCTGATGGGTCTGGGCACTCAGAACCTGTTCTCCTAGAACCTAGAGAAAGTGAGTTTTCTGATGGATATGCTTGGCAGTATTCTTGGGCAGGTATCCCCCAGTGCGCTCCCCCCCCCCCCCCCCCCCCCAACCAACCCAAATCCTCCCTTCTCTGCATGTTCTTATTTTTCAATTGAATGCATTGTTTTGGGATAACTTGCTATTTGTTCTTGACTAGCTACTTAAGCAAGCAGCTGTCTTAATAGGAATAATGGTTACTTTATGCTTACCCCTGCACCCTCTTTCAATATTTAATTTTTTGTCGCCTGTTGCTTTATCCAATAGTTTCTGTGTTAAATTCAGGCTAAACCTGGTAACCTTACATTGCAGATTGTTAGAAATGGTGGTGGAGCAGACATATGGGGCTTGTATGCAAGGTGGCACAAAATCAAAGGCAACCTAACTACGTGTTCTGAAGCCCTCTTGAAGCAAGTTAGATCATATCAGGTATGGCAGAAAACATACAAAACATACCTTCCTAATTGGATTCTGAAGTTTGCTCGAAGCAAGTTAGATTATATCTCCTAGATCAAGTACGCTTTTAGGCAGGTGCGTCACATGCATCAGCATCCTACGACTACAAACTGCAAGGCCTCTTCTGATACAATAAGGATTTTGTTTTCTATGTAAGACAGAATTGCCACCTTCGGAAACAAAACCCGCAATATATTGATTCTCTAGTTTATACACTGCCAATTGCAATTAATACAAAACTAATGATATTACTACCTATAGTCTAACTTGACATCTGCTCAATGTATCCCCCTTAAGCATCCGCCCCGTCTCAATCCTGCACTGAATTAATACCTGCTTATTACTTGCCAACGAAATTGTAACTGTGGTGGGCTTGAGGCTCAAATGAATGAGACATACCACACAGTTTATGTTTCTAAAACTATGAAATAGGATACAATGAATAGTAAAAATCTTTCGAACATGAATGAACAAGTGAATCCAATAAATGCAGTTCTTTCAAGATAATTTTCATGCACTACAACTTAGTTTCCAATGCGCAGCCAACACTTCACACATTAGTTTACTTGTGTCTCACCCCTGTTAACTATTAAGTCACGCATGCCATGGCTGTTATATCAAAAGCCTACTCAGATAAAACACTCTCATGGAGGAACATGTTGAAAATCTTCATGGGTTTCTTAATTTCCAGGTATACTAGTATATTCATCACAGAACGTGTGCAATACTTGGGCAAAAATGCAATCTTACGAGTTATTCATATATAACATTATGCTGTAATCAAGAATCACTTGTCATGCCCGCATTCATGCATCACATACCTAATAACTATATGAGAAAAAACCACACGTTCATAGATCATGAGTCAAGTGCTTCACTAGTGCGACAAGCAATGCAACAAGAAATTAACTCGTATCATCTATAAATGTTGAAACACTGAATATGAAGTTCCTTGATTGCCTAAGTGATATGAATCACATAATAGTTATCACAAATCATTATCAACAAGTTTAAGATGAAGCCATTTAAAATTGGTTATAAACTACAAGGCTTGCTTCCATCACTTACCTTAGCCGATGGTAGAAAACTAGGCTAGTTCCGATACACATCTGCTCTATTATCTCAGATTTTGACCTATCTGAGACAAAACAATCCATTTTATCAAGTCCTGCCGAATTGGGGTACAAATAAGCAAGACTTTTTGAGTTTCAGATACTTTCATCTAAGTATCGGCCTATACGGACCAGTACTTAGCTGAAAGTCTGAAACTCAAAAAGTTGTTGATTTGTATCCTGAAACAGCCAGACCAATATTGGCTAAAACCACCAATACAAAGGCCTATGAGAAGAAAAACTATAGAAGAAAAAGGAAGCCAACTCTGGGAGAACTCCACCCCCCCCCCCCCCCCCCGTCAAAAAAAACAAAAAAAAAAAAAAAAAAAAAAAAAAGAAAAAGGGATTATCCTTAATTTAAGGCCTTGTAGGGAGAGAACATCTCTTACCTATGAGATCACTGGAGCTTCATTGCATTGGAGATTATCGGTGTTCGGGGAGAGCTTTGATCAGATTAGGAGCTTTGAATTGGTCCTTCGGTAGTGAGTTAAGGGTCGATCACGATGAGCTTTGATCATTGCGAGAAGGATCAGGCCAAATTGATCAAAATTAAATATTTTTTTCCCTGGCT
Source organism: Agave tequilana (assembly GCA_038442645.1). Classification (NCBI taxonomy): domain Eukaryota; kingdom Viridiplantae; phylum Streptophyta; class Magnoliopsida; order Asparagales; family Asparagaceae; genus Agave; species Agave tequilana. The sequence continues at coordinate 12,744 of JAVJIF010032423.1, read as the reverse complement.
TTATTATCTATACATTATTTTATCAGGTGACGATTGTCACTTTCCTCTTTCATTTTCTGGGATTGGATGAAAGGGAGCTTGCCAAGTGGCATCAAAAGCAAAAGGAAAGATTCTAGCATATTGTTATGTGTAACCAATTAAAACAAAAGGTAAAAGACATATTTATTAATAAAATTTTGTACTTCAATTTTGTATATGAGTCATTCAAACTTAATAAATTGCACTTTTACTTCTATTATTCCATTCGTTTTTGCATACAATTCCTTTAGTGTTAATTGTTTGCATTGAAAATCCTATTTAAAATATTGACATGAAGATTTACCCTTGTTGCGTTAAAACATGATAAAGCTCAGCAATTATTACAAAAGTCATGTGAAAGAATGGTAATTATTTAATAAAATTTTGATCTTTTAAAAAAGAAAAGCATCTGATAATATGCTCCAAAACAATTGATGTTGTGCATTTTTGTGATTCTGATATTTTTAGAGGAATTATACTTATTTTTATGTATTTAACAAATTCAATAATTATAGGTAAATTGTAAGATGGAGTGTAAATTCAGTAAAAAGGGAATCCGAGATTATAGTATTGTGAGACTAGATAGATAAGAAATACCGATGATCAGTCATTTTAAGTACTTGGGTTCTATTATCTAAAAGGATGGGGAGATCGATAGTGATGTCAATCATAGGATCCAAGCCGGCTGGTTGAAATGGAGAAGCGCAACATGAGTTTTATGTGATCGTAACATTCCGTTATGACTGAAGGGAAAGTTTTATCGGACTGCTATTAGGCCAGTTTTGTTATATGACACAGAATGTTGAGCTATAAAGAGATATCATGCCCAGAAGATAGTGTAGCAAAGATGCGCATGCTTCGTTGGATGTGTGGTAACACGCGGAGAGATAAGGTGAGAAATGAGGATATACCTACTAAGATAGGTGCAGCCTCTATAAAAGAGAAGATGAGAGAAAACCGCCTAGATGGTTTGGTCATGTGCGACGTAGACCTATAGATGCGCCAGTCCGGCGAGTAGAGCGTATCAATTTAGGACAAGTTAAAAGAGCGCAGGGGAGACCGAAGAAAACATGGATGGAGGTAATACGACAAGATATAGAGGCTAAAGGTCTTAGTGAAGGCATATTGCTCGATAGGAATGAGTGGAGAAAGTTGATCCATGTGCCCGATCCGACGTAATTCTCTTTTGGTTCATGTAGCCTACCCCAAATACTTGGGACAAATGGCTTAGTTGTTGTTGTATAGGTAAATTGTAAGATGTAAACTCATTTTGATAATCATGTAAAATCATCTTTAGAAACCCAGAAGTTGAAACTTTTCTTTTAGCTACTTATCATTATCCTAGCCATCAAATCAAGTTAATTTTGCCACTTAAGTTCCTAAATTCATTATCAATGCCATCTTAAACCATAAGTTTAGATCCTTTTATACTCTCTAGTCCCTTTGGGTTTAAACTTGATAATGTGTGTTACGTGGCATAAATCCATAATCTTAAGACAGTAAAACAATTGATTCTAGCCATAATAATCCATGATCATTTCTAGTTGCTAAGATTAATTGTTCCAACCAACTAACCTAGTCTTAAGGTTTACAACCCTTTGTTGCAATAAGTTTTTAAGCAAAAAGAGAGTTCTAGGTTGGGGAATTTCAAAGGTTATGGTGATAGACATGATTAAATTGATCATAAGGTCAATTAAGGAAATGAGAGAGTCAAGAAGGATACAGAGACAAGTTGGGATTTAATTATACTTATTAAGTGGACTTTTTTGTGCATATTTTTCTCTCTTTTTACTTTCTTTCCTTGTTTTGGCGGAATCTCTCTCTCTCTCTCTCTCTCTCTCTCTCTCTCTCTCTCACCCCTTATGGTTCGAGAAAAGATCCAACAAAACCAACATTTTTTCCCTTATCCTTTCACCGCTTAAACCCATATTCTCCGACTAATTCCCTTTCTAATTTGTCCCAACATTTGCATTACAATTTAACAATAGCAGAATATGCCTAATATTAATAAGTTAAGCTTTTGTAATTTTTTTTATTACTTTACACCCCTTCTCCTTTGGGGAATCACACATTAACCTATATTATTTTCCAATACTATTAATATATTTCTTTCACTTATTTATTTATAATCCATAGGATAATTAGTAAGGAAAATTTGGATATTCTGGTATGGTAAAATCCTATTAAGCTTGTTATAATTTACTTAAAAGATAATTTTACTCATTTACTTGTCACTTTTACACGTGGAAAATTCTAAGGGCTAAGTTCTTCATTAGTGGCAAATATAAGTCAAAAGTGAACTTAGTCAAAAGTCCATTAATGCCAAACGTGAACACAATTATTGTATCAAGTGATTCACATAATCAAGCGACTGGAAAGAATAGTCAATTTCATGTGATTTCACACGGCAGCAACGAGTAAATTTTGATGTCCATCTATGATTGCCTCGAATTAGTTGATGTTGCATACTAGCAATGCTTTAGAAAGCGTCCGCCTTGGTGCTTATGCGGCCAAGTCAACCTGCTCTACTTATTTTCATTTTAAATGACTGCATGATAGGAAATCAAACTAATGCCCCTAATAGTTCAATGTAGTCAAAGGTATGATTTCCAGCCTAGATGGTCGGAAAGAAAATAGATGCTTGAACTCTACTGGACATTGAAAAATTTCGATCCTGGATGGTTATTGAAAAAAACAGACACACATGCACTTGAATTTGCATAGCAACACATCAATGTCAATAAGTACACCACCACCACCACCCCCCCCACACCCCCACCCCCCAAAAAAAAAAAAAAGAAAGAAAAGAAAAGAAACAATGCAAACAAGGAGGAAGAAAACAAAAATTTTTTTAAAAAAAACACAAATGCATCAATGCAACACACAAAAAGAACACCCCACCCCGCTTTCTCTCCACCGACCTTTTTCACCTCTTGTTATAGGTTGAGTTTTCTTGGAGACCGCGTTCAGGGCTTAATTCACCTTAAGCTTTTTATGTGTTGCTGTCAACATGTCAATAGTCGTTAACTAGATGAGTTCTTTGGTGCATTTGATTCTCTTTACTTTTGTGCCATCATTCATTTAGGAATAGAGAAGGTTTATTTTTCCCAATAAAAGTCGTGCAGTTTTTGGGAAGATTTTGATCCCCTTACATTTTACAGGTCAATATCATTATGTTCGTAGTTTGTTGCGTTTCAAATGCTATTTATGCGTGTGTATATATATGATTTGGTTTCATATCCTCTCAGGAGGAGCCTAGTTTTAAAGAATCTACTGATGGGATTTGACTCATTGAGTATAGATCCTATGACTTAGAAAGTATATATTGTGCAGCTAATATGTGATTTGAACCATTCAATATGATCAACATAGTTTAAATGCTCAAAAACAAAAAATCAAATGTTTTTGATATTTCTTACACGTGCATAAAGTGTCCTAAAATTGAACAGTGAAAGTGGAGAGAGTTTTGTTGATGTATGATTTGGAAAGTAAAAACTGAAATTCTAACTCTTAATTCATGATCTATATCCTTTAAAGCCCTTGGACACCAATTGTTGTTGGGTTCAAAACATTCTAAGCCGTAAAACTAAAAAACTCGCTGCTTTCGGACAGTCATTTGGGGGTTACTTGATGGGATGAGTTAGTAAACTTAAAATAGTCTAAACTTTTGCTTATAAACACTCCAAATAATGTAGATCAAATTTAATGGAATAGATCTTCATATTGGATGTCCTCATCTAATTCCAATCGGTAAGATTTGGTTTTGAATCCTCGAGGAGGAGCCTGCTCAAACTCATATATGTCCATCAAAATTAAGTAAATACTCGAAACATAGACAATGCAATTAAAATTTATTTGTAAAGAAGGGACCCAGAGAATTCTCTTGGACTAAGTAAAAAATGTAATATACAATTGGTCATATAATCTTGGTTACATAGATATTTTTATACTGGGATTATTTACTGTGGGTATAAGAAAATTAGCAGAAGTAATTCAGTTTTTTTATAGACATATAATTGATGGAATTACAAATGGGGTCAGTTTGCCGGTTTGTGAGAGAGAGTCTCGGGTACTTTGGGAAGGATTTGCTTCTCATTGTTATGAAACATAAATAGGACATCAACTCCATTCAAGTTGATCTACATCATCAGAAGTAACAAAAAACAAAAAAAAAATCAAGTGTTCTAAATGTTTTGTCCTATGCAAGTACAAAACGGATAGCCTAAATAGTGAGTAGTTTAACGGTGTAGAATATTTGAAACCTAACAGAAGTTGGTGCTTAAGAGTTTCAAGTGTTTAGATCATTGTCAAATAGTTGAATCAATAATTTGTATCTCCAAAGTCATAGATCTAATTAACATGTCACTTTAGCATGTCCATTTGCTGCCTCGTAGATGCATGAGTAAAAAGCCTTAAAAATACTTTATTTTTGTTTTTAGTCACTTTGAATAATGTAGATGAACTTCAATGGAGTGGATCTTCAAGTTGAATAGCCTCAAGGACTTGGTCAAATCCTTTTGGAAGTTGCCAAGTGTGTGTGCGTGTGTGTCTGTGTTTTTTATAGGTTAGGTTGAGATGGATTGGTGGCAAATTGGGATTATTTCATGTTAAGATGTAATATGTTAGGTTGGATTTGGGGAAATTCCAATTGAGGTCCGGCTGGGTTAGGATTGGGAGATACGAAGTTTCGTTTGAGTTAGGCGGGCCTCCAAACTGACCCAACTTGTTTAAGCAGTAGTAATAACCTTAGCTGAGATCCTTACATGTTAATTTTGTTAAAGTAATGGTAAATATTTTTGATGTCAGGCACTTCTATAGTTGGCAACCTTGAAATGCTTGGCGCCCCCAACTAAGCCCTGCATGTCATGTAACTGGGTACGAGCCTGCTTTTAAGCTTTTCTAGATGGAGTTAGATATACTGCTTGATACCCATTTTCAAATAGGTCGGCTTGTGCTTCGTGTTTTGGCCCTTGTGTTATGAACTAAGTTTTCTTAAACAAAAAGGAATAAATATTGAACTTCTGGAACAGTACCCTAGTATCCATGGATCAGAGGTCAAATTTAAATCTTTATTTTTCTTGGGTGAAATACAGAAAATTCCCTTGAAGTTCTCCTTGAATATCATAACCCCCTTTAGGTTTGCTTTGATGCACTTAAACAACCACCTATTCCCCCACCCAACCCCCAAAGCCAATTATTTATCTTTTCCTTATCTTCCTTCCATTCACTCCCTAATATCTCTTTGTTAATGTTTAAATCGCTCTCTCCATTCTCATCTCATTTCTCTAATATTGTAAGTTAGGTTTTCTTGTGGTCACTGTTTAGTTTGGTACTGGCCTGTTCAACAGATACTGAAGATATACCTGCCAAGGTTTGATCCTCTCACTCAAAAGAGCTGAGGTTAATGTTGATGGTACCTTTGATGGAATCAGTTAGCCTATGGCTTCATTGGCAGGAAGAGAAGGAAAAAATCATGTGCTTTTCATCTGAACATATCCAAGCTTCAGGCGCACAGTCAATAAAGCTCTAGGAAGCCTAGCAACACTAGATTTATGCTTAGTTACCTTTTATAAGAATCCAGATTATTGATGATCCGGACAAGGGCCTCTTTGAATCTGGCTGAAGCCTAGCCTCTTTCTAGCCCTAAGGCATATCATCAAACTTTATCGACCTTTGTTACTCATTTATGATGTAACTATGAAAAGATTTCACCTGGGTGCTCGCTTGGTGAGGAATTGCAGTTATATACCTATGAGAAAAACAACAAGCTGCTGACTTATTTTATAGCTGTATTTTTTTCATTGATCGTGGTAGTACACCTACATCTGACATTTACTAAGTTGTCTCATTAAAATGCCTAGTGATTTTACAGCTATATTTTTTTTTATTAAACTCTGATATGCATTTTAGTTTTATAAACAAAATGCAGCCTTGTAAAGGGTGGTTTGTTTGTTGATAACAGTGACGTAGTTAATGCACAGCTTCTATATTTGAGTGGGGTTATGACATGATACAGCCCAGGAAAAGACACCTTGTTAAGCATGCAACTTGCCATCAACTTTAATGCTAATGCTCCTTTATTTAGCATCCACCTGCTCCTCAATTATTTTCTCACATGCTATATTACTTTAAACCAGTGGGTTTTTCTTTTAATTTGTAGATATTGGTCAAATGTCGGGTCTTATCATTAAAGCTGGCAAAACTATTGTTGATAGTTACTGTCCTGTTTATTGTCTGCAGGGGTCAGATTTATGGCATGATAGTGATCGATTTAAAAAATTTGCTCATGCCTCTCTGCAACTGTGCAAAGTTTACATGGAAATTGCATCCTCCTCACGGAGTCAACGAGAGCTCATGATGGCTGAGATGCATTTAAGAAACTCAGTGAAGCAGGTAAAGTTATTTATTTATGCCTAATAATGAAAGAATATTTGCATGCAAGAAAACTCGCCTATTCGTTTTTTTTTCATTTGGTTGGGGTGGGGGGGGGGGGGTTCAGATTTGGTACCATTTAGAACATGTTTTAAGAAGAGATGGTATCTGGCTTTAAAACATGATTAGCAGCATGATTGTGGCATTACCTTTTGAGTTTTTAAAATAGTAGTGCTGTTGCACCTGATAACTTGAACACGCCCTATTTTCTCAATGTGGAGTTGGCTCTGTGAAGCCATGAAATGGTGGCTCAAAATCAGTAAGGACCCACTGTGGATGCTTTTGCAAATGCTGTATCTAGACATCAATGTCCATGAGTGTTTATTCGTATCTTGTGTTGTTTAGAGTTTGGGCAATCACTGTGATTATATGGGGTTCACATCCATTATGATATATGTTTAGTTTTTGTAGCTGTAGGATAACTGCATTTGTTCAACTGGGATTGGGTTTCAGGTTCCCTATTTGCTTGATCTCGTGTAATCCTGAGCTTATATGAGTGTTTGACTGCCATTTGAAGTCAGCACAGAGCTGTGTATCTATGGAAATAGAAATTTACTTCTCTTATATCTTGTCATTCTGTCTCCTACACGCACATGATCCCCAAAGAATGATGGTATCAGAGAGAGGCAGTGTGATCAGTACTTTGTTGGGAGGTTGTCATGGGGTCTGGATTAAAGTGTGGTTGAAGCTTGCAGCATAGCTGTGTGCACAAGCGACATGGCAGGATCAATGCAGCAACAATAGAATGCAGTAGGGAGGTGATGCCGGGGATCTGAACTGAGATAGTATTTTAGTGTAGGGAGGACTCAAGTGTTGAAGATTGAAAGATGCTGCAGTTGTGGTGGTTGGCTATGAGTAGAGGCGTGACATATCACAATGGGTTTGACCATGAGGTTGGTTTTTGGTTGGAGTAATTGGTGATGTTTGGTCATTTATGGTCTACCACTTGGCATTGGCTGTTGAAGAGCTAATGTCGAGCTTGGGCAACGTGCGCTGCTTGAGAAACTGGCTGCAACTGAGTCTCAGTTGCTGTTTGAAAAAACAAATGAAAAAACTAGTAGTGCTAAACTGTCAAAAGTTACACTACTTTCACCCCCTTTCAAGGAAACTCCCCCATGCATTTTTTTAAATTAAAAACTACCACAAAATTCTTTACTTTATTGATAACTACTTTCTGCTAGTCAGTTGTTACAAAGCTAGCATGTGCTTTGCATATGACGTGAACCTTTACCTCATATCCCTAGAGATTTGAACCTTCTACCTTATGTTATTTTGTCATCCTTGCAGTTCCCATCTTCCCCAAGACTAGCACTTGTATCCTTCTCTCATCAATTGACCTATACGATGTGTGGTGTGGTGGAGGTGGATTTTTTTCTTTTTCTCGTGGGGGTGGGCGCTGACTATGAGTGTGGTTCAAGTTCGGTTTTGAAGCAGATGACACAGAGGAAACAAATTAACATTTATAGTTTGCAGCTCTTGTTTGATATCTGGATTGGGTTGGATTCGTGGAACTGAGGGAGGACTGATTTTGGTTTGAGAAAAGAGGTGGAGAGACAGAGGTTTTGGGTTTGAATTCAGGAGAGGAGGTGGGGAGATGGTGGGTTCCGACTAAGGTGACTTGCTTTAGCTGTGTAAGAGAGAAATTTACGTTCGATTTCAATATGGGTTTAGGTGGGGGATGGAGGGAGGAATAGGATAGATGATATGATGTCGATGGGTTTGTTTCAGTTTTAGGCTTGATTATAATTTGTGGTTGGGTTTGTGTGAGAGAAGAAGGAGAAGGGAAGGGAGGATCACGCCGGTGGTTTAGGCTGATCTCATTTGGTTTTCTTGGGTGGCTGGGAGAGGAAGAAGGAGAAATGATGAACAATATTTTTACCATTGATAAATAACTACTAAAATAACTAAATAATTTTATCATCAATGGCTTTATAATAATTTTAGGGAAATGATGAGAAGTTATTTTTTGTATATATATATATAGTTAAGAAAAATATTTTACTTTGTTATTATAAACTTTTTTTTAACGATAATGCTTCATTTGGTTTACTTATGTATAAGTTGTTTGTGGATGAATGTAATTTTTTATAAAGGGATTCTATTTTTTGGCCTTTTGAGTTCAATGTGAACGTGGTTGTTTTTTTTTTTTAATTTGGAAATTTCACAGTAGTTTTTGATAGGTGGTTTCTTGAAAAATAGGTAAATTTTATGCCAGGTCTGATAATCTAGCCAAACTAATATTATAAGAGTCAATGGTTAGAAATATACAACACCACTGTTAACCAGGGCCCAGATTCTCGGATTCGAAACGGATTTTTGCAGTCAATGGCCTTTAGCACATTCTGAACTCAGTGAATATGTGTTGATCAGGCAAATTTCACTGTGTTCGGACATGTTATACAAATTGCTGCAGATTTGATTTTGATCCAAGATTGGATCAGCACTGATCAAGTTACCGGGTTTGGCAAAGTCGACATACAGAACTAACATCAACTTTATGTCAGCATATGTATATGACATACTGGGATGCCTGTACATGCTCCTACATGTGATAATATATGAGATAAGACTTCGCTCCTTCAGGAAGGATTTGAAAACAAATCCTTCCCATTTAAATTCAAGAATAGAAATGACAAGTTGAAGATCTGTGGCCTTCCCATTTAAATTCAAGAATAGAAATGACAAGTTGAAGATCTGGTCCGTTAATATTGATCTACATACTTATAGTTCCTTAAAACTAAAAATCAAGCAAAATAAGTTCTCTCACCAATGCATCAAGTAGGCACAAAATGAACGGTTAAAAATTGCAAGTTGTCAAAGCTAACTGCATAGAGTGTTTAATACCTAATAACAATTATTCTATAAGGATTTATAAGTGTTTAAATCATGTTCAAAGGTTCAGGATTTGTATGCCCTAAACTATAAATCTTAGCGACATGCTACTTTCAAACCGTCTATTTTTTATCACTCGATGCATCAGATAGAAAAACTAATCTCACTTGCACTTTTGTTTTTAGACGCCCTATATGATGTTGATCAACTTTAATGGAGTGGGTTCCAATTTGAATGGCTTATCAATGAATTTGGATGGGAAGGATTTGCTCTCAAATCCTTCGCGAATGAGCTTAGTGTATCTCATAATATATAACGTAGCAATTTTATTACTTTGCTGAAGCCCTGATTGTTGTTTAAACTGATGGAAACTTTTGAGGGCAAGGCTACCCTATTATCTGAAAGCCTCAACTGAGAGACTGACTGGTGGGTGGGTTACTTGTGATTGTTCTCGAAACAATGGAGGTAAAATAATATGTAGTATTTGGGTTACATTGAACCCGCCCTTCCATCAACATGATGAAAGTTAACTTTCATGTCTTTCTCCTGCATGCTTTGCCAGCTGCCGGCCTGTGGATGTGGCTTCACGGCACTCTGGTGTCCAGTTAAAGCATAGCAGCTACACTTTCGTACTGCAAGATTTCCACATTAATGAACTATTAGGTTACCCATTCAACATAGTTACTGTCCAACATTCCAAAGTAGCATTTACTGCTATACTATTTGCCAATAGGAGGGAGAGTCTGACTGACGCAATTGGCAATAGCTGAGATGGAATTCTGATGCAGCTCTTGACGGCTGTTGGGTCTGTTTATCTGTAACATATGAGATCTTGGTATTACTTTATGCACCTAACAAAGCCTCCCTGGAGCGTCATCTGAGTTGTGTTGTTGTATATTCTCAGGCTGTGAAGTTCTCAGATACAGAGGAATTCCGGGATCTCCAAGCCTGCCATGAAGAAATAAAGAAGCACCTCAGTGCCCCTTCAGTGGAGCCTAGCTGCAACGAGCCCATGATTGTTGGCTTTTAAACAAAGTAGGTAATTATAGTTTTCTAGTTTTTCTACATCAGTAGACTATAGCTGGTGGTTGGGTTACGAAGATTTGCTGATCATGTATTGATTTTCTCCTCTTTGCTTCAGTGCAGCAAATCAGTGTTGCATGACTTACATCAGTACTGTTGAGATATTCGCCCCTTGATTCCTGTCAGGTTGGTCTGGTGTTTGATCAATTATGAGATATGCTGCCATGAAGACTATTTATTTCATATAAAGGATGCAGATTACTAAGATTTTATTCGAGTTTGGTGAGAATGATGCAGCTACTGTAGAAGGTTTAACCCAGTTCATGTGTCGTGATAGAGAGCCTGCATTTATGTAAATTAGTCATTTAGTTGAACCGTGATTTATATTACAGAACTTTGTAAACCAACAACTGATTAAATGTTGTTGTATCAGTGTTTTTACATTGTTTGTGCTTCCTTTAGTGATTCAAGCATATTTCTGGATCACGCTGTAGGAGAGCTAGGAGAATGAGGTCCTATCGGACGACGTTTATATCTGTAACACTTTACTACAAATTTTGTGTAATATTGTGTTGTATTTTACATTGAAATTCATGAGGCAACAATTTTGGATATGAACCCAGCAGTGAGCATTGCTTGAATTAGTTTCCTTTTGGATCTATTTTTCTTCATTCCCTTTACTACTATTTAATAATGCAAGTTGGTGGTTTCTTTGCTTCTGATGAATTGTTAATAATGCAACCCTCACTATTAATAACATAAGCACCATAATCCAATCACTTGACAAACTACCCATTGCTGTCCTGATTCTGATTGGAGTTATGTGTTCAAGACCAAAAAATGCTCACAGAAAACTATATAGAAACTGCCAGCTGCAGCATTGTACTATTAGGGTGGACCTTGGCCCTATTTAAACAACAAGACTCCTAACCTTGAGGAAGAAGACAGCACTAGAATTGCCAATACAAAGAACATGTAATGATACACAAACAAGCGAAAGCTGAGCATGAAGTTGGTTCTCATTTTGGCCTTATGTTGCATGGAGTGCTATGGATGTTGTCAGGTGAGCTAGGGTTTGGGCAGGCAAAGGCTGAACAAAGCTTTCCACTGTAGGGCTAAAGGCATAAGGAGGAGGTCCACCACCAAACCACTTCTCTCTAATACAAATGGATGCTACATTTGGTGTACACTACACTAATGAATAAGAGCATGTGAGTCTTTTATTGATGTATATACTGAGAGTTGAAGTGCACTGCAGAAATAGAGAGACATGTGGGCATGAAGATAGAGATCACTCAAAGGATTCTTCTTCCTGGAGCTTGATGGTATCTGAAATCCTGATGTGGATCCAAGATTTTTTTTTTTTTTTTTTTTTGATTTTGATTTGATTCAACCATTTGCTCAATTGAGATGGATAAAATGGCTAAGATTCTATGATAATTGATGTTTTAAAAAATAGCCTCGACGTTTTGAAAGAGGCGTCATATGGGTTATACTTGAAAGGAGAAATATTCATTTGGAATTTTCTGTAGTTATTTTGCAGAATGGGTTTATTGAAAATTTTAATAATTGTTTAAGATGATTATTTGAAATTGTTTTAGTTTTTAGGAATTTTCTGAGAAAATTATGTAAGTCTAAAGAGGTACTATGCAAATTAGTCTAAATTGAAAAAATAGTTCAGTTTTAAATAGATTAAAGGGAAAGCTTTGGTCCATTCCATTGAGGATTCAATCTTAAGGCATGTTTGGGGGAGAAAAGAACGTGGAGAAAACTATGGTGGGCTTTCTGATTGAAGCTTTTAATGAGATTATTTTTTTCTTTTGTGGGTACTGAATGCTTAGAAATTCAGCTTTTTACTCAAGTTGAGCAGAAATCTGCAGCTGTGCAGAATGTGGGCCCGCAGCCTAAAAATGTAGGGGCCCACACTATTTTTGAGTTGTGGTATTTTGACAACCAAACACGTTTTTAAAATTTGACATGAAATCCGCATCACTTTCACTTTTCAGCCCAAAATTTGAGAATCAAACGTGCCATTGAAGAAGTGAGTTTCAGTCGGATTGAACAACTCACTCCATGAAATTTATTGCGTCTTCACTGCAGGATGGTAATCTTGTGTGTAGAAGAGACACACACAATGACTCTAGTTTCGCCCTCACCTTTGTTTTCTAATTTTTGTAGGGACACGCACAAGAATGGAAGGCACTTTTGCCAATTGATTCTCCTACAAGTAGACCAAATTGAGCCTTTATGAGCTGTAATTTCTATGCATTAAATTGTGCATGAAGATGATTGCTAATTGTGATGGTAATTAATGATCTACATGTGTAGTACTTGTACATCCTCTCCAATAATAATACATTGGGAAACACGACACAAATTAACACACTCACATTCATACGCATGGCACATAAAATTGGTGGAAGAACTTCATTTTTTTTT
>JAVJIF010032422.1:0-270649 GCA_038442645.1 Agave tequilana | reverse complement strand
GAAATCTTCTATAATTGTCTCTCACTGTTCTGTATATCCTCAATAAATTTAGCATTATCCATCTCTATTATTTTTTTAGTGGAGGAATAATAAAACCTAAATCTTCTAAACCTTTAAGAATCCCTAACAAATAAGCAGTTAATTGTCCTAGAGTCCAGCTCTTCTCATATGTCATGTAAATCTGAGCTTCAGACCCCCAAGTTGAACCATAGGCTCAGCAACTGGATCTTCAGTAGGAAAGAAGTTCGAACAATGCAAATCACCTACTGAAGACAAGTTGATTCAGGTTAACTTGATAGTCAAGATCACCCTAAACCTATCTTTATAAGTGAAAGCTTATCACTTGTGGAGAAAGAGATGAATTGATAGTATTCATAAGGGAGTATATCAATGTCTTTGCATGAAATTACGAAGATATGCCCGGACTTGATTCGCAAGTAGCCATGCATCGTCTAAATATTAAGCCTGATGCTAAGCCAGTCAAGCAACAACAATGACGATTTCGCCTGGACATTATGGAAGCTATTGAAGCTGAAGTCCATAAACTCATCGCATATGGTTTCATACGAGAGGAACAACATCCAGATTGGGTGCTAACATTGGTCCCGCTCTTAAGAACAATGAAAAAATTCAGGTTTGTATCGATTACCGTGATCTCACGTCGCCTGTCCTAAGAATGAGTTTTCATTGCCCATCACTGATGTCATGATTGACAATACTACGGATTCGAGAGAATGTCTTTCATGGACGGCTTTTCAGGGTATAATTAATCAAGATGTACCCAGAGGATGAGAAGCATACTTCATTCCGGACCCGTTAGGCCTATATTGCTATACTGTCATACCTTCGGATTAAAGAATGTGGGAGTAACTTATCAACGTACGATGAGTACAATTTTCTGCGATCATCTCTGAAAGACAGTAGAATGCTATGTCGACGATATCGCTATCAAGTCGCCACAAGAATGATCACCTTCATGATCTAAGAACAATGTTTGATATAATACGAGCCCATCAGCTGAAAATGAATCCAACAAAATTTTCTTGGGGGTTTCAAGTGGCAAGTTCCTGGGATTCATTGTTACATCAAAAGGAATTCATCTCGACCCAGACAAGGACAAAGCTATTCAGACATGCATCCACCTAGAATCTCAAAGAACTTAGGGGTGCAAGGTAGATTGGCCTATATCAGAAGATTCATCACAAATCTCTCTCAGGCCGCTGTCAACCATTCACCCGCTCATGAAAAAGGGTGTCTCTTTGTATGGGATAAAACCTATTAAGAAGCTTTTGAGGATATCAGATATATCTCACTAACCTCTAGTTTTAGTGGATCCCACATCAAGAAAACCATTCCTGCTTTATGTGAAAGCTATGGACTATTCTCTTGGGTGCTCTCTTGCTCAAAAGAACGATGATGGCCACGAACATGCCATTTATTATCTGATCAGGACTCTGATAGGGGCTGAATCTCACTATAACCCGATCGAGAAGGAATACTTAGCTCTTGTCTTTGCTATTCAAAAGATGCGACATTACTTTGTTGGCCAAACCATACATGTCATTTCAGAGTTAATCCTTTGCGTCTCCTCATGACGAAATCAGGATCACTGAACTCAAGATTAGCTAAGTGGGCCATCCTTTTGTCCCCAGTATGACATGCTTTTTGTTCCTCAGAGGGTGGTTAAAGGCCACGCACTTGCAGACTTCCTACCTGCTCATCCGGTTCTGGAAAGCTCAAAACTTCATGAAGATATTCCAGATGAGATTTTCGAATCTAATATGATTTCAGAGGACGAAGTGTGGCAAATATTCTTTGATGAGCATCAAGAATAGGCCCTAAAGGCAAGATCATTGCTGGAGTGGGGGTTATATTTATCTCACCACAAAACCATGTCCTTCCAAGGGCATTTTCATTGACAGAACCATGTACCAGCAATGTGACCGAATATAACGCTCTACTCATTGGCCTTCAGCTTGCCATGAAATGGGAGTACGCTACCTCGAAGCTTATGGCGATTCAAAACTAATTATTAATCAGGTTAAAGGAGAATATGAGGTCGTCATGCAGATTTGGTACCTTATTATCAGGCAGTCATCAAAATGTCTAATTTATTTGTTGGCTTTTACATCGGTCATGGTCCGATCCCAAAATACTAAGGTCGACGCTCTGGCTGCACTAGCAGCTACATTGGTCTTACCGATCGACACAACGTATCATCTTACAGTGGCTACTCGACAACTTGTTTGTCCTAAACATGTGTTGAAGATCAAAGAGTTCCATATCACCTCAGCGGATTTTGAACTAAGAGATTGGTGATTTCCCCTCATTGACTATGCTTTGCATGACATATTCTCAGACGACCCTAAAGAAGTGGCGTCTATCAGACGAAGATCTCTTCGTTTCTACTATGATCCGATAGTAAAAGCACTCTACCGTCGCTCATATGACGGTATCCTCCTCCGTTGTCTCTCTAATTCGGAGGCACAAGAAGTGCTTAAAGAGTCGCACGACGGTATATGCGGAGCTCATCAACCAGGTCCGAAGCTTAAGGATCGATTGCACAGGCTTAGATATTATTACCAACCATGATAGCCGACGCCATTAAATATGCGCAAAGGTGTAAAGACTGCTAAATCCATGCAGACTTTATACATCAGCCTCTGGAGTTACTCCATCCTACTATTGCTTCGTGGCCATTCAAAGCATGGAAAATCAATGTCATAGGGCCTATCAGCCCTCATCAATAAAAGGTCATCGGTTTATCCTAGCAATAATCGATTATTTCTCAAAGTGGGCAGAGGCTATTCCACTTATTGAAGTTAAAACTTTCAACGTGATCAATTTTATCAAACACCATGTCATTCATCGATTTGGTGTCCCTAGGCGGATCATCCATGATAATGGTCCCCTAATTTATAAGCCAGGTATTCTATCGGTTCTGTGATAATTACCGAATTCAGAATGTGGCATCAACCGCTTATAACCCTGCTGCTAATGGCTTGGCGGAAGCATTCAACAAGACGATTATCAAGCCACTCAAAAATTTGTTTCATCAAATAAGCGAGACTGGAATGAGAAGCTCGGTGAATATCTTTGGGCCTACCGAACCACAGTTCGAACCCCGACGACAATACACCTTTTTCTCTGGTATACGGGTGCAAAGCAGTCATACCGTTAGAAATCCAGATGCCGTCATTACGAGTCACCTTGATGACTAGAATAACAAAAGAGGACAATGATCGGTTGCATCTTCAAGAGCTCGAAGCCCTAGATGAGAAGCAACTACAAGCTCAACAACATATTGAGTTGTATCAAGCGCGAATCTCGAAAGCCTTCAATAAAAAGGTTAAGCAAATGGTTTTCTAGAAAGAAAATTGGTTTTAGCCGTCAGAGGAATAATGATCATGACGCACAAAACCAAAGGCAAATTTTAGCTCAAATGGAAAGGACCGTTCGTGATAGAAACAGTCTATTCGAATGGAGCATATCACCTTATGACTCCAGACAGTGACATGCTCATGATGCCGATTAATGACAGGTTCTTAAAGAAGTATTATCCTTGATAGAATCCTTCTTATGATCAAGTTAACATTACACCTCGGATCAGGACCTTCAGATCCAAGATATTTAGAAAGAGCGCTCCTTTCTTTCTCTAACGAGATTATATTGCCATAAACCAGTGTCGAGCCGATCGAAACACGGTTGCATCAAAGAAGAACCAAGGTTATGAACTTCGATTTTAGCTTATCACTCTTCTCTAAATCATGTCGACTAGTGTCAAGCCGATCGAACACCGTGACATTGAAGAAGAAACAAGATGTCAAAATGTTTTAAGCCTTGTCACTCTTTTCTAGTATATAAACATGTACCTATCTCCAACTTATAAGAATAGGTCATATTTTGAAGTCAAGCATGCCTAAGCAATAGTTTAGGCAGATGGTTTATTTAGCCTGACTTTCTATAAATAATGGTGGCATACCTCCCTGCTCCTGTTCTATCGATCGAAGCTCGACCCAATGATAAAAGTGTTGGCCCAAGGCCCTTCACCCTAGTTTTGATGATGATCAACTCATGTAGTTATAGTTACTAATGATCTTGTGTTTAATTAGTGACAGATTCATGATCAAGATCTTAGTAGGTGCATAGCTCAACAAAGGATAAAAGAACAAGATTTGGAGCTTGCATGTGGTGATCCAAGGAGTTTTTGGATCAAGCTTGGACCAAGTCAAGAAGATGAGAAGCCTTCAAGTGAAGACTTCAAGAAGTTGAAGACTTGGGTCTAGGTATAGATTTGTATTTTTGTTTAGTAAAAATGTAAAGGATAGATAGTTGGTGGATTGCTCAAGTTATATCACACACACACACTCTTGATAGAACTCTTGATTTAATTGATTTCATAAAAGATTCTTTTTAGAAAGAATTTTTATTTAGAAAAAGATTTTTCTTTGAGACAAAATACTATTTTGGATTTTGGTATTTCATAGTTCATATCTTTAAACCAAAATCATGATTAGTGCTTTATGTCAAAAACATAGATATTTCTTATTGATTGTGTATGGATCATATCCATACACACTATGCTTTAAAATGAACTCAAATATCTTGTTTTGTATTTGATGAAGATTTAGAAAAACAAGTTTGGAAAAACATGTTTTGAAAAAAAAAAATAATACATTTTAGTTATTGAGCTAATATTTTCAAGTTACAAAAATAGACCAAAACATCTATAACATGTCTTGATTTTGTGCAAGCATGTTGTTCTTTCAAGTATATTGGTAAAACTATTTTTGTAGAATTTCTATGTATTTTTAGGATTTTATAAAAGATTTTTTTAAATCCTGTTTTCTGACCTGGAGACTGGCTGACAGGCCAAACCGGTCGACCGGTCCAGTCGACCGATGTGCACAGCCCTGTGCACGTTGTCAGCACAGTGGCCGGTCGACCGGGTCGGTCGACCGACCAAGAGAGCTTTGCTCTCTGGAAATATCAGTCGACCGGACCGGTCGACCGATAGAGGAAATGCCCTCTGCTCCAGGAGGTCGGTCGACCGAGCCGGTCGACCGGTGGCTGCAACGGTCAGAAAAATGACCGTTGGCCGGTCGACCGGCGGTCGACCGACAGCTCTGACAGAACCCCAACGGCTCTATTTCTGGCAGCCTATATAAGGGGGTCTTGTCAACTGTTTTGAGGTTAAGATTTTTGAGACTTCTTGAGCAGTTTTTCTGATACTTTTAGAAGAGTTTCTCTACAGATTTTAGTGCAAATACTTCCAATCAAAAGGAAGAGTTTTTATCAAGAGAGTGTTAAGTGATTCTTTGAGTTTTTCACCATAGTCTTTCCTTGTTTTTCTCACACCACACTTGAGCTTTCCATTGCTAGATATTCCTATAGGTGTGTTGTAGTGAGAGTGCTCTTTAGGTGATCAAGTGTTGTGATCATCAAAGAGATCCTTTCTTTGTACTTTGAGGAAGCGGGCAAGTGTGCTCGTTGTGGTTGGAGTTTGGTTGTGAACTCTTGGTGGTTCGAGGTGCGGCCTCGGCAAGCTTAGGGGGCTTGCGTGTGTACGGGACTTGGGAGTCCGAGGGTTTGTAGGTGTGCGGCACCGAGGAGAGATCCATTGGGATCTTGCATAGTGGAAACCCTTCGTGTGTCGAAGGCGGGGATGTAGAGCAAGTGTGCTCGAACCTCGAAACAAACCCTTTGTGTTTGCGATTGCTTACTCTTCCCTCTCTCTCTCTCTTTGTCTCTTTATATCTTGCATTTACTTTCATTGTCTTCACTTGTACATGCTTGATATACCCTTGTGCTTAATTGATATATAATTGCGTGAGATTGTTGTTAACACTAGTATTCAACCAAGAGAGCCAACGCGGCACCTCAACCCATTCAAGGGGAATCTAGAGGAGCTTGTCCAGAGCCTCGCAAGGGGAATTCGGCAACACTCTTGTGTTATACATAAGTGTTTAATTAAAAGAAGTTTTAATTGGTCATCTTAGTTTTAATCCGCATTATTTGTTCATAAGTGACCATTAGATTAGCCATCACCTATTCACCCCCCTCTAGGTGATCTTACAATTGGTATCAGAGCTAGTGCTCTTGATTTGGGTCTAACAACCTAAGAGTTAAAGATCCTCCTTTTAGGCTAATCACAATATTTTTGTACACACACACCTCACCATGGACTTCATGTCACCACCCACCTTTGATATTCTTAACATCCAAACTTGGAAGGTTAAGATGTCATTGTACCTCAAGGCCTTAGGAATTCATGCTTATCTTGCTACTACTAATAATGATTATTATTCAAATAGCAAGTACATTGAGGCTAATGCAAAAGCCCTTCATGCTCTTAAATGTACCCTAAATGATGATTATTTATCTAGGGTTTCTAACATTGAATCGGCTTTTGTAGCTTGGAACATCATCACCTCCCTTGGCGAAAAGGATCTATATTATGCCGGGAGCGATTCGGACGTTGGAAGCAACACCTCCAACACATGCTTTATGGTCCAGGGGATGACCCCCTTGAGGTAATTTCCGAATCCGAGGATGATAATGTTATGTCATATGATGAGCTTAATACATTTTGCCAATTATTGCTTGAAAAATATGACATGAAAAAGAAAGAAATTAAAAATTTGAAAAAGGATATTGCTAGCATGCATGTAGATCATGATTCATGTAGAGATAACATTGCATGTTTAGAAAAAGATAACAAGATTTTGAAAAAGGAATTTGATTGCATGCTTAATGAAAATGATTCACTTAGAAATAAAGTCGCATGCTTAGAAAAAGAAAAGGAAGATTTGAAAAATGAGAATGTTTCCTTATTTTCTAAATTGAGTATTTTGTGTGAAGGAAACAATACTTTGAAAGAAAAGATTGACTTGGTGGAAAAACAAAAAGAAGATATTTTGCAAGAAAATAAATCTTTAAAAAGAAAATTTGTTGAAAAAGAAAAAGATAATGTTTCTCAAAAGAAAAAGAAAAATGATTCTTCATCTCATCATGCCTTTCATGCCACATCTAATGAGATTAAGAATATGAAAAATAAAATGAATAATTTGAGTTCAACTTTGAACTCTTGTGCATTTAATCATTCTAAGTTGGAATCTTGTTTCAAAAGAAACAAGTTCCCCATGTTCATGCACATCATCATGCTCATGCTTATGGTGCACATCACGATCACAATCACACTCATAAGCATCATGCTAAGGTGTACATTTGTACACATTGCGGCCGCAAAGGCCATCTAGCAAGATATTGTTTTGATAAGAAACCATATTTATTTTGCTAAATATAATAGATTTTGGGTTCCTTATAACAATGCTAACCCCAAAGGACCCAAGAAAACATGGGTACCAAAACCCCCACCTTTTGATTTTGATGTAGGTGTGGGATCTCACAAAACGTGAGAAGGTTGGTACCTTGGTAGTGGTTGCAATGGACATGATGGACATACACTTGGTTGCATCACTATCAAGGAGCTTGGTGGGACAACCACCATACTTGGAGCTTTGGAGTTGGTAACAACCTCTAAACTCCTACTTTTATGTTCATGCTATTTACTTATGTCATATTCATAGCATGTTCATGATTTTGTTTTAAGATTTTTCATGTGCTTCATGTGGTATTTACATGCTTAGATGTAGAATATTTCAAAACTTGTATTCATACATAGATGTATAGTGAAATACAATTGACTCATATATATGATTGAACTTCATGCTCATTTGTATCCACTTTATGCATATGTATAAGACTAGTTTTGATGATTCTCTTTTATACATGTTTTACCTATTTTAGTGATTTACTTCATGTATATGGGTGTTTAATTCAAATCTAATAAATATACATGTATACCCGTGAGTCTCTTGCCTTCATGCAAACATTTAATAGACTCTTTTATTTTTGGGATATGTATGCATATTGTTAGATTTGTATAACCATACATATACCATGAAAATTGTTGATTTTAGTGAAAAATGATTTTTCATGATTTGTTGTTAAAAATTTGACTTATGATCGTTTTGGGCTTCAATGACTATTTTCATGTAGATACTATTTACATAACTTTTGAACACTCAATCTTTAAGAAAATATATAATTTGGAGCTTTATGGAATATGAGTGCTTGAACTTTTATGTATTTAGTAGTATTCATGAAATACATATGATTTCATATTTTTGAAGGATCTTTAACTAGTTTGTCAAAAATCCATTTAAACTAGTTATCTATTCTTCAAGTAATTGCACATGATCCTACTTTTAAAATTATATGGATAAATTCTTGTGTATTATCAAAATTTATTTGTACTTCATGATTTGAATATTAGTTTAAATGTTAGTTTTTGTCAACACTAGGATTTATACTTGCACATATTGTGGGCTACAAATAAATCTTTTTATATGTGTGCTTAAATGCCTATTTGAACCCATTAGATGTGCTTGTATTGCTTAGTTTTGATGATCATTACATCTTTAAACTTGTATTCCTATTTTGGTTTTGGATTTGACCATGTGCCTTTCATTTCATGTATATGCTTGTCTTGCCAAAACATTAAGATATACATGGATATCTTTTGAGTCATTTGCCTTTCATGCAAATCTATATATGGACTCAATTGTATTTTAGGGATATGTATGTATACTTAATGTCTTGTCAAAAACATACATATATCTTGAAATATAAATTTTAAAATTTTTTTTTTTGATTTTACAATAAAATTTTGTGTTGGATGTCATGATTTCAAAATTTATGATTTTAAGGAATATTGAGCTTTATTGCTATTTTCATGATGCCATGTTCCACATAACACTAGTTCACTCACTTCTTTTGAATTTGGACTTTATGGATTAGAGTGTCTTAGTGCTTTGTGATTTATGCATATTTCATGAAAAACCTTTGATTTATTCCTTGATTGAAGGATTCCGTGCTAGTTGTTAAACAAGTTCATTTAACTAGTTCGAATTCTTCATATGGTAGATTATATGATGTATACACTTATGCTTACTTTTCAATTGGTATCATTGGATATGTTCAATTGGTATCAATATGACTTCATGTTGTGTATATTCATATTTTGATTGTATGAATGCTTTCAAATTTTAATTGTATCTATTCATACATATATGTGATCTATTTGTGCTTATTTTACAAGTGGTATTTCCTTTAAAGCACAAAGATTGTTGATGCTAAGCTTAATTAGATTTCAAATTGGTATTTCATAATAAGCTTATGCATTGTGTTTTGAAATTGGTATCAAAAATTCAAAATTTGATTATTTTACAATTGATATCTCAAAATTTGTTATTACTAAGAAAAAGTTAAAATTTATTTTATAAAGAAAATTCAAAATTTTTTTTGATTTGTATTTCCTATATGCAAGGAGAGCTTAACATCTCTTCAACATATAGATTCATGTTGAGTATATTATAATTTGAGGAGCTTGACAACTCTTCTTTTTATGATATACGTGTGTAGGGGGAGCTTCACATCTCCTCTTATGCATGACATATTATACGTTATGTGAATTAGGGCTTGTCATCCCTCCTTCATGTAATGTATATGTGTCGGGAAGCTAACTTAACGTCTTCCTCTTCATGAATTTATATCGCATATAAATTTTCTTGATTGATTTGTATTTTACCCTCCTTGATTTCCTTATTTTTGACAAAAAGGGGGAGAAAATTTGTTTGATGATTTGAACTTTGAACCCTTTGTTGATGATTGACAAAAAGGGGGAGAAGTATTTGAGTTATATGCATGATTTCCTTAAGGGGGAGAAGTATTTGTTCCTTACTTAAGGGAGAGAAAGATTTTGAGTTTTTATACTTGTGCTTTTACTCATGCATCACAAGAAATAAAAGATTTGTTTTGTTTTACATGCATTCATTTGCATACATTTTTATGTGCTTCATTGAATATCTATTGCTTATTTATTATGCATGAGTTAAGGGGGAGCTTCTTTGAAGCTTTACTTTAATCCATGCATATATAACTCCATGAGTTTTGTCATCATCAAAAAGGGGAGATTGTTGGCCCAAAGGCCCTTCACCCTAGTTTTGATGATGATCAACTCATGTAGTTATAGTTACTAATGATCTTGTGTTTAATTAGTGACAGATTCATGATCAAGATCTTAGTAGGTGCATAGCTCAACAAAGGATAAAAGAACAAGATTTGGAGCTTGCATGTGGTGATCCAAGGAGTTTTTGGATCAAGCTTGGACCAAGTCAAGAAGATGAGAAGCCTTCAAGTGAAGACTTCAAGAAGTTGAAGACTTGGGTCTAGGTATAGAATTTGTATTTTTGTTTTAGTAAAAATGTAAAGGATAGATAGTTGGTGGATTGCTCAAGTTATATCACACACACACACTCTTGATAGAACTCTTGATTTAATTGATTTCATAAAAGATTTCTTTTTAGAAAAGAATTTTTATTTAGAAAAAGATTTTTC
This sequence comes from Agave tequilana, assembly GCA_038442645.1. Classification (NCBI taxonomy): domain Eukaryota; kingdom Viridiplantae; phylum Streptophyta; class Magnoliopsida; order Asparagales; family Asparagaceae; genus Agave; species Agave tequilana. Next base: position 260,188 of record JAVJIF010032422.1, on the reverse strand, counting down.
TTTGAGACAAAATACTATTTTGGATTTTGGTATTTCATAGTTCATATCCTTAAACCAAAATCATGATTAGTGCTTTATGTCAAAAACATAGATATTTCTTATTGATTGTGTAGTGGATCATATCCATATACACTATGCTTTAAAATGAACTCAAATATCTTGTTTTTGTATTTGATGAAGATTTAGAAAAACAAGTTTGGAAAAACATGTTTTGAAAAAAAAAAAATAATACATTTTAGTTATTGAGCTAATATTTCCAAGTTACAAAAATAGACCAAAACATCTATAACATGTCTTGATTTTGTGCAAGCATGTTTGTTCTTTCAAGTATATTGGTAAAACTATTTTTGTAGAATTTCTATGTATTTTTAGGATTTTATAAAAGATTTTTTTAAATCCTGTTTTCTGACCTGGAGACTGGCTGACAGGCCAAACCGGTCGACCGGTCCGGTCGACCGATGTGCACAGCCCTGTGCACGTTGTCAGCACAGTGGCCGGTCGACCGGGTCGGTCGACCGACCAAGAGAGCTTTGCTCTCTGGAAATATCAGTCGACCGGACCGGTCGACCGATAGAGGAAATGCCCTCTGCTCCAGGAGGTCGGTCGACCGAGCCGGTCGACCGGTGGCTGCAACGGTCAGAAAATGACCGTTGGCCGGTCGACCGGCGGTCGACCGACAGCTCTGACAGAACCCCAACGGCTCTATTTCTGGCAGCCTATATAAGGGGGTCTTGTCAACTGTTTTGAGGTTAAGATTTTTGAGACTTCTTGAGCAGTTTTTCTGATACTTTTAGAAGAGTTTCTCTACAAGATTTTAGTGCAAATACTTCCAATCAAAAGGAAGAGTTTTATCAAGAGAGTGTTAAGTGATTCTTTGAGTTTTTCACCATAGTCTTTCCTTGTTTTTCTCACACCACACTTGAGCTTTTCATTGCTAGATATTCCTATAGGTGTGTTGTAGTGAGAGTGCTCTTTAGGTGATCAAGTGTTGTGATCATCAAAGAGATCCTTTCTTTGTACTTTGAGGAAGCGGGCAAGTGTGCTCGTTGTGGTTGGAGTTTGGTTGTGAACTCTTGGTGGTTCGAGGTGCGGCCTCGGCAAGCTTAGGGGGCTTGCGTGTGTACGGGACTTGGGAGTCCGAGGGTTTGTAGGTGTGCGGCACCGAGGAGAGATCCATTGGGATTTTGCATAGTGGAAACCCTTCGTGTGTCGAAGGCGGGGATGTAGAGCAAGTGTGCTCGAACCTCGAAACAAACCCTTTGTGTTTGCGATTGCTTACTCTTCCCTCTCTCTCTCTTTGTCTCTTTTATATCTTGCATTTACTTTCATTGTCTTCACTTGTACATGCTTGATATACCCTTGTGCTTAATTGATATATAATTGCGTGGGATTGTTGTTAACACTAGTATTCAACCAAGAGAGCCAACGCGGCACCTCAACCCATTCAAGGGGAATCTAGAGGAGCTTGTCCAGAGCCTCGCAAGGGGAATTCGGCAACACTCTTGTGTTATACATAAGTGTTTAATTAAAAGAAGTTTTAATTGGTCATCTTAGTTTTAATTCCGCATTATTTGTTCATAAGTGACCATTAGATTAGCCATCACCTATTCACCCCCCTCAGGTGATCTTACAAAAAGGTCTGATCAATCAAATGAGTTTATCTGATGACTTATCAAGCCAAACTTATTGAAGAAGGTTCGGGACGCATTCTCTTGCAGAACCTTTTCACTGTTTCCATGTTCATATCAAGACGTGGTGACCGACCAAATGGTGACCGATCGAATGGAAAACACAAATGAGTTTATCTGATGACTTATCAAGCCAAACTCATTGAAGAAGGTTCGTGACGTATTCTCTTGTAGAACCTTTCCACTGTCTTCACGTTCATATCAAAAACATGGTGACCGATCGAATGAAAGATCAAAAGAGTTTAGCTGATGACATGTCAAGCCAAACTCATTGAAGAAGGTTCGTGACGCATCCTTCTGTAGAGTCTTTCCAATATAAAAACAAGATAAGGATTGACAGAGAGTCCACGAGGAACAATAATCTTCAGAGCGAGATCTCGCGGGATTCGTGTCCATTCTTTTAATCCCTAGCTCACCTACAGAGTGAAAACCCGGGGGAAGCATCACGTTACTCAAAGTAACGAAATGATCCAACGCCTGTAACAACTAAGGATAGAGGAAAATGTTGGCTCTTAAGCCCAACATAAGTCCTCAACAACTCATCATGTTGAGGGGAATAACATGCCTAGCCCAACTCAAACGGTAGTTGGTAAAGGTATATCAAATCCGTTGACAGTTGAGGATTTGCTAAAAATCCTGAGGGACCTGTTCCCATTTGATTCCTCTCCAGAATCACTTATCATTTCCCGTCCATGAAATGGTAGGACCACATAAGAAGATATTCATCTTCCTGGCGAAATGACGAATCAAACCTATCATGTTAACATTAAACCTCTGATAGTAATACTCTAACATACTCCCTCGCGGATAAAACTTTTTCGTGGCGAATCTTGCTAATATCCCTAGCAGATCAAACTCCACTTGTCATTCTCTTTAATAGAATGACAGGTCCACTCAAATTGCTGTTATGTTCAAACACCTTTAACAGTAACAAAATCCGTGTCATGTTAATATTACACCTCTGACAGGCTGTTTTACAAATCTCGTTTTAAATCCCCACGGAGTTCTCTAACATATAATCTTTCATGAGATTCATATTCTTAGCTATCCAGCGAGTCTCTTATAGACCCTCTTCAAAGTCTATTATTTTTCTCTCAGTCCCCAATGGACTTTCTTGGTTGTCACGTTAACAATACGCCTCTAACAATTTCTTCCAAAAAAATATCCAAAGGAGATATCAATTTTTCACGGAATTTATGATCAAATCCTATCTTCCCCAGTGGAATTATTTCTTTTACCATTATGTCCAGCTTGTCACCTCTGAACGGTAGAAATCTAAGCTTGGTGGTTTCTCAATCGGTTATGTCCATATTACCTCTGAACTGACAGATAACCAAGTCTCATCTTTTAGTCCAATAGGGACTATCCCTTTGTCGTTATGTCCAGTTCGCCATCTCTGAACAGCAGGATTCTAAGTCTAGCAACTCCCAATCGGTTATGTCCATATTACCTCTGAACCGATGGGTACCTAGATCTCTCTCTCTCTCATGGTACTCTAACTGTCATGTCCAGTTCACCACCTCTGAACAGATGAGTACATAACTTTGTTCTCCTTCCCTCTATCAAGGTCAAGAGCTCTTGCTGTCATGTTAACATTAAACCTCTGAATAGCAGATTGCGGTCTGAGATCCCTTAGTTGGTCATGTCCAGTCAACCACCTCTGAACCAACAGGAGTCCAGATTCAATCTATCTCTGCAATCCCAGGTAGACTAGCTGCCAAGTTAATACGACTATCTCTAGCAGCGGATCCGAAGTTTAGTGCGTCTTACTCTATCATTCCAGTTTATCACCTCTGAATAGACGGTCTCTAAAATTGAGTTCACCTCCATTTTGTCATCACGTCCAGGTCATCACCTCTGAATGACGAAATTTCTCATAGCTATTTTGTCACTTTCAACTGGCAAATCCTAGGCTTCATTTATCTTAGTTCAGTAGGAACTATCACAGGCTGTGGTGTCTAATTCATCATAACATGTTCATAAATCTGATGGTCTTTAATCTGTTATGTTAAATATTTATCTCTGAACAGTAAAGATCGTCAAGCTCACTCTTTTCCATCTTATCTCAACACGATTTGAGTCGAGCCATTTCTCAAATTTATTTAGTAACTAATTTTATCAGTTCATCACCTCTGATTAGATTAGTTATACCATTATTTCCTTTCTTTTTGAGGATTGTAGCACAACCTGAAAGTAAGAATTGCAAACTCAGAAGATAAAACAAGTTGGAAATACAATAGAGGAGTCAAATAAAATTACTTTTTATTGATTCAGAAAGGGGGATACATGGATTACAAGCTATGAGGGTGCTTCGTGAGAATTGATCTGTTCTTTAAGGATGGCTAGCTTATTCTTCCTCTTCTCAGCAGCTCTGATGAATGCTTGCGATCTCAACTCGGCCTCATTAAAGTTTGTTGTCTGGGACAGACGAACCTCAATTTCAGCCAAAGTTGTCCTCTGAGCTATCTCCTGCTGCAGGACTTTATCATTTTGAGCTTTGAGCTGCTCCAACCGAGCCATCTCCTTTAGGCACACCGGTTTAGCCTTGGACAAAAGAAGATTAGCCCTCTTGATCATTTCCTTGGCCTTCTCAATTTTATCCTCGGCATCAAGAAGAGCGCTACTGGAAGCATCAATGGCATCTCCAATCTCTACTCTCCTTTTTCCAAGGATTTAAGTCTGAAGATATTGCCTTGGCTGCTTCCTGTGCTGCAAAGTGAACCTCATGCATTTGAGCAACGAGGCATTCGAGCTCTTCATCAACGGAGGAATCCAAACCTAAACTGTTAAGGTGGGGCCATTCTTTTACATCCTTCTCAAGCCTTTCCACCAGAAGCCCCAATGCAGTAGCCTGGTCATCCTCTCCAAAGTCTCAAATGCTTTCGATATTTTGAGAGAGGACCACCTTCAGAGCAGAAAAAGAGGTAGTTGAGCCCTTCTAGATCAAAGCGACAGATCGCTTTGGGCTCTTGTAGAAGCTGTCAACCATCTCGGCCACAAATTCTTGCTCGGCTTCAACCACTATCGGTGAGCGAGTAGTACCTGAAGACAAAGCTTCCACTGGCTTCACTGTCATAATGGTAGAGAAAATGACAGAAGCACAGGCTGGAGAAAGATGAGGGATCACAGGTATCTAGTAGGAGTCCTCATTGAAACAAGTACAACAGCCACAATGGAAGTAGGGCTGGTAACTATTTCAGGAAGAACTGGCTCGACAACCAGGGTCAGAGACGTAGGGCTGGTAATTATCCTCAGCCCAGTGGTCGTCAGGATACACAGCGTCAAAGAAACCACCGGCATCTCACCTATCGATGCAGTTGGGAGCGAGATTGGTTCTACAGCCACCGTCTCCTCAGCCTCTTTAACTCCACCAGCAGGCTCATGCTGATAAGAGGGCAGGTCGTGGTACATGACATCCAACTCGGTAACGTCCGTTGCGGCTGAAGTACTTACCTCACCCCTGATTCCCTCAGGAAGATCAGCTGGTCCCTTTGAAGTCGATACACCCAAAGGCGGAGCACCTATAAAAAGACATTGCTGAAATAAGGCTAACGAATGTCAGGAGAGAATTGCTTACAAGAGATCAAAGTATTACCAAGAGGCGATACCGCCTCAACTGCTTCAGCCGCAGTCTCTCTCTCCGGACTTCCTCGACGACAGAGCTAATTCTGTCGGGCTCTATAGAAAAGATTTTGGCAGTTGCAGGAGGGACGTCGAAGCCTCTGTGGTCCATCCTATAGAGCTTGAGGCCATTGGACTCTCTTTCGAGGTCCCTGTACCCGAAGGACCAACATCAGCCGTGTCACCTCCGGAATCTTCTGAGACGACAAAGTAGCTAGCCTCGTCACCTTCCTTTTAAGTAAACAGAGGATCATAATAATCCCCCTGTTCTCCTGCAGCCTCGGCTCCTGGTTCTCTTGCAGTCTCGGTTCCTAAATCATAAGATAAACAAATGAGCTGTACGAAATATATAAGTACACATAAAAAAAAAGAATGAAACTAGTCTTACCCATGTTGGGAACAACTTTATCAGTCGTCTGCTTTTGCGCCGATAGTTTAATAACTAACGGGGCAGGAGGAGGAGGCACTGCAGCTGATTCGCCCTCTGCAATAACAATGGGAGTGTAGCGACGAGGCTTCTTCACCACCCTCTTCCCACGGGATCCACCTTGCCGCTTCCGTTTGAAGTGGACGTCGGGATCTTCTTCCTCCACCTCTTCAACCTCCACGTCTTCCATAGGAGCCGTGCCTAACCCGCCAGGAACATCTGCTGAAACCTTAGCGCCTGCAACTCCTTCAAAGTGAGGACTTTCCACGTCCGAAGCTTCATTATAGGCAGTGGCGACGAACTCTGGGAGGCTTGACACCCGAATCCTTTTGCCCTCACCCTTCTCGATGACTTTTTTGCTTCAGTCGCTGAGAGATCAACTTCATGCTAAAAGAATTAATAGAAAGTCTGGTAGGCGCAGAGTTTGAAGTTCTGTACCATTGACAGATCCCTAAAGTCATCAGTAGATTTAGGGTCCTTAACGGCATGCACATTCGTGCCTCAGTACAGCCAGCAATGAAGAACCGCCAGGCGCGAGCACCATCGATGAGGCTCCCTATAAAAGCCAGGCTAGCATTCGAATTACAACATAGAGTTGGTCATACTCGAACTGACAAGCAAATCGACTGGGGACATACGACTCTAAATAGCAGGTATTCCCGCTCCTGTACACCAGATGAGATGGCCGGATGCTAACCAGCCATTCGAAGACTCCCCGACTCAGCAACGTCTTCCCATCTCCCACATCCTTGAATTTCTCCCCATAGCCCGCATCGTGGATATAGGGAGAGCACCAGAAGAGACTATAGATGTCATACCGATATAGTCGCTTGCAGACTGCGACCACATAGGTCCGTGACCATGAAGATCCCTCAAATCGGCAGAGAAGCGCCATTTGGACACCCTCTGGAGGCTCTTTACCAGCTTGAATAATAGCTGGGCAGTGAAGAGCGAACCATGCCATCAAATAGGTATATGGCAAGCCGATCCTGGGGTTTGGTCCATCACGGGGTAAGATGGTGCCCTTCCCCCCTTTCATAGTTGGTGGCCTGCAAAAAGCCTCCGTCAACGCATGAAGGTGAAATCACCTAGGGGGTGAATAGGTGAAATGCTAATCAATACACAATTTAAAAATGAGATTATGCAATGATCACTTAAAGCAAGATTAGAAGCCGGATACCCCGTGAAGGGCTTTGAACTCCTTCCTCGTGATTCCTCTAAATAAGAGTTTGAGGTGCGCAATGCAATCTTGTTGTGAGAGTATAGATCGACAATATAAGAATGAATGAATAGAAACTAAACAACACAAGTAAACCAATCGCAAACACAGAGATTTGTTTCGAGATTCGAGCACCCAGCTCTACGTCCCCGCCTTCACCCAGAAGGATTTCCGATCCACTAAAATATCCACAAAGATTACAATCACTAGGGAGTACCCAACTCCTCAATCACACTCCTCTAGTCCAGAGGTAGTGTAGCCACAAGTACAATAATCACTTGGTGATCAAAAGACTACAAACTACTCTTTCTCACCAACAAAAGGATCCTAATGATAGGATAGATGTAATAGCTCAAGTTGTGAGAAAAACCAAGGAGTTTGGAAGATGAAATCTCAAAGAAAATTCTTGGGAAAATACTAGATGTATATCAAGAATATAAACCAAAAACCCAATTCCGAAAAGACTCTTTTCTTTGAATTTCCAACCCTTGAAAACACAAATAAAAACTTCTAGCCAAAAACTTCTTTTGAATTTGCTGCAAAAACCTTAGACAGATTGGAAGAGAAGCTCTCAAAATTGTTGTACAAAACAGCTAAGAGAAAATCCTATTGATAGGCTTTTAAAAAATATATCCGTTGGCAGCAAATCTGGTCAATTTTGACCTTCCGATCGATCGGCCGATCGACCGGCCAACGGTCGGAATATGACCGTTGTCTACCACCGGTCGACCGGTTCAAGCCTTCGAACGACCGCCCGGTCAACCGCCCTTACCCGAGAGCAAGAGAATTTCAGTCGGTCGACCATGCAGTCGACCGGCCTAAGAGGCTGGAAACGTGCACGCTCTTGTGCACATCGGTCGACCGGCCCGGTCGACCGATCACTGGTCCAGTCGACCGTCTGGTCGACCGCCAGCACAAAACAGGCAGGGATAAAGGACATGAAAACTGGTCTTTTTAATTCAATTAAAATCCCATAAATTCATATTAATTTCACAAAAACAAGTTCTTTAAAATACTCTGAAGTGCAAATATGTGTGATCAAAATTCAACACATATTACAAACATATAGAACCATTTTTGTGATTTAGAAGTTAAGCTTAAAACCAAAAATCGTATTTTCTAAAACTTATATTTTGAAATGAAAAATCGTTTTCTCCAAAACATGTATAGATACAAAAACAAGATATTGAAACTCTTTTTGAAGCATAGAGTGTATGGATAAAATCCAATACACATGAAAGATATTATATCTATATTTTTGATATGAAATCTAAAACCAGTTAAATGAAAACCAAACATATAGAAACTAGTGTATATGTGAACTTGAGCATATCATCACTATCTATCTTACACAAGATCTAAACAACACAAACTGAAGCCTTCTTATAGAACTCTTTCTCCAAGTCAACTCGATCCAAACTGTTGGTCCTGATATGATGCCAAATGCGGAACTTTCTCTGTTGGCACTTATGGATCTAAACTACAAAGTCAACACAAATACTAAACAAAGAAGGGTTAAGTTAAACAAATAAATATACTTGCAGTAAAGGAAAACAAATCTCAGAAAAGTTTAGATAAACGCAAACACGAGAGATTTATCTTGGTTCGGTTCTCGTGACCTACATCCAGTCCCCAAGCCACCCGCTTGAGATTTTCCTTTATCCTTGATTTTGTACACCCAAAATCACAACCATGCACACCACTTTACAAATCCCCTTTGCCAAATGTGTACACCTTCTCTTCCACCAAGAGTACACCTTCTCTTCCACCAAGAGAACAAACTTCATCTTGTACAACTGCCTCTACACCAAGAAGCCACCCGTGTACAATGATTGCTTTGAGAATTACAACACTTTCCTATAAGCCTTGGTACTGTGTATGAACGTGGACAAGGTCTAGTATAGGAGAAACTTCATAGAACTTCACAAAGGAATTGGATTTTGGTGAAGAACAGAAGTTGGAATCAGTTTTCAGGTTTGACAGAATTTTGATTTTAGAAAACTGAAGATTAGGATTGGTATTTGGCCATTGGATTAATCACTCTTTATATAGTTGCACTCTAGGAGTAGTTAGGGTAGTTAATAGGTGCCTTTTGAATGTTCAAACGTTGGGAAACGTTGCACAAAAGACCAACAGTCAGAAACTGCCTATAGTCGACTTGCCTTTTGAGTTAGTCGACTGTACAAGGCAAATTTTCATAGAGTAGTCGACTATGTTTGGGTATAAGTCGACTAGGTCAAGATAAGCTCGAATGACAGGTTTCTGGATAACTGAATCAAGTCGACTGCAACTACTTTATAAGTCGACTGGATCAGATATTAGTCGACTAGGGGCAAGGGATTAGTCGACTACAAAAGATATTAGTCGACTAGTATTGAATGTCAAGTCGACTAATGCACAAACAGAGAGTTGGGTTTCTTTTGGACACAGGATTAGTCCACTAGGGGGTTTGGGTTATTCGACTACTCCAAGGGTTAGTCGACTATAAAAGATTATAAGTCGACTATACAATAATGAAATGTGTGTGTGTCTCAAGGCTTTTGACATGCTATTTTATATTTACAAAACACATCACATCAACTCTCTTTGGGCAGTCTTGATCATGTAGAACTCTTGATTCGTCGTGTGTTAGAGCTCCAAATGAAATGCTTCACAAATATCTTCATCGAAATATGTTCCAACACAAACACGATCCAACAAGTTAGACTCCAACCGAGTGCTAGATGTGATCTTGATGCGCAAGCTCTTGAATCAACACGTGTAAGCTTCAAAACACCTTTGTTGAAGCTATACACCTACTAAGATCTTGATAGATAAATGAAACTAAATAAGTATAAGATCATTAGTAGACTATAACTACATGAGTTAATCATCATCAAAACTAGAGTGATGAGCCTTTGGGCCAACAATCTCCCCCTTTTTGATGATGACAAAACTCATGGAGTTATATATGCATGGATTAAAGTTGAGCTTCATATAAGCTCCCCCTTAACTCATGCATAGCATAAACAATAAGGATATTCAATGAAGTGCATAAGGTAAACACAAATGTATATGTATAAATATGGATTAAAGCATGCATATAAAAACTCAAAATTCTCTCCCCCTTTTTGTCAATTCATCAACAAAGGAGTTAAGTAGAAACAAGCAACAAAGATGTATATGCGATACACATTCATGAAGAGGAGAGACGTTAAATTAAATCCCCCTGCATACATGCATTACATGAAAAGAGATGACTAGACCCTAAACACATAAAGCATAATATACAATGTATAAGAGGAGATGTTAAGCTTCCCCTACACATGTGTACTATATACCAAAGAGATGTCAAGCACTTCAATATGAAAAGCACACTCAACATGAATCTATATATAGAGAAGATGTTAAGCTTCCCTTGCATATAAGCTATATATATCAAAATATTATGAAACCACTTTAAAACAAATTTATAAATTTTCTTAAAGTCCACAAAATAAAATTTGATATTAATGAAGGTGAACATGCTATGTTTTTGGTACCAATTGAAAATATCTTGTAAATTCTTGATACCAACTAAAATGAAACATTTTACATTCTTGTTACCAATTGAAATATATGTAAATTTTGATACCAATTGAAATTAAAAACCAAATTTTTAAGTAAACACAACTCATTTTGCAATAAAGATACCAAATTGAGAATAGTACCAACTTAAGATTATTGATACCAATATTGAAAAATGTTAGCATATATTAAAACAAAGTACTTTTCATCATAAAGAGTGGGAGTAAGATACCAATTTGAAAGTGAAGATTGATACAAATTGAAAATACAACAATACCAAATTTTACATAAAATCGATTTAAAAATAAGAATTTTCTCCCCCTTTATGAAATACAAAAAGAAACACTGCATAAGCTTGTAATAGATACTACTTAAAAATAATTGCCATGATGAACTAAATCAAGCTTAGCAAAATTATTTATGCCTTTTCAAAAAAAAGGTAAAGACAAATGAAACAAGCACAATCAAATCATATATATGTATTTATGGATATACCAATTGAAATACCAATTGAATTATGAGGCATATATATATAGAAAACACATGAGTATACAAACATATGAAATATCAATTTTGATACCAATAGAAATACAATAAGGATCAAGTGTATAACTCATACGTACCACCCTTATTATGCACAAGTTTAAAAGATATTCAAGAAGGGTATACAAGGCATGATCGCCCATCCAACCGCCCTTAAAAGGTAGGGGTTTTAAAAAAATATAGGATTTGAGAATAAATAGGTATAGTTTGAAAACTCTACCAATTAAAGAATACGAAACTAGTTTTAAAGATAGTTTTAAAAAACTAGTATGAAATCCTTCAAAATATGAAACCAAATCATATATACCATGAAGACATGAAAATCACATAATAATTGACACTCAAAATCTTTAAAGCACATATATGCTCATGAAACAAAAATCATGAGTAAATAAGAATAATATGAGTATAAGAATCATGTAATCACAAAATCATGGGAATAGGCAATTAAGCTCTATATGAAATTCCTTTATAAACATGAAAATCATGAATCTTTAATTTTCACCAAAATAATTCCAACTTCAAGGCATATGTATGTTTTGTCTAAATCTAAAGGTATACATACACATCCTTAAACACAAATGAGTCCATAATCAAAAATTTGCATGAAAAAGAAAATGATTCAAGGGTATACATGTATATCTAAAGTTTTAAACAAAATTAACATATACATGAAACTAAATACATTTACATGAAAAACATGTACAAAATGGGGAATACAAGTTGAAATGCACTAATCATCAAAACTAGGCTATACTAGTACATCTAATGGGTACAAATGAGCATTTAAGCACAAACATATAAGAATTAATTGTGGCTCATTTGTTGTACAAGTATATACAAAAGTTTTAATGAAGGTTACATTTAAACATGTAATCAAAACATGAATCATAAAACAAAATATAAATCAATATGGTCATTAAGCTAAATGTACAAGTCTTAGAGTAAGGATATACACAATAGTTAAAATAAAGTGAGAATACAAAATATGGATCCATATGAACATGAGTGTATCTCAATTACTATACGTGTATGTCACAAGTCTAATTAACATGACATTTAACATAATAATCATTAAAACATGACATGCTAAAAATTATTTACATGAAAGCATGTAAACTAAATGAGGAGTTAGAGATCGTTACTAAAACCAAGAGGGCACATCTCTATATCTCCAAACCATGGTGGTCCTCCCACCAAACTCCCCTTGAAAGTGATACATCCAAAAGTGTCACCGTTTAGTTCAGAACGCATTCACCTCAAGGCATCAACAACTCTCACGTCATGTGAGAGCCCACACCTACATCAAATAGAATAGGAGTGGCTTTTGGTACCCATATTTTCTTGGGTCCTAATACGTTAGTGTTTCAAACCCAAACATGATTATTCATACTATTTATATGATCATAACAAAATTTGGCTAAATGACCATTCCGGCCACAATAAGTACATTTATAAATTCTTCCATATTTAAAAGCATAATGAGCATGTGGTTTATGAACATGTGATTTGTGAACATGTGTTTTAGCATGATTGACATGTGATGTGTTGGCATGATGAACATGTGGAGTTTTAGCATGTGATGGTTTATCTGTTTAATATGTGAAGTGTGCATGTGTTTCTTTGAAAATATTTCTTCTAGTTTAGTATTGTTAAATGCACATTCTTTTAAAACATTTTTCAAATTATTTATACTAGTTTTTAACATAGAAATATCATTTTCATCAATTTTAGGATATTTAGCTTTGCATGCAACTCTATAGGCATCAAAATCACTTTGTGTTGAAATAATAGTGGAAGATAATTCATCTTTTTCTTTTGAAAAAATAGCAATTTGGTTGTTAAGCATTTCATTTTCCTTTTTCAATCTTAAACAATCTTCCTTCTTAGAATCAAAACTTTCTGAAAGTTCAATGAAAGCTTGTAATAACATTTCTTTGCTTATTTTAATATCATCATAAGATAGTTCAGAAGTTACCTTAGGTGTGTTTGTCATGAAACACACATTAGCCGTGTCAACTTCATCTTCAGATTCACTTTTAGAATCCCAAGTGGCTTTGAACGCCTTCTTTACAAACGGCTTCTTTTGCTTCTTGGAGGAAGATATCTTGTTCTTGAAATCTGGACGATAGGCCATGATGTGTCCAAGTTTCCGACAGTTGTAGCATGTGATCTTCTTCTCCTCCTCCCCTTCTCATCGCCTTCTATGGTTGAGCTTATTCTTGTGATACATTCTTTTTACATTTCTCACAAGAAGAGATAGCTCTTCATCATCTTCTTTATCTACTTCATCATCGTAGATGGTGGAGGTAGACTTGAAAGCAATAGATTTTTTCTTTTGAGGCGCCGCTTCTTCTCTAGCCTTTTTCTCCATCTCATGAGTCTTAAGGTTACCAATAAGACTTATGAGCTCCATCTCGTCTTTGTCGTTCAATTCCTTTAAGGTGGTAGCTTTGATTTCCCATGATGAAGGGAGTGCACAAATCACCTTACGCACTTTTTGGTCGTTGTTGATTTCATCACTAGAGAAGCAAGAGCATTTGTGATTTTAGTAAACTTAGTAATCATATCATCAATAGATTCATTTTCTTGCATTCTAAAACATTCATATTGGGAACGTAAGAGATCAATTTTAGCTCTCTTGACTTGTGATGTTCCCTCATGAGTAACCAATAAGTATTGCCAAATCTTATAGGCAGACTTGCAATGGATAACCCGTGTTAAGTCATCCTCATTTAATGCTAAAAGTAAGGCATTTTGAGCCTTCGAATTTGCATCAACTTCCTTGGAGGTAAGATCGGACCAAGTGTCCTCCTCACCTACGGGTGCACTATAGGGCTTGGTCAAAGACTTAGCAACTCGGCTACCTAGAGATTGCAAAAATATGTTCATCCTAACTTTCCATATGGGAAAGTTGAGTCCATCAAATCTGGGAGGGGCCTTAATGTTATCGGTCATCTTTATTAGTGTATGAATGAAGATATGAAAATAGTGATTAGCAATTTATAGATCTCTCTAAGGATGTAAAGCCAAAAACTAGAGTCCTAGCTCTGATACCAATTGAAATCACCTAGAGGGGGTGAATAGGTGAAATGCTAATCAATGCACAATTTAAAAATGAGATAATGCAACGATCACTCAAAGCAAGATTAGAAGTTGGATACCCCGTGAAGGGCTTTAAACTCCTTCCTCGTGATTCCTCTAAATAAGAGTTTGAGGTGCGCAATACAATCTTGTTGTGAGAGTATAGATCAACAATATAAGAATGAATGAATAGAAAGTATACAACACAAGTAAACCAATTGCAAACACAAAGATTTGTTTCGAGGTTCGAGCACCCAGCTCTACGTCCCCGCCTTCACCCAGAAAGATTTCCCATCCACTAAAATATCCACAAAGGATTACAATCACTAGGGAGTACCCAACTCCTCAATCACACTCCTCTAGTCCAGAGGTAGTGTAGCCACAAGTATAATAATCACTTGGTGATCAAAAGACCACAAACTACTCTTTCTCACCAACAAAAGGATCCTAATGATATGATAGAAGTAATAGCTCAAGTTGTGAGAAAGACCAAGGAGTTTGGAAGATGAAATCTCAAAGAAAATTCTTCGAAAATACTAGATGTATATCAAGAATATAAACCAAAAACCCAATTCTAAAAAGACTCTTTTCTTTGAATTTCCAACCCTTGAAAACACAAATCAAAACTTTTAGCCAAAACTTCTATTGAACTTGTTGCAAAACACTTAGAAAGATTGGAAGAGAAGCTCTTAAAATTGTTGTACAAAATAGTCAAGAGAAAACCCTATTTATAGGCTTTTAAAAAATATGTCCGTTGGCAGCAATATGGTCAATTTTTACCTTCCGCTCGACTGGCCGGTCGACCGACCAATGGTCGGAATATGAACGTTGTCTACCACCGGTCGACCGCCCAGTCGATCGGTCTAAGCCTTTGGTCGACCGCCCGATCGACCGCCCTTACCCGAGAGCAAGGGAACTTCAGTCGGTTGACCGTGAGGTCAACCGGCCTAAGAGGCTGGAAACGTGTAGGCTCTTGTACACATCGGTCGACCGGCCCGGTCGATCCAGTCGACCGTCCGGTCGACCGCCAGCACAAAACAGGCAGGGATAAAGGACATGAAAACTAGTCTTTTTGATTCAATTAAAATCCCATAAATTCATATTAATTCCACAAAAACAAGTTCTTTAAAACACTCTGAAGTGCAAATATGTGTGATCAAAATTCAACACATATTACAAACATTTAGAACCATTTTTGTGATTTAGAAGTTAAGCTTAAAACCGAAAATCATATTTTCCAAAACTTGTATTTTGAAATGAAAAATTGTTTTCTCCAAAACATGTATAGATACAAAAATAAGATATTGAAACTCTTTTTGAAGCATAGAGTGTATGGATAAAATCCAATACACATGAAAGATATTTTACCTATATTTTTGATATGAAATCCAAAACCGGTTAAATGAAAACCAAACATATGGAAACTAGTGTGTGTGTGAACTTAAGCATATCATCACTATCTGTCTTACACAAGATCTAAACAACACAAACCGAAGCCTTTTTGTAGAACTTTTTCTCCAAGTCGACTCGATCTAAACACGATCCAACGAGTTAGACTCCAACCGAGTGCTAGATGTGATCTTGATGCGCAAGCTCTTGAATCAACACGTGTAAGCTCCAAAACACTTTTGTTGAAGCTATACACCTACAAAGATCTTGATAGATAATTGAAACTAAATAAGTATAAGATCATTACTAGACTATAACTACATGAGTTAATCATCATCAAAACTAGAGTGATGAGCCTTTAGGCCAACAGAAGGCCTCGCTGAATACAGCAGACCATTGCCGAAAGAAGTCCAAGGGAGCGACCGATAAGATAGTCAGAAGAACGATGTCGCTGGAGGGAGACGGCACCATATATCTCTTCAACCAGACCGATAAAAACCCCGCCAAAAGCGCCTTCCGAGACATTGGTTGACGGGCCTGACGATGGAAACTCCTAAGAATGTCACCCTTCTCGTAAATACCATCGTCTTCTTCCAAGACAATATCTCCCTGGGAATGTTCTTTCATCCTCCGAAAAATGTCCTCGTCTGCAACCCCGCAGTGAGCCGCTTCAGGAGGATCTTCCAGGTTGGGGACAGATAATTCCCCCAGCTCTTCGAACTGCTCAGAGCTCCCTTATGGTTCCCATGCATACTCGAGCAGATGTAAAAATGGCACATCAATTCCCGGTAAGTCTCGACTAGGGCAGGCTCCTGCTTCTCCAGAAGTGCCAATTCTGCCGCGCATAGGAAGTATTCTTCATAAGGGAGAGATCCCATTGGCAGAGCAGATACTTCCCACATCTCATGCAAAGTCATGCCCAATTCGCCTACAGGGGTAAAGAAGCTGGACAGTATAACTCAAAGATGACGTAGAAGTTCGCTACGCTCATCTGGATACCATAGCAGGTTGTCCTGACAGCCTCATAGAGTCCTAGCCTCTCCAAATCCTCTTCAAAATGGGCCAAGACGTATAGGGTCAAGTCCCTCCACCAGGCCTTGGGAGGATGAATCCAGCCTGGGGTCCTGAAATCAGTCGCAGGATAGTTACCATGGACTCTAAAGAGCTGATTTTCAAATGTTTGAGCCATAGCGGGATTTTCCCCCACTGGGATGTCTTGGAGAATGTTTCCGGGTGAAGACCCAATATGCAGCGAGGAGGACCTGTCCTTGAATAGCCAGGAGAAGCAACTATCAAGATACCCACATGGACTGAGTTAGTGGTCCGGGTAACCTGCCATTTCACCTTCCGAGGCCTCATCACGCATTGGAAGAAAGACAGCGGGAAATGACGCTTGCTAGATGGGAGGTAATACTTCTTGCCATCCAGATTGAAAATCAACTAACCTTCCTCGGCCAGCAGCTAATGATCGGTGTCAGGCGCTGCATCACCAAACATGAAGCTGGGCTTCCGGTAAATTTTTCGGTCACAATCTTCGAGGGGAGCAGTAGTTAAGATGCTCCTCATGGTACGCTGATCTCCGGTGTGGATCAGGGCGTCCCAGCCAGGAGCGCTCCGATCACTGAATAATGAGGCTTGCCCTTGGAATTGCAGGCTAATATTACCATCCAGTGCCCTAGCTGCTCCAAAGAGGCTGTTCAAAAGTCTCGGAGTACAGTGCACTACAAAGAAAGAAGAAACTATATTAGTCCATTAGCCAAAGAAAAAGAAAGCTAAAGGAAAAAAAGAAAATTGCTATTTCGCTTAGAGGCCTAGCATTAGCTTCGCCCTGAGGCTCAGCTCCACATCCAGCACGAAGGCAGAGTGCAAAAAATCTATAAGTGTTAGCTTCGCTCTGGAAGCTTAGCTTCGCTCTGGAAGCTTAGCTTCACGTTCTGTCATTGAACAGAATGCGGAAAAGCCCCAAGGGCTAGCTTTGCTGGAAAGGCACTTGTGCCTAAAACTGTTCGAAGGACTTTAAAGTCCTCTTCTCAGCTACACCTCTAGAGCTAGCTTCGCATCCTGTCATTTAATAGAATGTGGACCACCCTAAGGGTTAGCTTCATATAGAAGCTGAGAGAAGAAACCATTGGTTTCTAAATTTCAGGTTGAGAAATTAAGGGGAATTAAATCTCCTAAAAATTTGACAAAGTAAAATTAAGGGAGTAGAACTCCCTGAGATCAAGGATCATCATGGATCACTCTAGATTCATAATGAAATAACAAGAAATTGGCTTCGAAAAGAGATAAAAATCTCTAGATAAAAGGAAAAAATCCCTACACGCAATGCGGCGTTCGATGACCGGAGGAGGAGAGGGCGCCTCCGTAGCAGAGGTCACTGCTCTTTGCCTGCTCATCATTTGGAAGCCATGAAGAACTAAGGAGTTCTGAAAATCGGAATGAAGCAGAAGAAGAAGAAAAAGATTCGCTCTCTGAAAAATTCGAAGTATTTTAAGAGAAGTAAATTCTCTCTTTCAGCCCATCGGGCTTTTATAGACATAAAATTGTCTAACTTCGCCTCGTCAAAAGGAGCGTAGACGGTCGTTTCAAATTAATTTGAAACGGCGCCTAAGTGCTTTTCTTGAGAAGCCTTGCTTCAGCTCCGCTAAGGGCTAGCTCCGCTGTATATTCAGCGTTGACTTCGCACAACGCTTGATTAAATTCTCTAAAAGCTGGGCTTTAGCTCCGCTAAGAGCTCATCTTTAGCTTCTCGAAAATTTTATGCTAGCTCTGTTGGAAGCTCGTTCCTGATTTTGCTGGAAATCCGTCTCAGCTTCGCTGAAAGCTTAGCTCCGCTAAGAGCTTTTCGTTCCTCCTTAGGAAAAGGCTTACATAAGTCAGTCCATTCCAGTTGCTTTCAAAGTTCAAAGTGAAAAGAAGGGGAGCAAAGTAGATAAGCAAAAAGTAAAATTTTCATTAATTTAAAAGGGAAGATACATTGATAATACATCAAGATTGTCTTTCATACAATAGGATCTTTGCTTCAAAGGCGTACAAGTTGTCCTATCTACTTTCAGGATGATAAGCCGTCCCAAGATCACCAAACCAATTGGACATAAAAGGTCTTCCTCCTGCACAAGACTATAATCCTTAGCTTAATGGCAAATTTTGCCGTCAATGAGCTGGATCTTCTTTGATCAAAATTGGCAAGGGATTGGTTGCCATCAGAAAACTAGATCTTCCTTTGCCAAAATTGGCAAAGGGAGGATCCAAGACCTTACTAGTGACGTCTGCTTTCCTGAAGTGGATCATCTCGGATAAGGGACTACCAGCCCCTTACCTAAGTGGATCATCTCGGATAAGTGACCGCCAGCTTCTTCCCGAAGTGGATCATCTCGAGTAAGCGACCGCCGGCCTCTTCTCGGAACACGTACCAGATATCCCAGTATGTTCCTCCTGCTTATGACTAAAGTTTCAACTTGAAAATCAAGGGGCAAGTTTTTGTTCTCTTTCATCAAGACGAAGGAATGGGGAGCACAATATACTGCAAGGCAAACGGAAAAATGGTTAGCATTAAATAAAAAAAAGGGGAAGGGACGAAATGCTAAGTCAATGTTTTATTCTTTGGGCGAAGCTACCCAGTTGTGCCCTGAAGATGGATTTCAGCTAAGAAGAGGTTAACCTTGCTCACACGGTAACGTTACACCAGCTTAGCATGAGCCAAGTCTTAGCTCCGCCCCAGGCAGTTAGGCTGGAGAAGCCTCAAAAGGGACCAAGTCCTAGCCTCGCCTATATGGTTAGGCTAGACTGGCCCGGGAGGGTGCAGTCTTAACCCCACCTATATGGCAAGACTGGCTCAACCTTAAAGAGGCCAAGTTCTAAACCTCGCCTATGTGGCAGATTTAACAGATCAATGCAGGAACTTCGCATGGAATGATCCTTTGCCTAATCAGGAAAGAATGCTAGCTTCGCCAGGAAGCTTAAAAATAGGGCTGAAACCCTTTTCTGAAAGTCATCTAAATGCAGAGACCAAGGGAATTTAATCCCTGAGATAGCTGGTAAAGCTAAGAAAATTAAGGGAATAAACTCCTAAAGTCACTGGATGGCCGAGGCTCAGCAGATCTTGATCGGATAATAACCAGAGTGAGAGTCCCCACTACTTCAGGGACCTCAGTCTCCTTACTTGAGCAATGGGGAGGGGTCATAAACAAGCCTCCTAAAAAGAGAGGAGTATGTTTATCTGAGAAAGACAATAAGAGTCATATTTATAGGCCTTGTGGCCTGACTACATTGCTACCACTTCGAGCTTGAGAGCGCAGGCGAAGTTAAAGCATTCAAATGCTTGGCCTTGAGAAAGGGAATAATCTCCCTTGGGAATACACACGAAGTTTTTCGAACTTCGGAAAAGGGAATAATCTCCCTCGTAAATGCAAGGGAAGTTATTCAAACCTTGAAAAAGGGAGCAATTCCTCTCGTAACTCGCAAAAGCGGTTAGTCTCGGGAACGGAACGTCACTCCATCACAGCAAGCACGAGGCTAATGCTTATATTCCAATCCGGTTTGAAGCGAAGCTACTTCAGAAAGCCCGAGGTGAAGCTACACGGAAAAGGATTGTTATAATTCCTTGGCGAATCTATTCCAGCCCGAAGGTGGGGCTAAAGCGAAGTTAAACTCAACCACCAAGGTGACGTTCACATTCACATACAATCAATCAAAGCAGTTCAAAGTATTTCAAAATCTGAACCATTCCATTGCAGATTTACGAAAACTATGAAGGGGGTATTGTTGACACTCGAAAAAGACAGAACTCCCACATTCATTTTCAACCAGTTTAAACGACGTCTAACTTATCGACATCTACAAAAGATAAGTCGAAGACAAGCTGATGACCAGAGACAAGGCAGCAACATGGACATTGCTGATCCAGTAAAGAAGATAGTAAGCCAGAGTTGCCTTTGGAGAGACCTAAGTAGGCCTAAAACGCACAGTTAGCTCAATACTTAGCCTGGCATAAGCCCAAGGTAAGCTTCATAGCTCCGCATGGAACTAACAGCTTCACCTAAGCTTGGTTGGTAGCCTCACTTTGAGGCTAACTATTAGCTTCGCTTGAAGCTACCCATTTAGCCCCGTCAGAGACTGATCCAAGAGCTTCGCACAGAAGCCTTATCCCTAGCTGAGTCATAGCCCGCTATAGACTGAGTGTTAGCTTTGTACGAGGCTCTGAAGGAAACTTCGCTTGAAGTTATGAGCTAAGTCTTAGCTTCGCATGATCTAGCTCCACAGTGAGCTTTGCCAGGTCATCAAATTGACCGTTTCAAAATCCCACGAGGGATTAATGGGTGAACCATACTAATTTTGTGGGATTAACGCCACTTTAAGTGGGCGGTTATACCCTCCCACTTCGTCCCACATTAAGTGGAGACATTAAGCAATAACGGTAAGAGGACGTTAGCACGAACCCTCTAGCTTTACCAAAAGCTCACAAAAAAGCTTCACGGCAAGGTCATTTGCGAGCCTCGCGCGAAGCTAATGACTGATTCAGCCTTGCTGAATTCAAGGGAACAGTTACACCCCACTTTTGGCTATAAATAGTCCCTTACTAGACATAAGGGATAAGGACGCACAGAGAGGAAATTGACTTACAAAAAGAAAAGAGCAGAATTCCTAGCAAAAGGGCTCTACTGATCTTCTGTTCTCCGATTCCTCGAACCAAGCGAGAAGGGAGTCTTACTAGGAGGCAGTTCGATCACCTGATTGATTGCATCGTCAAAGGGATAAAGTAATCACGCGCTGATCAGATTCCTACCGGCACACTTCCCCAGAAATCTCAAAGGAGATCTACTTGTAATTCTTCTTTTTATTACTGATAATTTCGCTCCTCATTCTCTTTTTGTAAGTTTTCCCACAAAACCATTTTTTAATGGAAAGCAAGCATTTCCTTGAATTGAGTTTAAGAGTTTTGAATATTTGCAGTGCACGCAATATTCAAAAAAATTTGTTATATCTTGGGAATAAATTACCTGAACACGATGCATTATAAGGGACAATTTCTGTTCTAAAGTCGGTGATCAAATCACATTTCAGATTTAATTCAGAACCTTCTTATTCTCAGTTTATCCAGATACTATTTTCTATCAGTTTAGGAAAAAAATTACACTCTGTTATGGATAAAATTGAGAAAAAGATTGACAAATCAGTGAAACACAAACCATTTGAAGTGGTTAATTTCAAGAGATAGCAACGTCGAATGTAATTCTGGTTAACAATCCTTAAGGTTTTTTACACTATTAATGATCCCGTATCTCCTGTTAGTACTATATCAATGAAGGTGGATTCGAGTCAGGGAAATCCAAAAAATATACAGACTATACCTGTCGTGGTCAGATTCTAAGTGCTCTGTGTGATCCACTTTATTATGTCTACTGTGATACCACTAATTCAAAAGAATTGTGGGATTCACTTGAGAAGAAGTATGAAAAGGAGAATGTTGGAAAAAAGAAGTATACGGTAAGAGAATACTTCAACTTCAAAATGGTGGAAGAAAACATGCCCTTGAACAAGCCAATCAAATCCAAAATTTGATTATAAGGATCATTGCAAAGGGAATTTCTATCGATGAAAAGTTGCAAGTTCCAGCGCTTATCGACATGCTTCCACCCTCTTAGAGTGACTTTCAAATCACTATTAAGCACAAGACGGAGACAATGTCAGTTGATAACTTGATGATTTCAATACAAATCGAGGAGAAACATCGAAGCAAACACAAGCCTCTACAAGTCTTCCCAAATTTCGAGATGCAAGGTAAAGCCAATCTTGTCACTGCAAAAAAAGACAAACAATTTGGTAATAAATCAAGAAACACTTTAAACCCTCTGATCTAATGCAAAAGAATCAAAAGCAAATAACTTGCTATGTTTGCGAAAAGATTGAGCATTTTACCAAATCATGCAAAGTTCAAAAAAGTAAAGAAAATGGAGAATTAAGTAACAAGGATACTCCTTTTCAACAAGCTAACATGATTACATGTACTTTTTCAAGATCATAATTGTCTAAATCTGAGATATTTATGGCTTATCAACCTACAGATTGATATGTTGGTACAGGAGCAAATATACATGTTTATTCTAATATTTCCTCTTTTATTTCTTATCAGAATCTTCGAAGAATAACTGTGACCATGAAGAACTCCATTGTTGCGCAAGTGCGTGACAAGGGAGACTTGATCTGTGTTTTACTTTGGGAAACAATGATGTGCAACATATTCCAGAAGTTAAAAAAATCTTGTTAGTGGAGTGCTTTTGAATAAAGAAGAATTTAAATTAGTTTTTGAATGTAATAAGATTGTAATAACCAAGCATAATATGTTTATTGGGATTGGATATGTATATGATGGTTTGTTTACACTAAGTACTATTCCTAATTTCAATAATATTTTCTCTATGATTATGAATATTGCATATCAAAATATTTAGCATGCTAGATTTGGTCATGTGAATGTTCATACTTTTAAGAGAATAATGCATTTAGATCTTATTCCAAAATCTAACATAAACTTAACTAATAAATGTGACATAAGTGTTCAATCTAAGAAACCTAGAAAACATTTTAATTTTGTTCTCGTATCTCTACTTTCATAGAACTCATACACAGTAATATATGTGAATTAGATGAAGTTCTGACTAGAGGGGGAAAAGATACTTTATTACTTTTATAGTTGATTTTTTCTCGATTATGTCACATTTATTTACTTAAATCAAAAGATGAAGTTTTTAGTAAATTTTATCATTTCAAATTGGAAGTTGAAAACCAAACTGAAAAAAAATAAAAGGCTAACATCTGATAGAGGAGGAGAATATTGTTCCTCTGAATTTGCTAGTTTTTGTGAAAATAATGGCATTATTTATGAAACTACAACTCCTTACTCATGGCTATCTAACGGTATGACAGAAAGAAAGAATGAACTTTTATTGATATGATAAACTCTATGTTATCAAATTCTAGACTTTCTAAAAAATTTGGGGTGAAACCTTTTTTTCTACTTGCAAAATTTTGAATAGGATTCCATATAAGAAATCTAATAAGACTCCTTTTGAGCTTGGACATGGGAGAAAACCTAGTTTCAAATTTCTAAATGTCTTGCGAAAGTTAAGATTCCTAACGCTAAAATTAACAAACTAGACCCTAAGACTTTTAATGGCATTTTTATTGGTTATGCACATAATAGTCATGCTTATAGATTTTTTGTTTGGAAATCCGATATTTTTGTTTGTTAATGCCAATGTAGAATCTAATGATGCTATATTTTTTTGAAGATAATTTTCCTAGTAAGAAATTAATGCACTAATAGTTACTCCTACATCCTCACAAGATATTGCAAGAAAACGATAACAATCTATCATAGAAATACGTAGATTTATAAGAAAGTCATAAAGAGTGAAATAGACTCTATTATGGCTCATGAAACATGGAGTAGATTTACCTATTAGTTTTAAACCAATTAGGTGTAAATAGATCTTGAAAAAGAAATCAAATTCTGATGAATCTATAGATAAATATAAAGTTAGACTAGTAGTTAAAGGCTTCAAACAAGAAGAAGATTTAGATTATTTTGACACATACTCTTCCCTGTCTAGAATGAGTACTATTCATGTACTCATTACTTTAGCTACTTCTTATAATCTGAGATCCATCAAATGAATGTTAAGTTTACATTTCTTAATGAAAATTTAGAAGAGGAGATGTATATAGAGCAAGCTGAGGAATTTGTAACTCTTAGACATGAAAATAAATTATGCATGTTGGTTAAATCCGTACAAGGATTAAAACAAGCTCTTAAGCAATGACATGAAAAAAATTAATGGCATCATTATTTCAAATGATTTTAATATTTGTGATCCAAAAAAATGTGTTTATTAAAAATCCATTGATAATTCATTTATTCTTATGTGTCTATATATGGATCATATTCTTGTTTTTGGTAATAACATAGACAGAATAAATGAAACAAAGAATATTGTGAAAATAATTTTGAGAGGAAAGATATAAGGATAGCAAATGTGATTTTGAGAGTTAAACTTAACAGGACTAATGAAGGCATACAAATGACCCAATCTCATTATATTGAAAATATATTAAAGAGATTTGAAATTTAGAATGTAAACATGTAAGTACTCATTATGACCCCAGTATCAAATTGAAGAAAAATGTGGAGGAAGTATATCTTAATTAAGATATTCTCAAATCATGGGAAGCTTAATATATCAAGCCAATTGCAATAGTACACATATTTCCTATGCTGTGAGCAGATTAAGTAGATACACAAGTAATCTTGATCATTCTCATTGGAATGCAATTAATAGATTACTAAGGTATCTTAAATGATCCAAGCATTCTGGTATAGTTTATACTGGATATTCAACTGTACTTGAAGGGTAAGTAATACAAAATGGATCTCTGATTAGGAAGATACAAAAATCACAAGTGGATATGTGTTCATACATGGGAGTGCCAGAGTTTCATGGAGGTCCTCAAAGTAGACCTTAATCACTCGGTCAACTATATATGCTGAACTGGTTGCTATAGAGTTAGCTAGAAGTGAAGCAGAATGGTTTAAGGAATTTTTTGTAGAAAAATCAATGCTTGCTATACTCATATACTGGGATAATCAAGCAACTCTAACTAAAGTGAAAAGTAAGAATCATAATTCAAAGTCATCAAGAAATATTGAATTGCGATATAAAATTCTTAGAAAGCTAAATACGATCGGGACAATAACTTTAAATTTTGTTAGGTTAGAGAAAAATTTAGTTGATCATCTTACAAAAGGATTGTTTAGATGACAAGTCCTTAAATCCTCCATTAAGATGAGATTAAAACCTATATCATAAATCATCGTTAGCAGCTACCCAATCTTATTAAATAGAGATCTCATGATTAAGGTTCAATGGGTAAAACAAGCTAATTGGGTGATTAAGTTGAGCACTTAATTAAAATTTAATAGTCCTTTCCTAAAACTCGTGCTTGCCTGCTAATATTAAGGAAAATAAATATCTGACTGAGAACAAGGTTTTCGAAGGCAGGGTATAGAAGGATACCCATTGAGGACATCATATATATGAGTGTGATTATGAGGCTGCAATCTATAAGAATTAGAAAGACTTGTTCTCTAAATCACTCATGAAAATAAGATACTGTCGCACGATGCGAAACCCCGAGAACTCAATAAGAGATTTATACTATATTTTAAAATATGGTAAAAACCATGTATAAGGGTTCAAGTTCAAAGCTTCATTTGAACTTAACAGTTATAGCTCGGGAACGGATCAACCACATCTACAGCTGGATGCAGACAACCAGATAAAAATGGATTCGTACTTAATCAATTCAAACCAGGATTTTCAAATCTAACCGCCTCTGAGATAAGCGTTTAAATATTTAAACAGAGCTGGACTCTGTAGCTTTATTTAACAGACACTACATGTTAAATAGTAGATCTCATCCAACATGGAAGGGATGATCAATTGAACCCATAAATCCTAGCACACCAGATGATCATCATTGTAAAAACCATTATTATAGTGGAATCTCTTTCCATCTCTCTGTGGTTTTTCCTTTCGGGTTTTCTACGTAAGTTTCTATGTTTGTGTTAGATTTTCTGTGATTAGCTTTTCTCATCTCCACAAATTTGGTATGTGGATTAATTCTTTAGGATCTTACCCACTGTATTTCGTGCTACCCTGAGGCCTATCCCTCGAGTCCGACCCTAACGGTTACAATAGAAAAATAGCCTATACGGGTTCTACCCAGATTGCTATCCCTTAGGGAGCACTCTGAAAGATGAGGAGTCGCCCACAATGACTGCTCGGAGCTAGCTTATAATAGGATATGCCCTGATGATCGCTCGAGTGAATCAACAACATATGGGGTCTACCTTGACGGCTACAAGGGAAAAATAGCCTGTACAGATCCTACCCTGATGGCTATCCCTCAAGGAGCCCCCTGAAAGATGGAGACTCGCCCATAATGACTGCTCGGAGTCAGCCAATACGGGTCTTCACCCTGACGGCCATCTGAGCGAGTTAATAGCCTATATGGGTCCTACCATGATGGCTACAAGGAAAAAACAACCAATATGGGTCTTACCTTGACAGTTATCTCTCAAAGAGCCCCTGAAAGAGGGGACTCGCCCACCATGACTACTCGGAGTCAGTCTATATGAGTCTGCACACTGACAGCCACCCGAGTGAGTCAATAGCCTATATGGGTCTTACCCTGATGACTACAAGGAAAAAATAGCCTATACGGGTCCTACCCTAATGGCTATCCCTTCGGAGCCCCCTGAAAGTTAGGGACTTGACCATTGTGACTGCTCGGAGTAAGCGTATATGGGTCTTCACCTTGACGGCCACCCAAATGAGTCAACAACCTATACAGGTCCTATCCTGATGGCTACAAGAAAAAATAGCATATACGGGTCCTACCTTGATAGCTATCCCTCGAGTAGCCCCCTGAAAGATAAGGACTCGCCTACAATAACTGCGCGGAGTCAGCCTATGTGGGTGTAACACCCCGTTCCTGTAATATATACTTTGTTACGTATTCAGATTTTTTGATCAGATTTTTTGATTTACTTCATGTATTTGTTTTGTTTTATGAATTATTTATATGATCGTTTTGTGTTGGATCTGGATTCGTGGACTTAGAGTCAGCTCCAGCCTGAACCGGGACCCGATCCTAGAATATTGCTCGATTCAGTCTTTTTGGTATTCAGATTTGACAGATTTTAGCTTCAAAAATTATTTTCTAATATTCTAAATTTTTCATGATTTTTTGAAACTTTTCTGAATTAAATTGCAAATCTTCAAAACCGGTGTCGACTAGTGTCGCCAATCGATTCTCAGATTTTTTATTTATAAAATGGAGTTAAATTTTTAGAAGCGGCTTTCATTATCTCTTAAAATTATATTTTATATCTAAATGCATTTTTGGAGATTTTTCTGAATTTATCAAAATTACACAGGATTTGATGTCGATCGGTATCTCTGGAAGATTCCAGGATTTTTAATTAGAAAATGAGATTATATTTCTAAAAACTGATTTTATATATTTCATAGGATGATGTTTACTATCTCTGATAATTTTGGAAATTTTTCTGGATTTATTAAAATCCGGCTGACTCGGTTTAAACCAGTATTGATGAATGATTTCAAGATTTTTATTTTGAAAATAGGATTGAATTTCTGAAATCTGATTTCACCAGACGTCTTAAAATAATATTTATTATTTTTGAAAATATTTCTGGGTTACTTTATTTTCTAGACTTTTCTGAAGTTTTCGATGTTTTCTCAGATACCGAAATTTTATCCAGATATTTTTCTTTTCTCTTTTTTATTTTCTCTCTCCTTGCCAGATACGAGGCTCACCAGACGCGGGTCTAGTCTTTAATACAAAGATTCTGTTTATTTCTTTATTTATTGCCTTTTAAATCAATTCTTATCAAGTCATCATGACTTTCTCTCTCCTCTGTCGAACGCGACACTCGCGTTTTCTAGTGGACGTGGACTCTGCGTCTGGCACAAATTGGCTAGATGCGGGTCTGTTTTGGACGTGGACGTCTGCCTTTTTGGAGAGAAGGGTGCACTTGTAATAATCATAAACTATCCTATATATAAATACCCCCTTTCCTTTCTCTCTGTTTTATTTTCTTTCTTTCTTTCTTCTTCATCTCCAATAAGCCAACGGCAGCAACAAAACCAGCACCTCGGCCAGCCCCTTGGCCTCCACCCCGGCCACCAACTCCTCCCTCTTTCACTCTCCAACAATCCCCCATCTCTTTCTCCATTTTAGCAAGTACAAGTAACCATATACACCACCATTGTCTCTTTTTTTTCTTTTTCACCAAGAAACCCACTTCACCATTAGCTTCACCACCATTTCCACCACCACCTACACCACTTCGGTCAGCAGCAATCATATCAAATTCTCCTTCTCAGCGAGCTCTTCCATCCTAGCCAACTCATTGCTCTTCGAAACATCATTTTCAAAACTCCAAAAATCCAAAATGAACTAGACTTGCACTGTTGGTTTTTGGGTTTGGGCTACCGCCCATGGCCACCGGCAACCGCCAGCCAGGCTTGGTCAGCCCTGGCCGGCCATGCTTTCCCTCTTCTCATTCCTTTTATTTCCTTTCCTTTTCTTTCCTTTCTTTCTTTCTTTCCTTTTCTCTTCTCTATTTCTCAACCCTGCGTCTCTCTTTTTCTCTCAACCCTGCGTCCCTCTTTCCTTCCTACCCTGCGTTACCCTTGCGTCTCTTTCACCCCCTCACCCTTCAGTCTCTCTCCCCCTGTACACTCTCTTTCTCTCTCTTTCTATTTCTATTGTCTCTCTCACTCACTCTCTTTCCCTTTACACTCTCTCCCCCTCTCTCTCTCTTTCCTGTCCTGCCTCTCACTCACTCTCTCATCTCCCTGTCTCTCTCTTTCTCTTGAATTTAATTACTAGACGCAGAGCTTACCCCTATGTCCAAGAACTTCCTTAATGTGATCTTTGTGTTCTTGATATCTGTATAACACGATCCTTGCGTTCTTGTATCAACGCGACGTGGAGTTCATGCCTGAGTCTGCGTTCTTCTCGTATTATAGCTTAAATGCAGGTCTCGGACCCTGCGTTGTGGTATCTACACAACTCTCGCGTCTGTGATACCCGCGTCTTCATTCTCTCTTCTTCTGGTTCCTTCCCTCTCTTTTCTCTATATAATATTTATTATATTTGAACGCATTTACGCGTTGGATACCTGAATTCTGGAGATCAGGGATTTCACAGTGTTTTTTGAAGATTTAGGCGAGTGTCCTCATCTCATTTTGGGTTTCCCCACTTCATCGGGTCGACTTGTATTACATGCTGTATTTGTACCTGTATTCGTATTTTGTATTAGGCTATGACCTTGTATTTATATTTGTATATGGCCGAGAGCCAAGTATTATACATGTATATACCTGTGGTGAATGTTTGTAACAGTGTAGACAATATTTCTTATGTGTGCTGTTTGAAACTAACACCTTCTGCAGGTATCCTAGCCTTCGGGCCTAACCTCTGGGATCAACCTCTCTGAGATTTTAAAAGTCCTCTAAACTTTCTATATGCTACGCCTAGTAGGCGGACCTGGCGTCAACACTAACACTGCTAACTCTGTTAGGGCGTAGTTATCCCCATGAGCACTGCTGTGTCATGAGCGGTAGTATGGCATTAATACACATGCTGCAACACGTGCATTTAGCTATGCCGCGAGTGGTAACCGCGCCGAGCGTGATACCATCTATTAGTGTACATTAGCTTCACTATAGCTCGTTTAGCTTCGCTTAAATGCCCGCTTACTCGTTTGCCTACTCGATTAATTCTTCTATTATTGGTTGTGTAGAGTTTGAAATCTTTCTTATACTGTTTTTCTGTATCGCTTGACATGCTTTCACTTGACGTGTTATAATTCACCATGCTGTCTCTTGTTACTTGACATGTTACTACTTGCCACCTATCCCTTGTTATGATATCACTTATTACCTGCCACCTATCCTGTTAACACCTGACATGTGATTATCACATTTAAGGAAATCTCTTACCTGTTATCCTGTATTATATACAGTGATCTGTATTCCTGTTATACGTGTACTCCTGAATTCTTGATCATGTCTTGCTCTTGTTATTCTCGTAAATTTATAATTACATAAAATATTATAATAAGACAACTTGCACCGGATTTGGGGAAAACTGATGGGTCCTAATTAGTTCCATGTTTATAGTGGTCATACCGAGTCACGCGTGGCCAGTTACTTGTGGGATCTCCTTGCGGCCACCAGGGATTCCGTGGGGTGTACTGGCATCCCTACTCCTGTTTATTATTGCCGGGTATGCACACGCTCTAGGTCTATTTCTATGGGATTTACGATACTCTATTCCTCTTTGATCATACAATAAGTCCCAGTACCTAATGGTACTTTTTGGCTCAGCACCGAATACTCCTGAATCGTTATCCCGAGCATGTACAGGACCCATTCTAAAAAAGGTTCGTCAAGCTCCATCAGTTTTCAGATAAGTTGCTCTATAAGTTGTAAGTGTAAGTATGTAGAATGGGACGCATACTGAAGCCTACAACTTAGATGACCCCAATTATAATAAAACACTAATATTCAATTCGCTGTGTTGTTTTGCAACTCAAGTTATATACGCTCAGGTTAAGGTGACATGGGATAAAGGTATATAGATGAGGGTTTCCTTATTTGGATTATTCCTTTGACGTACTAGTCTCATGGAGCCGTGACCTAACCTTGTACGACTGATTTTGCTCGTATTCAGTTTTATTCGATTTTATCAGTTTTATGTTAGTTTAGGAGATAGTTGGCATTGCCTTATCTATTTTATATTCCGTCTCCTTATCTACTTCTGTATGCATGTGCTCAGACACGATTTTCAATACATAATTATATCAAATTTATCGATACACATGTGCTCATCCCTGCACGCCATTTGCATTCGCATCACCACTCGTTGGGGAGTCCTGACTCCCCTAGATCCTTATGTCCTTACTTGGAGCTTGAAACTTGTGGATTCTCCCTATTGCAGATCAGAGTGGCGCAGCGAAGCGTGAATCATCGGTTGACCGTCTAAAGTCCATCCTTCCAGGCCCCCTACTCGGCTCTAGAGTTTTACTTTTATGACTTTGAGCCTCCTTTTATCCTGTTCATTATTGTATATCTCTTTGTATTCTCGCATTTGCGTCTATCGGGTGATGTAATATTTTTGTTATATTACGTCACATCCTATGATAACTTTGTAATTGTACTTGTATGTTGGAATGTATAAAGCACCACGTACTTTCGTACTCTGATTCTTGCCTGTACTGATTCTTAGCGTATATATTTGAGAGTATTTTTGACCTACGTATATACGATGCAGTCACGCCTCCGTACCCGCTGAATCAGGGCGTTACAATATGTTTTTACCCTGATGGCCACCCGAGCGAGTCAATAGCCTACATAAGTCCTACCCAGACGACTATCCCTTGGGGAGCCCCTGAAAGATGAGGACTCACCCATAATGACTGCTCAGAGCCAGTCTATATTGAGATGTACCCTGATGACCGTCGCGAGTGAGTCAATAGCACCTACGGGTCTTACCCTAACGGCTATCTCTCAGGGACCCCCAATAAATAAAAATCCAAGGCATCACACAGGAATATCAAGAGCAACAATTCAACACCCAAAGAAAATAGATGACACATCTCTTTGTTACATTAGTTTTTATAAAAAGGGTCAAGTTCATTTAGCTCCGTCTATGAGCACTGCCTTGATCCTCCGACCATCTCCTAAATCTCCCGTGCCAGCTGCTGGAGTTTTCAGCATGATCGATCGTCTTTCCAGACTGGCGACCCGAATCCCTAGGTCGGGAACTAGGTCTCTCAGGGTCGTAGCTCGTACTACCGAGTGATCCTTTGGTACTCTCCACCCGGCCACCTGAGCTGAGGATTATGACTTGAAAGCACAATGTCTGTACCTCCTCAAACAGTGACCCATGAGCTATCCAGAGTACATCGTAATGCTCTGACTGACGCGAAGCCTCAAATCTCAACTCCTCTACATCCTTCTCACTCAAACTTTCCAAGTATTCTTTAGCACCCGAAGTTCATGTTTAAATGCCAGTATCTCGACACGCCCCTTATCAATCGCTCTAGAAGGGAAGAGATCTCTGACTGGGGTGAAGTGACCTCTCGTGGCCAGACACCTCTTCTCACGTACTCTGTAGCTCCTCAAGCCTACTCAAGAGCCTTACTTCAAGGTCAGCCTTCTCCTATCTCAATTCAACTGTTGTCTCCAGTAGCTCGCGCCCTTTCTGGAATACTCTATCCATCCTCTTTTTGAGATCTTCCACTGTTACATTGTGGGAGATGAGCTCACGATCAAGATGAAAAGTAAGAAGATAGAGCAGTTTGAGCTCTATATGGTGAGAAAACCCAAGTATCACTCTGAACGAACTCGCAATGACCTTCTTCTGTCATGCATTCAGGAGTCTAGCAATGACCTAGGCTCATCGTCCTAATCTATTTCTACTCCATCTACACCCTTGAGTCAGATCTGCAGCCTCCTCAGAGAGCTTCACTCCAGAAGAGCCAGCCCCACCAAAGTTCATGCAGGCAAGGGACATTCGCAGCTCCCGAAGGGCAACCCTCTCATCGTGAACCACCAAGTCGGAAGCTAGCGAGAGGGGTCCACTAAGCCAACATCCACAACGGCCTTAAAACACAATGGAAGAAAATATTAAAAAAGAGATGAAAGCTGAAGATTCATTCATTCCGTTCAAAAGGATAACAATTGATTTCTACAAAAGGCAAAAGAAAAATGACAAGATAAACTCTCAAGCACTCACTTTTCCTTTGCATGACGCCTCAGAAGGGGAGTCAGAAGCTCAGTGTCTTCGGGGGTAGCCAGATCCACAAGCCCAGTGGCAGGAATAGCTGGCTGAGGTTCCATTGCCAAGGGTGTGACATTGCTGGATGGAACACTTGGGAAGGTCTCTGCCATGGTAGCAGGGGCAACACTGCTCTCAGGAGGTCCTTTGTCTTGACTCTCAAGGAAGGCTTCAATTTCAAGCGATACCTTAGGAACGCACCTCATTTTCCATCTTCATATCCATCTTTATATTTCTTAAACTTGAAAACCTTAACGCCCATCGATAAAGATCTTTGCCTCCCATTCCTATGATTCTACCTCATCCTGGGCAACCAGCGCTCGATTCAAATCATCCTCGAGGCACGCCTTCGCTGTATCGAAGGCAACTCTCTTTGACCTCAGGGTAGCCTATGCCCCCTCGACAAGCTGACACATCTCATCAAGTCCTTGTCCGAGCCGTCTGCAGCGCAAACTCCTTTTGTTGTAGCTCAAAATCCCTCTTCTGCATCTCTGAGCCTTTCTTCTCTAGCCCCCTTAAGTCGCTCTAGCTCCTCCTCTCGACTTGAATGAACCACGGCCTATGGTCCACTTCTGCTTGGAGCCGACTAATCTGTGCAATTGATTGAGGTTGAACCTGCAAAAAAATACAGAATTTCAGAACTTTTAAAACAGTAATGCAAGATGCTCAATTCTACCGCAATAGCAAGTGGCTATGCGGATCGTGATCCATAAGGAGGGACTAGTGATGGAAGCTTGTTTAGCAAGTTCTATTTTATGCTACAATTAATGGTTAAAAATTCTTGTTTTAGTTATTTAAAAGGAAAATGAAAAAAGGAGTTAAAGTCAAGTTAGGGAGAAAGTGGTAGAATAAGGAGATGGAGAAAATAGAAGTGATATGTACAAAGAAAATGAAAGATCGAAAGAGATTTGGGTGATTATGGTGTTGGTGATCTACACTAAAAGTTATAAGAAAAGAAAGAAAAACTAAAACCTAAAAAATATACTTACCTCTTCGGTTCCTGTATACCTTTCACCCGTATCGACGATGTACCTTTCTTTGAAGGCGAGCAAAGCATGGCAGATGAGATCTTCCCCATTCTCGATTTACACTATGAAATGAAGGGGCGAGCTATACTACCATAGAAATGGATGTCCATCATCATAAGCCATCAACGACACTTGCAAGGAGAAGGTAACTTTGAGGCTATTGGTTTCATTTGGATCCACAAACACAAAAGAGGAAAGCAAATAAAAACAAGAATAGAAAAGAAAAGGAAACCACAATTCGATTCAAATAACAATGGAAGAAAAGATCACTTACACCGGTGTCACCTTCAGTACAAGCTTGCTCTCATTCCTCCATGAAAGTATCCTCTCCTCTTAGTTACATAAATAAAACAAAAATTACATGAAAGAAAATAAAAACCTAAGTTACAAACTATAAATTAGCCTAAGTTCTACTCTCTGATTGGTCCTTTCCCTTGCCTTTGAGATTGTAGGTATTTATAAAAGAAATGTAGAGGTTAGAGGAGTATGAAGATAGGAAAAGCTGGCTATTTCTGTATTTGAATCCTTCCCTTATCTCCAAACTTGATTTGATGTGAATATTCAGTTCTGATCTGCAGTTTGTTGGCCTGTTCATTGCTGAATATCACTTATCAAATGATAGAATTAGAAATAGTGATCAACATAAGTGTTGTATCCCTATAAGTATTCTTTCTAGATCATCTTGAATCATCATATTTGAGATTCGATAGCGAAAGTTATGATTCAAATACTGAAATGTATCCAGTTAGAATCTGAGTCAAACTTGCTTCATCTCATCAGTTGATCTTCTCTCTACCCATTTATCTCTCTATATTTGATATTATCCTCAGTTGATCTTTAGCTAACCAAATTGGATTTATAGAAATCTGAATTTTACTAATTTTCATTTGGTGTTATCTTTCTGATTTGCTCTGATCTTCAGCTGAACATTTGCCCCAATCCTTGATTTGTTCTAACTAGATCTGGGATCATCCTCAGCTAACCAAATAGATCCAGTTAAATCTGATTTTAGCTGGTATTTATTTAGTTTAATCTTCTTTATCTTCATTATTATCTTCTACAAAATAGACATTTAAGACAAAGAAAATAGCAGATTTATTACACGATAAATGTAGGAGTGTAATGAAAAGAATGCAAAATATGTGTACGATCACACCCCTATACCTATCTTTTGCTCGTCCTCGAGCAAAATAACAAAACTAAACCAAAAATTATTAGACCACTTTCGCAGGTCACGCGATTGCACTGAGCTTGTGCAACAAGCCATTAAACCTCTAGGTTACCCCTAGAGGACGAGTTTTGTCTCGTGAGGGTTTTTAGTGGATTGCACCCACAAAATCCATAAAGAAAGAGAAAAATATTAGTATTTTAAAAACTCATTTTGAAATAGAAAAATAGTTGAAATATTATTGTGAGATTTAAGTAATCTATAAATTATAGAAAAACTAAAATTTTCATTCCTAAACTTAGTCTCTATTCAAAATTTGTTATCAATCAAAGTAAGGAGTCAAATTGTACTTCTCATCTAGTCTATTACTTTACCCTAAGTCATATGCACCTTGTGACAATAAAAATTTTGACTAAGGGTTCTTTAACTCTAACTCTTATGTCTTATTTATTTATATATATATATTTTTGGTGGTATTATTTCTTAGTTCTATTAGGCTTTCTAATCTGCCCATGTAACGAGTCTTTAATCGATGACTCTCAAACCAAACAGTCTTAGGGCACCGGGTGAGAAAATACCCTAAGGACTTAAGGACTCGTGCAAACAAGGCTACAAAACTAAGGATTTTATTATATCAACCACTTTTAGGCGTGAATACTTATGCTTTATTAGGCATAAATACCCAACTTAATCAGAGAATTATATATATATATATATATTTTAAACTTATCTAATCATCTTTCGCATAAATACCAAAGCTTACTTAGGCCAAAGCACCTAGCTAATCAATAATTAGATTTGTTCATCTTTTATAGATATATTTTTTCTTTTTTTTATAAGGCATAAGAATCTTTGTTTTTGAACCCTAAGTGTGTAAGTGTATAAGGTGTGCATATTTCTTCAAGATAAAGATGAAGACTAAATTACTTTCACAAACTTTCTTCCTATCCTTAGAAATCAAACAAATAATCTTATTTTGACCAAGTCTAAGAAATCCTAATTATGATTTTCTTATTCCTTAAAATTGACTTAATTTCTTACAAAAAATATGTAAAAATATTGTTTCTATTTTCAAAAAGTTTTTAAAAATAAAGAAAATGTTAATAATATTTTTTATTTTTTTAATAAAAAATCTAAGTTATGTTAAAACCCTCCCCCACACCTATCTCATGCATTGTCCTCAATGTATGAATTAATGCATGGATGCATGAAAAAGAAGAAAGGAAAGGAAAATACTACCTTAAGGTGGTGGTTCCGGTGATGGTCTGATTGGTCCACAAAATGCGGCCCAATCGACTTTTCGTAGAGTTCGGAGGAACCCACCAGAAATCTCTCTTATATAACCCACTAAAATGATGTATATATGAACAGTTAAAAATATAACCCCATCTAATTTTCAAATTCCATAATTAATTTCGGAGTCAATTTTGTCAACCGCCTTGTCCAAAAATGGAGTGTGAAAAGATAGAATGATTGACTTGGACTTAGGAAGTACGGGAACTAATACCGACTCAGGAAAGTGGCTTAAGTCAAGTAAAGGTTCAGGAGTTGAGATTGGTTCAGGAAGTGGGTCTAAATCAAGAAGTTGAAACTCAAGTCCACATTCATTTTCCCATAATGGAATGTGACTTAATATTGGTGATTTAAGTTCAAGAATGACAGGTGTGGGAATCAAAACTGACTTTAAAATATTACCCAAGTCGGGTAACAAAATAGGAGTCAATATTGATTTGTGAATTTGAACTGGATCACAAAATTGAGAATCTAGGTCACATTCCTCATTGAATTCAATTTCATAAAAATGAAAACTTGCCAATATGTCAATGAGACTTTCAAAAGTATGAAATTGGTCAAGTTCAATATGATGATCATCAAAGATGGGTGATTCAATTTCATTATGAATTGGCACAGGATCCAATGTTGACTCGAGAAAAAGATTGAAATCAGGTGAAGACACCGGAATCATAATTGAATCAGGAAGTAGAATAGAATCACTAAGTTGAGGTTCATGATCATATTCATTCTCAAGTTCAATTTCAGAAAAGGGATAACTTGCTAAACTGTCAATGTCACTTTCAAAATTTAGAGTTTAGGCAAGTTCAAATGATTATGCTGAAATGGAACCTTGTTTTTCAAAACAACATGACTCTTCGGCTCTAACAGAATGGTTAGCGACATCAAAACTGGCCAAACGGTGAGAACATAGAGTTTGGACCATCATATCTATGTCATGATTACGAGGGTTTTGAGCCTAAGTCATGGCTTCAAGTATCTTTTCACAGTTGATTGGTTCATCATTTTGTTTGCGATTGGTCTTGAAAAGATGAAGTGTTGTTTTGAAATTGGTGGTGAAATTGTGGGTCCATCAGATTTTGTGATTGTTGTTTGGACTCACGCACACTCATTTCTAAAATTGATGGTTTTCTATTTTAGACTGGTGGAACTGGGCATGAATCTTGAAAATATTATAGATAAGGTGGATAAGGAGGACAAGTTGGTTGAAAATTAGACTCGGGGGAGGTGAATCCCCATTGACTCTGTGAACAGTTGAAATTATTCTGGAAATTATGGTCATAAAATTGGGGGCATGGGTTATATTGATTCGGATAAGACCAATCCGACACACTATGTTGGTTAAAGTTATGATATGCCGTGTTGGTAATATCCGAAAAAGAGGTTGGTGTGTAATATGGATTACCATTAAAATTGAAAAAATTATTATTATAACACATATCACACAATAAAATACAAACAAATAAGCAAACAAAGAAAAAAATTCTAAACTTAGTTAGGGTAGACCTTTGACCTAGACGACTCCTAACTGGTTAGACTGTCCACGGGATGTATAATGTAGATTTTGACCACAAGCTAATCAACCAGGTCAGGGCAAGATTGGTGGGAGGTATCCGCGCAAAAGCAACGGGCCTAATTAATCCAAACCACCCGCCTTCGGGGTTTCGCCCCTCAATCCCTTTCCTTAGACACTGATTTGGCAGGAGTCAAATTCTAACACATTTCCCCTTAGGATAATCTCCTAATTCAGTCTGAGATGTCCCTAGGGCCAACGTCTACTCATTTTTAGTTAGGCTTGGGTTAGTGAGTGAGGAGATTGTTTGTGGGCTAAGGGCGGATAATAACTTTCCCACCTTATCTTGTCTATAGGACAAGCCCTTAAGATTGATTGGTGCAAAGTGTGCAGGATAAAGAAAAGTAACATTCAACAAGTAAATAATCACTCAAGAATGTTTCCTAAACTATATGCCATGCAAACGTACCTTTTACTCCAGCACTCTTCAATAATAATATAAAATGTAAATGAATTAGACACGTGCCTAAATGCACAGTCTAAACCGTTTTTAGCATTTAACAAATATCATTTTACTGTTGAGTTTAGAAAGGAAGTACAGTGAGACAAATAAGAAAATTAATAGTTACAGATATTAAACTTTATAATTCAGCTAACCTGCAGAAAATACAGGTTAGTAGTTCACTCAAATTGCCACAGGAATGTAGCAAATCTGAGGGCTTCTTGGCTCTGCTTTCTTGAGCAGAGTCCAAGACCACTTATATGTCCACTGCAGGAAAAGTTCCTTATTGTTAAATCTGTATACCAAAAATCTAGAAGAAGGTTAACCAAAAATGTAAATTTTAATGAGAATTACTTACCGTCCCTCCCCGGCAACGACCCTAAAATTTGATTGAGGTTGAACCTGCACAAAAATATAAAATTTCAGAACTTTTGAAACAGTAGTGTAAGGTGCTCAATTCTACCGCAATAGTAAGTGACTATGCGGGTCGTGATCCACAAGGAGGGACTAGCAATGAAAGCTTATTTAGCAAGTTCTCTTTTATGCTACAATTAATGGTTAAAAATTCTTCTTTTAGTTCTTTAAAAAGAAAATGAAAAATGGAGTTAAAGTCAAGTTAAGAAGAAAGTGGTAGAATAAGGAGATGGAGAAAATAGAAGTGATATGTACAAAGAAAATGAAAAAGTGAAAGAGATTTGGGTGATTATGGTGTTGGTGATCTACACTAAAAGTTATAAGAAAAGAAAGAAAAACTAAAACCTAAAAAACATACTTACCTCTTCGGCGCCAGTATACCTTTCACCCGTATCGACGATGTACCTTTCTTTGAAGGCGAGCGAAGCATGGCAGATGAGATCTTCCCCATTCTCGATTTACACTATGAAATGAAGGGGGCGAGCTATACTACCATAGAAATGAATATCCATCATCATAAGCCATCAACGGCACTTGCAAGGAGAAGGCAATTTCAAGGCTATCGGTTTCATTTGGATCCACAAACACAAAAGAGGAAAGCAAACAAAAACAAGAATAGAAAAGAAAAGGAAACCACAATTCGATTCAAATAATAATGGAAGAAAAGATCACTTGCACTGGTGTCACTTTCAGTACAAGCTTGCTCTCATTCCTCCATGAAAGTATCCTCTACTCTCAGTTACATAAATAAAACAAAAATTACATGAAAGAAAATAAAAACCTAAGTTACAAACTACAAATTAGTCTACGTTCTACTCTCTGCTTGGTCCTTTCCCTTGCCTTTGAGATTGCAGGTATTTATAAAAGAAATGCAGAGGTTAGAGGAGTATGAAGATAAGAAAAGTTGGCTATATTTGAATTTGAATCCTCCCCTTATCTCCAAGCTTGATTTGATGTGGATATTCAGTTCTGATCTGCAGTTTGTTGGCGTATTGATTGCTGAATATCACTTATCAAATGACAAAATTAGAAATAGTGATCAACATAAGAGTTGTATCCCTGTAAGTCTTCGTTTTAGATCATCTTGAACCATCAGATTTGAGATTCGGTAGCAAAAGTTATGATTCAAATATTGAAATATATCCAGTCAGAATCTGAGTCAAACTTACTTCATCTCATTCGTTGATCTTCTCTCTATCCATTTATCTCTCTATATTTGATATTATCCTCGGTTGATCTATAGCTAACCAAAATGAATTTATAGAAATCTGAATTTTACTGGTTTCCATTTTGTGTTATCTTTCTGATTTACTCTGATCTTCAGCTAAACATTTGCTCCAATTCTTGATCTGTTCTAACTAGATCTGGGATCATCCTCAGCTAACCAAATAGATCCAGTTAAATCTAATTTTAATTGGTATTTATTTGGTTTAATCTTGTTTCTCTTCATTATTATCCTCTACAAAATAGACATTTAAGACAAAGAAATTAGTAGATTTATTACACGATAAATGTAGGAGTGTAATGAAAAGAATGCAAAATATGTGTACGATCAGCAATCACTGCCTCCCCTGTGGCATTCAGCTTTTCCACCCCCAGAGTAGCTCATCAATCTTGCCCTCTTTCTTCCTCAGGGCCTCATGATGGTCGTCCAGTAACTCGACAATAAGCACATCATTCTGAGCTTAAAGCATGGTGAAAAGGCAAAAAAGTTCGAGCTAAAGATATAGAAAACATGATGCATACCCTGAAGACCTCATTCTTCAGGCGCCGCCTCTGGTCTTTCAAGGGCAGGGCCTTGATTTCATCAATCCCACCAAGAAAGTCATTGTATCTGAGAGCAGACTTGATATCTCCCCTCTAGAGATACGGCCCAAATGGAGGGTTCTCAATGGGCCTCTTCAACGACAGCTCTGGATACCCAGTAGCATCTCCCGAAGGATCAACATCACCAGCCACCCCTGTGCGACCTTGTGACAACGAGCTTTCATCACCCTCTGCCGCCTTGGACCTAGGCGAAGACTTGGGCTTACCCCTAGCCAGAGTAGGAGGCACCGTTCTCTCTACTTCATCATCAGAGGATAACTCTATGGCAGTGGGGGCGCCCCCATAATCCCCTAGAACTCAGAAATGGAAGAAGCTGCTCGAGCCCCGAGTCTATTGGCTCAAGCATACCCGAGCATCTCCAGCCTCGGAGGGCTACCCCGAATCGGTGGTCGAACAGGAAAGTGCGTTCGACATCAACTCAGCCATCACCTCTTCATCAGACTCACCGAAGTCGAGCCTGATTCTCTTTTGCAAAAGAGAAATAGGTATTAAAAATAGACCCATCAGACAGACAGCCAAAGGAAGCAGGAATTTATTTCGGGTCACGAAGAGGGTGAGGATTGAGGTAGGGTCCTCTTCTCCTTTGTAGGAACCACCCCACCTGGGACCCAGACCACGGTATCTCGTATGCCATGGTCGCTATCGACCATATTGACGATAATCTTGTCAACCCGCTCTGGGGGACAAAGTAGCGAGCATCTTGAAAGGTCCTCCTTAGTGTGTATGTCGTGCTGAAGACCTCACGCTGGCACACCTCAGGAGCGTACAAAGCGCAGAGGGCCTTGAACACTATACTATACGCTAGGCCACTTCCAACAACTGAGTGGGGGCAACCCTTTAAAAAGTTCAAACACTGCGGACAAATCTCGTCATCGACAACTTCAACCCCAGCGCCAGAACCTAGGGATGCATATAGACACCGCCATCAGGCGAAGCTGTAGAAACATCAACACCATGGGAGCAAAACTCGATTTTGATCCCCGGGTTCAAGCAAAAGCCATACTTCATCAGATACTTATCCACCTCCTTCTGATTACGGAGCTTGGAGGTTTTTGGATCAAAGTCCATCCTGACCCTGGTGCGATGAGAGGGTCCTTTCCTTTCTCCTCCGCTGTGATCTTTTCTTTGCCCACACTATCTACTGTACAAGATTTCTCTCCTTTTTCATCACAATAGAGATAAGAAAAATAACTGAGATCAGACAACTAGAGGATCTAAAGAAGGTAAGAAAGAAGAAGCAGAGATTTGGGGAGAAGGCCTAAGGCTTCAGAGCATTGCCTCTTAAACCCTAGGGGAACGACAATCACTTAATCAGGACCGTACACGTATCATAACAAATCAGATCAAAAATCACCACCTTAGATATATAGTACCAATTTTGAACGTCGCGTCCCACAAAAGTGACGATAACCTGATCGGCGCTGCAGCAGATGGGACGCACATTTATGGCTCTGCTAGCTTGTAGAGCCGCACAGGCCACTAAAAGACACAATCTGAAGCGATAATAATCGACCCAAATCTAGGTCCAAAGCTCCCTTCTATTGGTCCCCTCTATATCTCTCAGAGTTCCTGGAAACCTATACCTCCTGAGGAAAGGTTCCCAACCCCCTTTAAAGAGAGGGAAGCAGACGGGGTATCTGTAGTTGTCAGTTTTCGACCTACCTTAGATCATGGCATGTGTCCATCCATATTAAACAGACTTGCGACACTTGACAGCTTCCAGAACCTTTGACCGAGAGTCTTCATTCAATTCAAACTTTGAGCAGTTCAGGTGGTTAGAAGAAAGAGATATAATCAGTTACGAGTATCTTATCTCTAAACCAAATCAATAGTTATAGCTCGGGAATAGATCAACCACATCTACAACTGGACGTAGAGAACCAGATAAAGATGGACTCTTACTTAACCAGTTCAAATCAGGATGTTCAGCTCTAACCGCTCCTGCAATAAGCGGTTAACTGTTTAAATAGTGTTAGACTTTACAGCCTTATCTAACAGACACTACCTGTATAAATAGTAGATTCCTTCTAACATAGAGGGGACAATCAACTGAGCCCAGAAACTCTAGCACACCAGAGGATTACCATTGTAATAGCCCTTATTACAGTGGAATCTCTCTCCCTCTCTCCGCGATTTTTTTCCTTTCAGGTTTTTCATATAAGTCTCTTTGTTTGTGTTGGATTTTCTGTGATTGGCTTTTCTCATCTCCACAAATTTGATGCGTGGACTAATTCTTTAAGAAATTACCCATTGTATATAGTATTAAAAAATCCTAGGTCAACTCATTATAGATTTAAGTCCTTAATTAGTTACAAGAGTTCCACACGTGTAGATGAGTCTCACATTATAATTTGAATACACCAATGGATAAGTGTAATTGAAGCAAGTGTAGACCCAAATTATTGGACTTGATCAATTCTTAAAGGGTCAAACAACATAGGCTTGTAGAAGCGGTGTATAATATCTAATTTGACTTGTGTAAACCCAAATCAATATAGACCCTAATTTAAATAAGTCTAAAAATCTCTTACTTGGGCCAAGCAAGTCATACTGGAAGGATCTTACATATAAATTATTGTATCAAAACTTTAATTGCCAACATAATCGATGTTTCATATCATTCTAGTCTATTAAATGCCCTACCACTGAACATGGCGGTCATTACCTTCTCATAATTAAGGTAAGTGTTGGCCCAAAGGCTTTCCACTCTAGTTTGATGATGATTAACTCATGTAGTTATGTTTATTAATAATCTTGTGTTGTTTAAGTTTCAGATCATTAACCAAGATATTAGTTGGTGATTAGCTTCAACAAAGTGTTTAGAAGCTTTTCATGATGATTCCAGGGCCAAAGCGTCAAGATCACACATTGCCTAGCCCATGGATGGAGTTTTGGAGCAAGTCTACTTGAAGATGAAGATCGTCAAGAAGACTTAGGTAACCATAGTTTAGATAGTGTGTCTTAGATCCATTTGTAAAGCTTAGTATAGTTGATATGCTCAAGTGCACATACACACACGTTTTATGTTTTGAATTTGGTTTTCATGAATAGTTTGATCAAAACAAGTTTACTTTATTTCTATTTATATTAGATATGTTCTAGATATACATACATGCTTATATGACTTATACAAACTTAGTTTGACATACTTATTCATGTAGTTTTATGTTTTGGTATAAAACATAGTTTTGTAATTAAAGACAAAAACTATGATATATTTGTTGAATGTATATTAGACCTATGTCCATATGCATCATGCTTAATAATGTTCAAATATCGTGTTTTTGTATTTCTATAAGTTTTTTAGGAAAATCAGATTTCCTATTGAAAAATCAAATTTGATAAAAATACAAGTTTTGTTTTTGATAAAATTGGCAAGACACAAAAATGAATTGATATGTTGATATATTGTCTTGGAATTTTTATCACTTGTTTGAGTTTCAATATAAAATGATAAAACAATTTTTATGGTATTTTTAAAAGAGATAAAAGATTTTTTAGAAAATATTTTTCCAAATTTTCTGTCTTTTTTGTGCTGACAGGCTGGTCGGTCGACCCGGACGGTCGACCGCACCAAGAGCCGGTCGACCCCTAGGGTCGACCGACGTGCACAGATGTGCACGTCTGGACAGACACAAAAACGGTCGACCGAGCCGGTCGACCGGGTCTGAGAGCTCTGCTCTCGGGTTGTTTGGGTCGACCGTGCCGGTCGACCGGGATGAGAGCTCTGCTCTCTGTTTGTTTCGGTCGACTGGGCCGGTCGACCGCAGTTGCCCAACGGTCATATTTCTGACCGTTGGCGGTCGACCGGGCCGGTCGACCGTCAGCCTGTCAGGCTGCCAGCTCAGCCTAACGGCTAGTTTCTGGTTTGGCCTATATAAACCCCATCTCTTTGGGTTTTTGGCTAAGATTTTCAAGGAGAAAAATTTCTGGTTTCTAAAGTGTTTAAAAAAGTTTTTAAAAGAGTTTTTGAGCCAAAAAGATTTCATCTTTCTTGTTTTTGGGTTTTTGGAAAATCAAAGAAAATAGGAATTTGGGATATTTGTATTGGTTTTCATTCTTTATCTTTT
Source organism: Agave tequilana (assembly GCA_038442645.1). Classification (NCBI taxonomy): domain Eukaryota; kingdom Viridiplantae; phylum Streptophyta; class Magnoliopsida; order Asparagales; family Asparagaceae; genus Agave; species Agave tequilana. The sequence continues at coordinate 215,420 of JAVJIF010032422.1, read as the reverse complement.
ACAAGAATTTTCCCAAGTATTTTCTTTGTTGCTTGTTTCCAAAAACACCTAGTTTTCCACACTTGAGCTATCTTCTATCCTAATCTATTAGGATCTTGTTTTGTGGATAAAGAAAAAGGAAGTTGTTTGTGGTTGAAAGAGACCACCTTTGTAAACCCTTATTATTTGGTTGCTCCCTCTTTGGTAGAGGTTGAGGTTGTGATTTGGGTCGTTGGTTTGCTCCCTCTATTGTGAGGTGGAGATTGGTGTTTACTCCCTCTTGGTGAGGTGGAGTTGGTTGTTGGTTTGTATCCCTCAAGTGTGAGGTAGATTGGTTGTTGTATTGGCTACGGGCCTACCCCTCGGTTGTGAGGTGGTTGTTTGAGAGAGGAGTTAGGTACTCCATTGTTGTAAAAATCCTCTTCGGTAGAGGTTCCCTCGGTGGGAGATAATGGATTAGAAATCCTACACGGTGGTGTAGGCGGGGATGTAGAGCAAGGGTGCTCGAACCTCGTAACATATCTTTGTGTTTGCGTTTGATCCACTTTTCTCTAACTCTCTCTCTTTACATTTGTGCAAAGCATCATTCTTCATATCATATCATATTTGCTTGTGTTGCCTTGCATATATTCATATTGTTATATCCTTGATTGCTTGGCTTGATTGTGTGTGCACATTGCTTGGATTGCGTGTGTGTGTGCCTAACTTATACTCATCCAACAAGAGCTTCACATAGCGCCTCAACCCATTTCAAGGGGAATCAAGAGGAGTTAGTCCAGAGCCTCGCAAGGGGAATTCGGCTACACTTGTTGTATTGTATTAGTTTGTGCAACATTTGCATTAGCTTCCGCATTTAGCGCACTTAGTTTTGCATTTAGTTTTAGATTAGCACTAACACCTATTCACCCCCCTCTAGGTGTTCCCTTTTCAATTGGTATCAGAGCTAGTGCTCCTGATACTTAGACTTAACATCCTAGGAGTGAGATCTATTTGCTTGCTAATCTATTGTTTGCACACATATAGTTTACCATGGCCTTCATGACCCCACCTATGTATGACCCTTCCAACATTCATGTTTGGAAAATTAGGATGATCGTTTATTTACAAACCCTAGGTCATAAAGTTTACCTTGCCATTACCAAGGAATCCTTCCTTAGTGATAGCAATCATATAGGGGCCAATGCACAAGCCCTAGAGGCCATTAGAAGCACATTACCTAAAGATTATCTTATGTGTGTTTCTAACCTTGATTCCGCTTTTGCAGTGTGGAACAAGTTGACAACAACCACCACCACCTCCGAGCTTCAAGTGCAAATCCAACAAGAAGAGAAATCTAGTGGAGAATCCGATTCACAATGCTTCATGGTCCAAGGGAATGACTCCCTTGAGGTACATTCGGAACCCCACTTAGATTGTGATGATAGTGCTAGTTCTTCATGTGATGATAATATTGATCCCCATGCTTTAAATGAAGAACTATCTATTGTATGTGAAAAATTAATAGAAAAATATAAGATTTTGAAAAAGAAAAGTCTAGAAATTGAAAAAGAAAACAATAGTTTGCATTCTAGACTTGATTGTGTTTTGCAAGAGAAGGTTGAGGTCTATAATGAAAGGGATTCATTGAGATCTCAATTAGAACTTGCATTAAAAGAAAATGAATTTTTAAAATCTAAAAATGATTGTGAAACACTTTTGAAGAAAAATGATAACTTGTCTTCAAAAATTGATTTTGTTTTAAAAGAGAATGTTGATTTGAAAAATAAAATTATTTCCATTTCTAATGATTTAGATGTGTGTTTAAAGAAAAATGTTGTTTTGAAAAATAAGATTGATGAACATGTTTGCCATGCTAGGGTAGTATCACACACTCCACCCATTGCATGCTCCACTTCTTCTAAGATTAATGATGAAATTTGTTTGCTTAAGAAGAAGGTTGATTGTTTGGGCTCCACTATGAGCCAATGTGCCATGAACCATACACGCTTGGAAACCTTGGTTCGTAAGAAACAAGTTCCAACTTTTATGCATGCACACCCTCCACGGCATACACATGCTCCACACGGACACCATCAACACATGTTGCTCATGTGTACACATGTACACATTGTGGCCGAAAAGGCCATCTTGCTAAATTTTGCTATGATCGTTTACATGTTAAGAATTTAGCAAAGAAGTTTGTTTGGGTTAGAGAAGGGACTAACCCCCATGGACCCAACAAGATGTGGGTACCAAAGACCACCCCTCCTATTATTTTTGATGTAGGTGTGGGCTCTCACATGACGTGAGAGTGATGACACCTTGGAGTGGATGCGTTCCGGACTTAAAGGAAATCAATTGGATGCATCACTTTCAAGGGAAGATTTGGTGGAAAGGACCACCATGTTTTGGAGACAAGGAGAGTTGCTTCTTCGGTTTTGGTAACAATCCTTTACTCCCATTTATTATTTACATGCTTTCATAATTAAAATTTTTAGCATGTTTTGATGTTTTATAGCATGTTTCATTGTCTATGGATTAGTATGTAAATGCCATGATCATTAGATCCTTGACATACATGGATAGTATTTGAGATACACATGCTTATGTGAACCCATACTTAGTGTTCTCACTATTGTTTAAGCTATAATGTACATCATGAATCTAATACATGTGAATTTACATAGTAATCATGTCTTAGTTTTATCATGATGATTTTTATCTCGTTTTTGATGCTTCATGTTAAGATTACTTGTTTAGATGTTAGTTTTCATTAAGACTAGTTATATACTTGTTCATAGAATGGGCGACAAATAATTTATATATAGTTGGGCTTGATTGCTTATTTGAACCCATTAAATGTGCTAGTATAGTCTAGTTTTGATGATTCATACATTTCAAACTTGTATTCCATTTTTGGATTTGTTTTATGAGTTTTCACTTCATGTATATGTTTGTATTGCCAAACTTTAAGATATACATGTATACCCCTTGAGTCATTTGCCTTTCATGCAAATCTATATATGGACTCAATTGTGTTTAGGGATATGTATGTATACTTATTGTGTTGACAATTCATACATATACCTTGAAATGAAATGTGTTTTGGTGAAGATTTAGCTTTTCTTGATTTTGTGTTTAATTGTTTAACTTCATGTATATGTCTATCTTGTCCAAACTATTAGATATACATGTTTATCCTTTTGAGCCACGTGCCTTCATGCATATATAAATAGTGGACTCGTTGTGTTTTGGATATGTATGTATATTTTAATTTGTACTTGACATACATATGCCATGAAGATTAAATAAGTTTTGATGATTTTCGTGTTTTCAATGTTTTGAGGAATAATTGAGCTTAATTGAATATTTTCATGATTATGATATTCACACTTTAATTGTACACTCACATTTATTGCTTGCTCATGTTTTGTATTCATGAGTCATATTTATGCCTAATAGAATTAGAGTGTTGATTATCATGTAGATTTCATGTTTTATGAAAATTATTTTTAGTTTATTCCTTGCTTGAAGGATTTCGCACTAGTTAACAAGTTTTTCATTTTGACTAGTTCATATTCCTCAATTTGGTAGTAATTTTCAAACAAAACTACATTTTCAAATCTATTTTTGAAAACCCCTACCATCTATGGGAGGATGGATGGGCGATTATGCCTTGTATGCTTCATTGAAAATCTTCTATCTTGTGCATATGAAGGGTGGTAGGTTATGTGATATACACTTGATTTTATTGTTATGTCAATTGGTATCATTGAACTCTTTCAATTGGTATCATTTTGATCTTTGTGTATACTCATATGTTTATTGTGTATGTATATTTTCAATTGGTATCATCTATTGGTGATTGGTACTCATTCTATTTCATACACATATACTTGTTTTATTTGTGCTTAAGATATAAACTTTTTACAAAATCGTGTTTATGCTAGTGCTTGAGTTTCAATTTTGTTTCAATTGATTACTTTTAAATTGGTATCAAGCCTATGCATCATTTTAGTTGGTATTTCATAAAGGGGGAGAAAATTTAATTTTGTCTTTCAATTGGTGATTCTTCAAATGGTATTTGTTTCCCACTCCCTTACTTTATGATTGAAAATTTCATATTGGTATCATATGTTTACTATGAAAATTATTTACAATTGGTATCAAAATTTTGTTTAGACATTCAAAATTTATTATGATTGATATCAAGATGTTTCATGTGATTTTACTTAAAATTGGTATCTAAAATTTTTTTTGAGAAAATTTTTACCCATCATTTTATTGTTTGGATTGTTTAACCCCTTCTTGATCTTTTTGTTTGACAAAAAGGGGGAGAAAAAAAATTTGTTTGATTTGATTTTACTTTGTTTACCCCTTGTTGATGATTGACAAAAAGGGGGAGAATTATTTGAGAGTTTAACATGTTTTTATATATGCATACTTATGTTTTTGCATATATTAAGTTTTATTGGTAAGTATTAAGTTTTTATTGGTATCTAGAGCATCTAGTGTTTTTGTTGTTAATGCTTTATTAATTTAATTGGTAACTAGAGCTTCTAGAACATGTTTTGTGTTTTATGCATATTGATGCATACATGTTTATGTACATTCATTGCATATATTTTATTTATTTGTTTATGCATGAGTTAAGGGGGAGCTTCTTTGAAGCCTAACTTTAATCCATGCATATATAACTCCATGAGTTTTGTCATCATCAAAAAAGGGGGAGATTGTTGGCCCAAAGGCTTTCCACTCTAGTTTTGATGATGATTAACTCATGCAGTTATGTTTACTAATAATCTTGTGTTGTTTAAGTTTCAGATCATTAACCAAGATATTAGTTGGTGATTAGCTTCAACAAAGTGTTTAGAAGCTTTTCATGATGATTCCAGGGCCAAAGCGTCAAGATCACACATTGCCTAGCCCATGGATGGAGTTTTGGAGCAAGTCTACTTGAAGATGAAGATCGTCAAGAAGACTTAGGTAACCATAGTTTAGATAGTGTGTCTTAGATCTATTTGTAAAGCTTAGTATAGTTGATATGCTCAAGTGCACATACACACACGTTTTATGTTTTGAATTTGGTTTTCATGAACAGTTTGATCAAAACAAGTTTACTTTATTTCTATGTATATTAGATATGTTCTAGATATACATACATGCTTATATGACTTATACAAACTTAGTTTGACATACCTATTCATGTAGTTTTATGTTTTGGTATAAAACATATTTTTGTAATTAAAGACAAAAACTATGATATATTTGTTGAATGTATATTAGACCTATGTCCATATGCATCATGCTTAATAATGTTCAAATATCGTGTTTTTGTATTTCTATAAGTTTTTTAGGAAAATCAGATTTCCTATTGAAAAATCAAATTTGATAAAAATACAAGTTTTGTTTTTGATAAAATTGGCAAGACACAAAAATGAATTGATATGTTGATATATTGTCTTGGAATTTTTATCACTTATTTGAGTTTCAATATAAAATGATAAAACAATTTTTATGGTATTTTTAAAAGAGATAAAATATTTTTTAGAAAATATTTTTCCAAATTTTCTGTCTTTTTTGTGCTGACAGGCTGGTCGGTCGACCCGGACGGTCGACCGCACCAAGAGCCGGTCGACCCCTAGGGTCGACCGACGTGCACAGATGTGCACGTCTGGACAGACACAAAAACGGTCGACCGAGCCGGTCGACCGGGTCTGAGAGCTCTGCTCTCGGGTTGTTTGGGTCGACCGTGCCGGTCGACCGGGATGAGAGCTCTGCTCTCTGTTTGTTTCGGTCGACCGGGCCGGTCGACCGCAGTTGCCCAACGGTCATATTTCTGACCGTTGGCGGTCAACCGGGCCGGTCGACCGTCAGCCTGTCAGGCTGCCAGCTCAGCCTAACGGCTAGTTTCTGGTTTGGCCTATATAAACCCCATCTCTTTGGGTTTTTGGCTAAGATTTTCAAGGAAAAAAATTTCTGGTTTCTAAAGTGTTTAAAACAAGTTTTTAAAAGAGTTTTTGAGCCAAAAAGATTTCATCTTTCTTGTTTTTGGGTTTTTGGAAAATCAAAGAAAATAGGAATTTAGGATATTTGTATTGGTTTTCATTCTTTATCTTTTACAAGAATTTTCCCAAGTATTTTCTTTGTTGCTTGTTTCCAAAAACACCTAGTTTTCCACACTTGAGCTATCTTCTATCCTAATCTATTAGGATCTTGTTTTGTGGAAAAAGAAAAAAGAAGTTGTTTGTGGTTGAAAGAGACCACCTTTGTAAACCCTCATTATTTGGTTGCTCCCTCTTTGGTAGAGGTTGAGGTTGTGATTTGGGTTGTTGGTTTGCTCCCTCTATTGTGAGGTGGAGATTGGTGTTTACTCCCTCTTGGTGAGATGGAGTTGGTTGTTGGTTTGTATCCCTCAAGTGTGAGGTGGATTGGTTGTTGTATTGGCTACGGGCCTACCCCTCGGTTGTGAGGTGGTTGTTTGAGAGAGGAGTTAGGTACTCCATTGTTGTAAAAATCCTCTTCGGTAGAGGTTCCCTCGGTGGGAGATAGTGGATTGGAAATCCTACACGGTGGTGTAGGCGGGGATGTAGAGCAAGGGTGCTCGAACCTCGTAACATATCTTTGTGTTTGCGTTTGATCCACTTTTCTCTAACTCTCTCTCTTTACATTTGTGCAAAGCATCATTCTTCATATCATATCATATTTGCTTGTGTTGCCTTGCATATATTCATATTGTTATATCCTTGATTGCTTGGCTTGATTGTGTGTGCACATTGCTTGGATTGCGTGTGTGTGTGTGCCTAACTTATACTCATCCAACAAGAGCTTCACATAGCGCCTCAACCCATTTCAAGGGGAATCAAGAGGAGTTAGTCCAGAGCCTCGCAAGGGGAATTCGGCTACACTTGTTGTATTGTATTAGTTTGTGCAACATTTGCATTAGCTTCCGCATTTAGCGCACTTAGTTTTGCATTTAGTTTTAGATTAGCACTAACACCTATTCACCCCCCCTCTAGGTGTTCCCTTTTCAGTAAGACCTTCCACATCATAAGTTTCAGAATACTTAACGACATAGATCAAATGTGGAGATGTGACATGAAATATCCTCTGATCAAATAAGACACATTTCCAACAGGTTTTCACTTTATGACTCCAATGCGTCTATCTTTATGACTCCAATAAGTCTAACTTTATGACTCCAATGAGTCTAAGTGTTAATTCAACAAACTTAAATGCGCAAAAGAAAACTTTAAGAAAAAGCAGTTAGAACTTTATTTGTCAGAATCACCATATATTTATATATGTATATGTATATGTATACGTATGTATGTATTTGATGCACCAAGAATTAATGCCTGTTACATGAACCAAAATATCCACTCCCATTAAACCAGGATATCATCAGCACCAGCCATCCTCATATGAGCAATATGCTCAAAGAACACTTTAGGTGACAGTCCTTTAGTAAGTGGATCTGTAATGTTAAAATAGTACTAACACTATTGGAAGACACAATGTGATTCCAAACTCTATCGTTGGTGATAAAAAACTTGATGTTAATGTGGCTCGACATTGTTGAATTCTTGTCACTCGTGCAGTAGGGCTCTGTAACTCCATTGTCACAGTATAGCTGTAATATCCTTTTGACTAAATCCACTATCTTCCTGTAATCAGAAAAAATGCTACTTGAACCGGTCTTCCTACTTGTCGATACATCTAGCATAATCTTAATCTGTGTATCCAACCAGCTGCAACTGATCAGATTCATATAGGTAAGCATGTAATCCTTTATCCTCTGTAGATATTGCATTACCTTCTTGGAAGTCTTCTAGTGATCAATCCCAGGATTGCACAGGTATCTGTCAAGTTTTCCAGCGGCATATGCTATGTCTGGTCAGGTCATCATCAGACTTTCAACTGTCAATGCATATAAATATCTTTCATTTGTTCTTTCTGGAGGTCATTCTTGAGATATTAGAGTAGACTCAACTTATCTCTCTCAGTGATAGGTGTATCACCTAGAGAGCGATTCTTCATATCATATCTATCTAGAACCTTATCGATATGGGCCTTTTGTGATAAACCTAATATTTTACGTGTCATATCAGTTGAATCTAGATATCATAAAAGTAGTATCTCCAAGATCTTTCATCTCAAGATTCTTTAAGAGAAAACTCTTAGTTTCTGGCAGAAAGTCTATATCATTACTTGCTAATAAAATGTCATCTACATACAACACAAGAAATATAAATCCACTCCCTTTAAATTTTTGGTAAATACATTAAATAGCTATATTTTTCTTGAAACCAAAGCCGAATATTACTTGACCAAGTTTTAAATACCATTGATAGGATGCTTGCTTTAGATTATAATGGATTTTTAATTCGTAACCAGATGTTGTGAACCTTTTGGCTTCACCATATAGATTTCTTTCTCAATGTCATCATTAAGAAATACAATCTTAATATCCATTTGGTGTAACAGATCAAACATGTATTTTGCATTATTTCTTTTTTACATTCCCATATTTATCCTGTAATAAATCTTGCTAATTCCTTATCTTAATGTCTTATTTACATTTTTGTCTTCAAGAAGGGAGAGAAGATAAGACCAAATAAAAGCCAGTTAAATTCTAATTTAATTGGATCTATTTGGTTAACTGAAGATAAAGTCAAACAAATATAGTTAAAATCAGATTTAGAAGAATTAATTTGGTTAGCTTGAAGAATCAAAGGGATATTATAAAATTCAGAAATTCAAAAGAGATATTATTAGAAGATCTTTTCTGTTGGGGAAGCGATTTTGTCCATATATCCAGTTTTATCTCCAACCTTATCAGAAGATCTTTTCTGTTAGGCCAGCGATTGATCTCATCTTCAAGTACGCTCTCTCTTATCCATTTCAACCTTAAATATCACCACTTCAGAAGGCAAAGGGACAACTGAGCAGAGTTAAATTTTAGGCTAGGCTTTTACTTTAGTTTAGTTTAGGTTTTTTTCTTTTCATATAATTTTTGTTTTTATTTAAGTAACTCAGAGGAAAGAAGAGTTTCATGAGAGAATGAGAGTGAAGACTATACTGCGAGTGACACTGGTGTAAATATTCTTCTCTTTTTTATCGTTACTTTATTTAATCAAAAGTTGCATTCAAGTTCTTTAATTTTGTTTTTTTCTTCTACTTTCTTCTGAGGAGATTGTGAATCCAAATGACTCCGATAGCCTCAAATTTGCCTTGCCCTTGCAAGTGTAGTTAATGGCTTATGGTGATAGGTAGGCATTTCTAAATAACTTTTAGCTTGAACCTTTATTTCATAGTTTAGAATGGGAATGTGGAAGATCCCATACGTCATACTTCAATCGCCTTTAAGTCAAACTCAATCATTGCAAAGAATCAAAGGTAACCAAGCGCCAAAGAAGTAAATAAGTATTTTAGTTTTTCCTTCTTTTCATTTCATAGTAAGAAACATTTTCAAAAACAACTCCTTCTTTACTCTTTTTTATTTCTTTTTAACTTAGTTTCTAAAACATCTTTAATCACCATCTTCTTCTATCTTTCATTTTCTCCTCTTAACATTGATTTATTTATATTTTCTTTTCAAAAATAAAGAAGAACTTTTAACCATTTTCAGTAACTTAAAAGAAATTTATCTAAATGCTTTCATCGCAAGTCCCTTCTTATGGATCACGACTCGCATAGCCACTTCCTATCGCGATAAAATTGAGAACCTTGCACTTTTTTAATTTTCATTTCTAAATTTTATGTTTTGTGCACAGATTTAGACTCAATCAAATTTTGGCTCCATTGCCGAGGAGGGATGGTAAGTTTTTCTTCTGAGTTTACTAATGGTTAAATTTTCTTTTCTGTTTTTTTTGCAGGGACTAATTTCAGAAAAAAATACTGCAGTGGACATATAATAATCCTAAGCCTCTACTTTAGAAAGCAGAGCTCAGGCACCACAAAATTGCCCCAAAAATGCGGCCAAAGCCGCGTTTGCGCGACACTTTTAGGGGGACTACTAACCTGCTTTTCTGCAAGTTGCTTGAAATTAAAAGATAAGTCTTCTGCGTCTATTATTTTTCCTATTTAGCCTACCGTACACACTATATTAACCTCAACAGTAACTTGTGACTGTAAATGCTAAAAACAGTTAGACATTGCATTCTAGGATATTTGTTTAATTCATTTACTTTTTAATTACTTTTGAAGAGTGCTGGAGCCAAAGTATATGTGCATTTATGTAGCATAGAAAACATTCTTGTATGATTTAATTGCCGTGAGTGTTACTTTTTGCCAGATATCTGCAGAATTGCACGAAAATGATTAAGGGCTTGTCCTAAGTAAGATAAGATGGGGAAGTCATTACCTTCCCTTAGCCCACAAACTATCTCCTCACTCACTAAAATAAGCCTGACTTAAAATTGAGTAGACCTTGGCCCTAGGGACATCTGGGACTCAACAGGAGACTGACTTAAAGGGAAGGTTATTAGAGTTTGACTCTTGTCAAATCGGTGTCAAAGGTTGGAGATTGAGAGGCGAAACCTCACAAAACAGTGGTTTGGCATAATTAAGTCCGTTGCTTAGGCACAAATACTTCCCACTGGTCTTGACCTTACCTGGCTAATTAACTTGTGGTCAGATTGCTGCAATATACCCCCCATGGACAGTCTAACCAGTTAGGAGTCATCAAGGTCTAAGGTCTACCCTAACTTAGGCTAGATTTTTCTTTATTTTTGTTTGTTTATTGTTTGTTTATTTTTTGTTATTTTTGTGATATGGATTACAATTATAATTATTCCAATGCATATAGTGATCCATACTTCACCCCGACCTCTTTTGACTTGGATATTACCAACCCCGCATTTCATAACTTTAGCCAACCAAGTATGTCGGATTGGTCTTATCCGAATTAATATCTGCCCCAATCCCAATATTATGAACAAGACTGGAACAATCTTCACCACTCTTCACAGAGTTAGTGGGGATACAACTCTCCCGAGTCATATGGTCAACCACCTTATCAATATCCAGCTTCATTTACTCCTTACAAGATTAACATATAAGAAAAAATTTTCTTTAGAAAAGAATTTTGAGGCCTTCTTTGACACAGCAATTTCAAATCTCAACAAACTCAAGTATCCCACAAAATTTTCAAATCCAAGATCCCTACTCCATGTTTCAAGTCTCACAACAAGAAGAAGAACCTATTGACTTGGAAAAGAGAATAGAAAACATGATTCAGTACCAAAATGATTTCATCCAATCAAATCTTGATTGTACCTAGTCTATCAATAGGTTAGAAGCACAAATGAGTCATTTAATCAATACAATTAATGATAGAAATGAGAAAACTCTCCCTACCCAATTTTTGACCATTTCTGATTCTCTTAGCCATATTGATAAGAACCAAGAATCATGGTGTCTTGGAGATTTTAACCAAGATTCAATTTCTCCACACTACCTTGAACTTGACCAATATCAACTCATTGGCAAATTGGTAAGTTTTCATTTTAACGAAATTGAATTTGAACATGAATGTTAACCCGATCGCCAACTTTGTGATTCAATTCCAATTTTTGAATTTATGTTGACTCTGGTATCCTTACCCAATTTGGACCCATTTTTCGAGCCAACACTGATCTCTGTACCCATAGAGCTTGAATTTGAACTACCTATTTTAGAAAGTCACATTCGATTGAGAGGAAAAGAATGTGAATTTCGATTCTTTAATTTGGACACAACTTTTGAACCAAAACTGATTCTCAAACCCAAACTTGATTTTTCTGAGTAAGTATTGGTTCTTGAACCTTTCATTCTTGAGCCCAAGTTAATCATTTCTTCGAATCACATTCTACTGTTAGATATAGGTATAGACCATGATGACTCCGAGATGACATTCCAAGATTGGTCATATAAAGAGGATAATTTTCATGATAGGATCTTGCATGATCCTATTCATATTGGGGATTGTAAATATATAAATAAAAAGAGTCATCCAAGGTGGGTTCTTTGATAATCCACCATATTTAGATTGGGTAGCAACGCTTGGTCCAATCCAACCACTCCCAGAACTACCACCTGAGGTAACATGTTTCCTTCCCTTTCTTTTTTGTTCATGCATATATGCATTCACTCATAAATTGAGGATAATACATAAGATAGGTGTGGGGGAGGGTTATAACATAACATAGATTTTCTTTTAATTTAAAAAAATAATATTTTCTTTCCTTTTAAAAACTTTTTGAAAATAGAAACAATATTTTGACTTATTTTTTGCAAGAAAATAAGTTAATTTAAAGGAATAGAAGAATCATAATTAGGATTTCTTATACTTGGTTAAAATAAGATTATTTGTTTAATTTCTAGGATTAGGAAGAAAAATTAGAAAGGCAATTTAGTCTTGATTTTTACCTTGATGAAATATGCATACTTTATACGCTTACACACTGAAGATTCAAAAACAAAGATTCTTATGTCTTATAAAAAAACAAAATAAATAAAAATAAAAAGAAATATATATATATATATACAGAAATATGTATATCAGCCGATAGCTGAAAGTCCCTCTCAGCCTGCGGTGACGTGGTACATTATTCAATAATCTAAAATGACGCCCCACTTTTGAAAATAATTGAAATTACTAAAAGCCCCTATCGTTTGTCTTTGTCTTGGAATGATGTATTAGTTTTATATTCTTTATTATTATTATTTCTCCCCTTTTATATGTCTCTCTCTCTATGTCTCCTCACACTATCAGATCTAGATTTTTGACTTGTAGAGAATGTCGTTCTAAAAAAGCGAGAGCGGGATCAGATATTAATTTTTAGTTGCAGACCTAAATCTCCAGCAGCTATTTTGACACGTTCATGTTTCCTCGGGATGTCAGCTTTAATATTTTCATCGTGATTCTTCTTCTTTTTCTTCTTCCAAAGAAAGACTTATCTGAAAATTTTTATCATCGGAAATTTTGGCCATTCGATTCAAAATCTGAAAGACAAAGTAAAATATACATAAATATATAACCAATCTGTCAAAGATGCGACTGAAGTCGCAGGAAAAAATTATTTAAAAGTTGTCATTTTCATCAGGACTACGACTTTGGTCGCATTCAAAATAATAAATTATTAGATAAAATTGAATTTTGTGACCATAGTCGCAGTATGAAATTTCATCTTCAAACAATTTGTTTTACAAGACAGCGACGAAAGTCGCAGTCCAATTAAAATTTATTAATAAAAAGACTGCGACCTTGGTAGCAAAAATGAAAAATAAGTTATAAAATACTATGACCAAGGTGGCAGTGTTATCAAACAAAACTTTTCAAAAGACTGCTATTACATAAGACTGCGACCGTGGTCGCAGTCTTCGGTCGCAGTCTTCTAATCATCATAATTACTTAACTTTCGAGATCTTGTTCACTGCTTCAATTAACTATGTCTCTTCTTTCATAAGAATGTGACCACGGTCGCAATATCCTATTTAGATTACTTTATAAAAGATACTATGACCAAGGTTACATAAGACTGCGACCAATGTCGTTGTTTTCGGTCGCAGTCTTCTAACTATCTTAATTACTTAACTTTCGAGATCTTGTTCACTGCTTCAATTGACTATGTCTCTTGTTTCATAAGAATGCGACCATGGTCACAGTATTCTATTTAGATTACTTAATAAAAAAATATTATGACCAAGGTTGAATTGTTATCAAACAAAACATTCTTAAAGAGACTGTTGTTACATAAGACTGCGATCGAAGTCGTAATCTTCTAATCATCTTAATTCATTAACTTACGAGATTATTGTAACTGCTTCAATTAACTGCGACTCTTATTTAATAAGATTGCGACCACGGTCGCAGTATCCTATTTAGCTTAGTAAGGTCGAAAAAATACTGCGACCCTAATCGAAAAAATAAAAAAAAGGCTGCAACACTGCGACTAAAGGTTACAATGTAAAACAAAAATAAATCTAAAAAGTGAAATAATATTAAAAATTTAAATCCAAAATTTTTCTTTTAAGAAACTGCGACTTCGATTGTAGTTTCAGAAAATAAAAAATAAAATAAAATAAACTGTTTCAAGTCGCAGTAATAGATTTTTATTGTGAATAAAACATCTTTTAAAAAAAAACTTGAACATTAATGCGACCATGGTTGCATTCTTTTAAAATAAATTATTTTTTTTAAATTTAATAATTAAGATCTGTAATTTTTTTGTTTGAAAAAACTCAAAATTTTCAGATCTGTAATTTTTTTAGTGGAGGAACAATTGTAGCCAGGTTAAAAGTGAAACTGAGGGTATTTTAGTCATTGGGCAACGAAAAGTGATTGAGGGTCTCCTTTTATCACCTAAATTTTTAACTTCTCTGCGGCTAATATGAAACCACGTCATGCCGGCTAAGAAACTCTCTCAGCTGGCGGCTGAGGTACAGTAACCCCATATATATATATATCAAAAATTTCTCTGATTAAGCTGAATATTTTTACCTCATAAACCATAAGTATTCACGCCTAAAAGTGGTCCATATAAATAAAATCCTTAGTTTTGTGTCCTTTTTTGCTCGAGTTCTTAAGTCCTTGGGTGTTTTCTCACCCGGTGCTCGAAGACCGTCCGGTTTGGGAGTCACCGACCTAAGTCTCGTTACAAGGAAAGATTAGAAATATTAATAGAACTAAGGCATATTACAACCAAAAATATGAAAAATAAGGCATAAGAGTTAGAGTTGAAGAACTTCGAGTCAAAATTTCATGGTCACGAAGGTGCATATGATTTAGGGCAAAATAATAAATTAGATGAGAAATGCAATTTGACTCCTTATCTTGATTGATAATAAATCTTTGAATAGAGACTAAGTTTAGGAATGAAAAGTTTGGTTTTCCTATAACTTATAGATTACTTGAATTTTTACAATAATACTTCAAATATTTTTTCATCTTTTCAAAATGCGTTTCGAAAATACTAACACTTTATTTCTTTTTCTTTATGGATTTGTGGGTGTAATCTACTAAAAATCCTTACGAGACAAAACTCGTCCTCTAGGAGTAACCTAGAGGTTTAACGGTTTGTTGCACATGTCAAGTGCAACCGTGATTCCTATAAAAAATGTGTTAGATTAGGTTTGCTTTATTTTTTTTGTTTTACTTGAGGACGAGCAAAAGATAGGCATAGGGATGTGATCGTACACATATTTTACATTATTTTATTGCATTCTCATATTTATCCTGCAATAAACCCTGCTAAATCCTTGACTTAATATCTTATTTTGCAAGTTTGTGTTAATGAAGGGAGAGAAGATAAGACCAAATAAAAGCTAGCTAAATTCTGATTTAATTGGATCTATTTGGTTAACTGAAGATAAAGCCAAATAAATACCATTAAAATCAGATTTAGAAGAATCAATTTAGTTAGCTTGAAGAATCAAGGGATATTGTTAAAATCCAGAAATCCAAAAGAGATATTATCAGAAGATTTTTTCTGTTGGGCAAGCAATTTTGTTCATATCTCTAATCTTATCTCTAATCTTATCAGAAGATTTTCTCTGTTAGGCTAGCGATTTGATCTCATCTTCAAGCACGAAAGGCAAAGGGATGACTGAGCAGAGTAAGATTTTAGACTAGGTTTTTACTCTAGTTTAGTGTAGGTTTTTATTTTTTTTCATGTAATTTTTCTGTTTATTCATGTAACTCAGAGGAGAGGAGTTTCATGAGAGAATGAGAGTAAAGACTGTAATGAGAGTAACACCGGTGTAAGTATTCTTCTCTTCTTTCATCGTGACTTTATTTAATCAAAAGTTTCATTCTTGTTCTTCAATTTTGTTTTTCTTCTACTTTCTTCTGAGGAGCTTGTGAATCCAAATGACTCCGATACCTTCGAATTTATCTTGCCTTTGCAATTGTCGTTGATAGCTTATGGTAATGGATATCCATTTCTAAATTAGTTTTAGCTTGCACCTTTATTTCATAATTTAGAATGAGAATGAGGAAGATTCCATATAACATACTTCAATCGCCTCAAGTCAAGCTCAATCATTTCAAAAGATCAAAGGTAAGCACGCGCCAAAGAGATAAGTAAGTATTTTAGTTTTTCCTTCTTTTCATTTTATAGTTAGAAACACTTTCAAAATAACTCCTTCTTTACTCCTTTTCATTTCTTTTTAACTTAGTTTTTAAAACTTCAATCACCATATTCTTCTATCTTCCATTTTATCCACTTAATATAGATTTTTTCCTTTTTTTACAAAAACAAAGAAGAGCTTTTAACCATTTCCAGTAACTTAAAAGAAACTTATTTAAACGCTTTCATCGCAAGTCCCTCTTTGTGGATCGTGACCCGCATAGCTACTTGCTATCGCAGTAGAATTGAGAATCTTGCACTTTCTTAATCTTCATTTTTAAATTTTGAATTTTTGTGCACAGGTTTAGACTCCATCAGTAACGACAGATCGAAGTGAGCCACTAGTACCATAATAATTCTAAAAGAATCTTTCATGAAAATTGGAGAAAAAGTCTCTTTATAGTAAATGCCTTCTCTTTGAGTGGATCTCTTTGCGACAAGACGTACCTTATATCTTTCGACATTGTCTTTCGATTCTGGCTTGATATTGAACACCATTTACAACCAATTAGTTTTTTTTTCTTTTGGCAACTCTACTAGATTCCAAACGTCATTGTCTTTCATGGATTTTAAAATCTTTCATGGAATTTGACCACTTAGTGGAGTAAATACTGAGTTTGGCCTCATTTAAAAATGTGGGATCATCCTCTAACCCTATATCAAACTCATGTAGAGATAAATTATATAATCATTTTATGATTTTTAGGCTTTACCTCATCGGTAGGATTTGCTTCAGGATGAAATGTATTTATACCCTATAAGGGCACAACTGTATAATCATGCTAAAGTTGAATAATTGCTTCATCATTCAGAGCAATTGTCTTGTGTACAACAATAAGTTCTCCTCAAATGTGAAATTCTTCTGTAATTGTCTCTCACTGTTCTGAATATCCTCAATAAATTTAGCATTATCCATCACTATTATTTTTTTAGTGGAGGAATAATAAAATTTAAAGCTTCTAAACCTTTAAGAATCCCTAACAAATAAGCAGTTAACTGTCCTAGAGTCTAGCTCTTCTCATATGTCTGTAAATCTGAGCTTCAGCTGGACAACCCCAAAATGGAATTGCCTAATGCTGGGAGTTTTTTCACTCCATAACTCATATAAGGTTTTAGCTACCATTTTACTAGGTAATCTATTAAGGAGGTAGATGACTGACTAAGGTTTCACTCAATAATAACTCTAGCAGAGTAAGAGGAGTTATCATACTCCTAACCATGTCCTTTAGTATGTGGTTTTCTCTCAGCAACACTATTTTGATGAGGTATCCCTGGCATGGTGTACTGAGCTTCAATATAACACTCTTCCATAAAATTGATAAAAGATTCTGGATATCTACATGATCTGTCGTATCTGCTATAGAACTTACCAACACGATCAGATTAACAACTTTAATCTTTCTATTTTTATTAATTTTCAACTTCGACCTTATAGATTTTAAACATGACCAGTGATTGGAATTTCTCATGTATCAAGTATAGGTACCCATACGGGAGTAATCGACCGTGATAGTGACGAAATATCTGTGATTATTCCAAGAAGTTATGAAGAATGGGTCACAGATGTCTGTATACACCAAATCTAAGAAGTCTAAACTCTGTCTAGTACCAAGCTTCTTAATATTTGTTTGTTTGCCCTTTATAGAATCCGTACACACTCCAAGGTCAGAGTAATCTAATGGACTTATAGCTCTATTAGGCACAAGTCTTTGGATTGTCTCTTTCGAGATGTGCCCTAAACGTCTATGTCATAGACTGTAAGATTTTTTTTTTAATGTTCTCTTAGTACCTAGATTATTCACATATAAAGATTCAGAATATTAAGCATAAAGATTTAATTTATATAAGTCATCAATCAAGATTTCAGTGCTAACAACTTTAGATTTAGAAAATAGACTATCTATTTTATTACCACGGAGTGACAGGAAAACCAGATATGTCTAACAATGAAATAGATATAAGATTCCGTCTAAAAGACGGCACACACAAAGTCTCATCCAAATCTAAAACAAAATCAGTATTTAATCTAAGGCTACAAACTCTAACAGTTTCAACTGCAGCTTTATTTCCATTGAACATGTAAATGTATCGCTCAACTTTGGTTGTGCCTCCTTTGTGTTTGGAAGTCCCGTATTAAATTTACTTATGTGAATTATATATCCATAATGTGTAAGGTGGCACTAAAGCTAAATTAATTTCAGAATAAACATAAATATAAGATATACTCTTCTTAATTAGCCATTTTTGATACTTTATGTAATCCTACTTAAGGTGGCCTATTTTCCTGCAGAAGAAGCATGCAATGACTTTAAGCTTCTTCTCCTACACTCTTGCTCATGTAGGATCATCAATTGTAGTGATGTTTTTGTTTCTCCTTTTAGTTACACGTTTTCTTTTCTTATTAGGGTTGTTATCTTGGAATGCAAAGTACTTTCACTCTTTTTTTGTTTCAATTTCTCTTCTTCTGGATGCAGTGTCTAATGAGTTCAGTGAGACTCCATTTTTTTTCCTTTGAGCATATAATTAATCTTGAAAGGTTTATACTGTGAGGGAAGAGAAATCAGAATGAAGTGCACTAGAATTTCTTCAAAGAGCTTCAATTTTAGTGCCTTTAGTTTAGAAATAAAATTAGACATTTCTATATTGTACTCTCTTATGTTTTTTTTACCATTATAACACATATTTTACCAGCTTTCTAAGAAGCGTGATGGCCTCAACTTTATCCGGTTTACTGAATCGGTTAGCTACTTTAGTAAGAAAACTCTTAGCACTAACTTTATCATGCATAGAACCCCTAATAGTTATAGGAATAAAATATTTATGACCACCAGACACATCCTATTGACCTCTCCTACTTATCATAATTGGTCTTTTCTTCAACTGAACTTTTGTTAGTAACGACAGTCCTTAGGGTATAGTCTAGGTCCATAAATTAAAGATTTTTAATTTAAAAACTAAATTGAATTTCTCAAATTTAATTTCACCAAATATCTTAAAATAATATTTTCTATTTTTGAGAATTTTTGTGACGTTTTTGAAACAGTCAATTTTTACCCGATTTAAATAATAATATTATTTTCCAATTATTTCTTTTCTTACTTTTTCCTTCTTTTCTCCTTTACTTAATTCTTCTATTTTATTCTACTTATTTATTATTTAATAATATATTTTTTACCTATTTTATCACTTTCCTTTTCTTTTCCATCTTTTTCTTTCTTTTCTTTCTTTTCTTTTTTCCCTTTTCTCTTTCTTCCTTTCTTCCCCTACCTGCTCCCTGGCACCCCATCCCCTGCCAACTACAGCCGACAAACAACTTCATCCCCCATACTCCCTCTCTTTCTCTTTTATTTCTTTTTTTCGTCCTTTCTTTCCTCCTTCCATTCCTCCATTTCTCCATTTCTCCTTCTCTCTCACCAACACACTCTCTCTCTTCTCCTTGACAGCCGCCGCCTCCACAAGCAACACCCCCAAAGCCGCCACCCCCTGGCCAGCGCTGCCCCTCCCCCAAACCCTTCTCTTCTCTTCCCGGCTTTCCTCCTCTTCAAACTCCACTCTATCTTCTCCAATTTTCCTAAAACCCCATCACAATTACCTTCGTTCTTCTCCAAAATTCACCATCAAATCCCCCAATTTCTCTGCTCCCATTACCCAAACACCATCTCCACTTCCTCCTTCAACTCCCTATACCATCATAACTCCATCAACTACCACCACCATCTTCAACAACAACACCAACCATAACAAAATCACCATCAACATAAATTCAAAACCCCTCCACCCCTCTTCCTCCCTCGGGCTTCGGCAGCGCCGCCCCCCCCTCCGGTAGCGCCGCCCCCTGGCCGCCGGCGGTGGCTGGAGCCACGGACCACCACCCCTCCCCCTTCTCCTCTTTTTTCTTCTTTCTTCCTTTCTTTCTTTTCTTCTTTCTTTCTTTTCCTTGTTTTCTCTTTTACCCTTCTTTCTTTTATTCCCTATCTACCCTCTCCTTCATTCCCTAATTACCCCCTTCATTTTCAAGCACAACTCCCTCCTCTCTCTCTCTCTCCCCTACAACTCTATCTCTCTCTAGGTTCTCTCTCCCTCTAACTAATTCTCCTCTCTCTCTCCTCTCTCATTCTCTCTCCATATATATATTTATATATTTTATATGGATTGGTAGCGTGCGCATGTGTGCGCGGATTTCCCAAATTCTAACGCGGTATTGCGTTTCGATTTTAGACGAGTGCTTTGCTATCATCATTTCATACCAAGTGATCACTAATTTAACATCTATTGCATGAAATATTGATATGCGAATGTCTTATTACCATCGTTACATGCCTAATAATTGTTATCCTGTCTTTTAATACATAATGTATCGTTATGCGAGTTGACATATGTTATTGTGGCTCTATATTCAGCTTACCTGACACCGACATATTAAGTACTTAATACTGATATACTTGACCAGATACTATTGCACCTGACACCCGTATTGCAATGTCAATCATGATTACCACTTTTACGGGAACTTGACTTTATTATTATAATATTACCATCTGGTACCCTTGAATTCCTGTATACTTGAACCCCTAAAATAAGGAGACTCCTAATATTATACTCCTGATACGATACTCCTATTGATGCCCGTAATTGGATAACCATGAATATAGAATTAATGTGAACACATTGTGGACATTATCACTGGATAATTGTAATGTGATTGAGAAGGGAAAATAATAAAGAAAGAGTTAAAGTCAGAAAGTTCTTAGTCTCTTTTCAATGTAACCGTGTAGTAAGGGCTAGCGGGTCGATCCATAGGGAAGGATGCGATGGAAGCTTTTCGAAACAAATTTTCTAAAAATTAGCTTGTAAAAGAAAGAATTATGATTGTAAGCAAATATTTTAAATAGAAAGAACAAGCATAGCCAACTAATCATTTACCACAACCAAACACTAGTCTATCAAGAATAAATATCGTGTTAAACCTATAAAGATTAACCCTAGATTATTGCTTTAAATTCAAGAAGGAAAAGTAAGAAAGAGATTAAACCCTGTTCACAGTATACTAGATAAAACTAAGCATTGGTTTATCAAAGTCCCAAAATATAGTTTAAGAAAAGCAGTCTTAACTTAACGTTAAACGATCAATACATCTAAGTATAAACCAAGAATAATTATTAAATAGTATACCCTAAACCTAATTTAACTCAATTCATGACTAATCTTTAAGAATTATTTACTTACCCTAGGGTTTTTAATATGCATAGAGTTCAATCAATTTATCTTCATAGATCTAGGTTTTAATTAGTGGAGAGATTAGCAAGCTACTAAGGAATTAGTTACATATAATTATGGTGAAATTTAGCATGGTATTTAAAGATTACATAAAAGAGATGAAACTGGAATTAAAGAGACACAAATTAAAATATCAAAGAGATTGAAAAAGAATAATGACCTTTTATTGATCTGTCACCAACTCAGTACAAAGCCTTCTCCTTTCTTCAACTCTTCTTCAAAGTAAAAAATTAGAAAAATACAAGTAAATTCGGAAAGAAAGAGGATCTAAAGAAAACCCTAAACTTGAGCTTCTGAGATCTGCCCTTCTCTATTGTCTACAGGAGTTTTTATAAGAGATTTGAGGTGTAGAATCCCAGTACAACTCTACCACCGAAACGCGATGCCATCCCTCGCCAGAATGTCGCGGAAACGCGGCAAAAGCGTGGCTAATGGCCACGCGCTTTTTTCGTGTGGCTTCCTCTAGTCCGTCCATTTAGAAATCTATCCTCAGATCTTGATTTTAGGCTCTGAATTTTGAAATGCGACGATCTTTTTAAATGGCTTGGAGACCAAGCTATCTCCAAATCCGAATCAAATTAAGATTTTCTTCCCTTTATCTTTATCGTATAGTGCAAACAACTAGGTTCAAATAGAAGTCCACCTCTATCTTTAGTTAGGATTAGAATCCATCTTGTTCTATCCTTCTCATCCATTAGATAAATCCAAATTTAAATCGGATAGAAAAGATGCTTCCTTTATTTTTCCTAATTACTCTTTATTTTCATATTTCTTGTGAGCTTTTGGCTTCTTTTGGACTTTTTCTTGGTTTCTTGGATCTTTGAGGCATGCACATTACTAAACAATAAATGAATTAAATAGTAATATTTTATAAAAATTAAGTTTGAAAATGTAAATGAAAATATGCATTTTTGATGACCAATCACACCCCCACACCTATATTTTTGCTCGCCCTCAAGTAAAAATTAAAAAAAATTAATCTAACTATCCTAATATTGTAATCACCTAGAGGGGGGTGAATAGGTGACTAGCTAATCTAATGCTCAATAATGCGGAATTAAAACTATTTATGAAACTAAAACTTCTTAAACTAAACACCAAGTATAACACAAGAGTGTAGCCGGATTCCCCGTGAAGGGCTCTGGACTAACTCCTCAAGATTCTTCTAAATAAGAGTTGAGGTGTCGCGTTGGCTCTCTTGGTTAAAGACAAGTGTTAGCAAACAATCCCCAAGCATATAACAATAAGCACACAATATATCAAGCATATAAAAATAAAGACAATATTAGCATGCAAGATATAAAGACAAGTAAGAGATAGAGAGAGAGCAATCACAAACACGGGAGAATTGTTTCGAGATTCGAGCACACTTGCTCTACGTCCCTGCCTTCAACACTATGAAGGATTTTCACTAAAATCGATCCCACCGGATCACTTGGTGCCGCAACACCTACAAGGAGTTCTCACTAGAACTCTTGGACTCTCTAGTCCCTTCACTCGTTCCGGCAAGAACTACACACCGCAAGCACACTAACTTGCCGAGGCCGCACCTCTACAAAGAGCTCTCACTAGAACTCGAAACACCGCGAACACACAAGTCCGCCTCCTCAAAGCAAAGATGAAGTCTTTGGTGATCACAACACTTTGATCACCTAAAAACAATCTCACAATAACTCTCCTATAGGATGGATATATCAATGGAAAACTCAAGTGTTTGTGAGAAAAACAAGGATGGAAGTTATGGTGAAAAACTCAAGAATTACTTTTGAAAACACTCTTGATAAACTTCCTTTTGAATTGGAAATATTTGCTCTCAAACTAATGGAGAAAACTTCTGAAATAGATGGGAAAAACTAGGTTTAAAACTCTCCAAAAATCTTATTTAAAACAGTCCATAACAGCCCCCTTTTATAGGCTAGGAAAAACTAGCCTTTGGGGCCAAATTTCAGCCTGGACGGCTGTCGGTCGACCGGCCCGGTCAACCACTAACGGTCAGAAATTTGACCGTTGGAGCCTTAGTCGACCGGCCCGATTGACCATGGCCTGGACCAGAGAGCAGAACTTTCTGCCGGTCGACCGACCCAGTCGACCGAGGCTTTCCAAAGAGCAGAGCTCTCTGGATGGTCGACCGGGTCGGTCGACCGTCTCTCCAGCCAGACCTGGCGTGCACGTTTGTGCACGTCGGTTGACCGACTCGGTCGACCGACTCCTAACTCGGTCGACCGGCCTGGTTGACCAGCATAAGCCAGAACAGGACATTTTAGGGATTGAAAACTTGGTATTTTTCTTTTAATAAAATCCCATAAAATCTCTAAAAATCTACAAAAATAAGTTCAGTATAATAATTTGATAAACAAACATGTTTGAGTAAAATCAAGAAATGTTACAAACATTTTGAACTATTTTTGTAACTTAAAAATTTTGGCTCAAAACAAAAACCGTTTTTTTTCAAAACTTTTCCAAATACAAAAATAAGATATTTTAAACACTTTTAAAGCATAGAGTGCATGAATATGATCCACTACACATAAATGATAAAATATCTATGTTTTTGACAATAAGTACTAAAATAATTTATAGTTTTTAACCAAAACTATTTTTCCAAAATAAAAAAACTCTTTTGTACTTTTCAAAATGAAAACTCTTTTCCAAAGTGAAAACTCTTTTATGAAAACACATCTAAATCTTGTGTGTGAGTGTATATGGTATACTTGAGCAATCCACCAACTATTCTATCCTTCACATTTTATCTAAAAATAAAATCTTAATAAAACAAACCTAAACTCAAGTCTTCTCTTGAAGTCTTCACTTGAAGTCTTCTTGTCCTTCTTGACTTGGTCCAAACTTTAATCCAAAGAGCTAGACTCCTCTTGAGTACTTGATGTGATCTTGATGCATAGGCTCTTGAATCAAACCGTGCTAGCTTCAAAACTTAACTTTAAATCCTTTGTTGAAGCTAAACACCTACTAAGATCTTAATCATAAATCTGAGACAATTAAACACAAGATCATTAGTACTATAACTACATGAGTTAATCATCATCAAAACTAGAGTGATGGGCCTTTGGGCCAATAATCTCCCCCTTTTTGATGATGACATAACTCATGGAGTTATATATGCATGGATTAAAGTAAAGCTTCAAAGAAGCTCTCCCTTAACTCATGCATAACAATAAATAATATATATATATATAGCAATGAAGTGCATAAAACTGAACAAATATATATGCATCAATAAGGTGAGAGACAAAACACAGATCCAAAATCCTTTTTCTAAAAAACTTTCTCCCCCTTTTTGTTTAAACTTTCAAAAACATTCTCCCAATTTTATAAAACAAAAGATGCATAAACATGCTGATTGAGGCTAAACCTGCACACAAAATCCGAGATTTCAGAACTTATAATAAAAATGTGCAAGTGCTCAATTCTTCCGCTATAGCAAGTGGCTATGCGGGTCGTGATCCACAAGGAGGGTTTTGCGATAGAAGCGTTTACGTTCTTTATTGAAATCTTAATGCAAACCAAAACGAGGATTCTTCTTTGTTTCTTAAAAAGAAAAGAGAAAAAGAGTTATATTGAAGTTAGAAGAAAATGAGAAATGAAGAAGTGGAGAAAATCAGAAAACGAAGAAAGCGATTATGTACAAATGATTATTTACAAAGAAGTGGGAAAGAAGTGATTTGGAAGATATGGTGTTTGTGATTTAATTTACAGAAATAAAAGAAAAGAAATACAAATAATTACTCACCTTCTTTCCACCAAAAGTTTACCTTGAGTCTTTGCAACGATATTACCTTGAATTGGAGGCAATCAGCGCATAGCCCATAAGAGTCGATTTTTGGTCTCTTCCACATTACATCATCAAGATACTCAAGCATGAAATGATACAGAGAGACTCACAATTCCATCGTCATAAGCTATCGGTGGCACTCGCAAAGGCAAGGCTTTTCGATGCTTTAGACTCACTTGGAAGACAGTTGTACAAAAAGAAAAGTGAAGTAGAGAAGAAGAAGACGAAGAAAACTAAAAAGAAGTACATACATAGAAAAAACATCGATTCGATTTCATAACAATCAAAGAAAAGAAATAAATCTTACACCGGTGTCACTCCAGCTCAAGCTTCATTCTTGTTCTTCGATGAAAGTCTGATCTCCTCTTATTTACATAAATGAAAATTACAATTACATGAACAAGAAAAACAAAAACCTAAACTAAGAAATGAAAAACTAGTCTAAATCCTAACTCTACATTGGCGTCCAATTTTCAGCGCAAGTACAGGCCTTTTATAGGCAAAAACCCAGTAAGGAGGATCCCGGGGAGATCGGGGGAGCAAACGCTCCCCCTAACTCCCCAAGATTGCCTCGGAAACGCGGCTTTTGCCGCGTTTCCGCAGCCAGGGTGTGGCCAGTGGCCACACCCTGTTGATGGGTCAGCTTGGTTTCGCCCTCTGACTTTATCTGGAGTTGGTTTGTCAGTTTGAGTCCCGGATTCTGATGAAATGGCCTTAGATTCTTGGCTTTAACCGATCGATTCTGAGAGGATTCTTCTCAACCGGTTTTCCACCTCTTAATTTTGCCCTGATTTACTTGGTGCGAATTAATTCTGATTTAATTCAGAATTTTGGTGGGCTTTGGGGTCATTTCTGTTCATCTCCTTAAAGATTGGGCCTGCAAATAAATTAAACAATTAATTAAGACAATGCAGGCTTTTATTCTATAATAAGTATGGACATATGATATTAAATATGCAACATTAGTGACCAATCACACCCCCATACCTATCTTTTGCTCGTCCTCGAGCAAGACAACTAAACTATACTAAGGATTATTAGACCACTTTCGCAGGTCGCGCGATTGCACTGAGCATGTGCAACAAGCCGTTAAACCTCTAGGTTTCCCCTAGAGGACGAGTTTTGTCTCGTGAGAGTTTTCAGCGGATTACACCCACAAAATCCATAAAAAAAGAGAAATAAGGAGTTAGTATTTTCGAAAAGCATTTTGAAAGAGAAAAATATTTGAAATATAATTGTAAGATTTAAGCAATCTATAAGTTATAGGAAAACTGAATTTTTCATTCCTAAACTTAGTCTTTATTCAAAAATTTGTTATCAATCAAAGTAAGGAGTCAAATTGTACTTCTCATCTAGTCTATTACTTTACCCTAAGTCATATGCACTTGTGACTGTGAAAATTTTGACTAAGGTTCATTAACTCTAACTCTTATGCCTTATTTATATATATATATATATATATATATATATATATATATATATATATATATATATATATATATATATATTTTGGTGGTATTATTCCTTAGTTCTATTAGGCTTTCTAATCTGCCCATGTAACGAGCCTTTAATCGATGACTCCCAAACCAAATGGTCTTAGGGCACCGGGTGAGAAAACACCCCAAGGACTTAAGGACTCGAGCAAACAAGGCCACAAAACTAAGGGTTTTATTATATGGACCCCTTTTAGGCGTGAATACTTATGCTTTATTAGGCACAAATACCCAGCTTAATCAGAGGGTTATATATATATATATATATATTTTTTTTTCTTTCAAACTTATCTAATCATCTTTCGCATAAATACTAAGGCTTGCTTAGGCCAAAGCACCTAGCTAATCAATAATTAGATTTGTTTAATCTTTTTTTCATATATATATATTTTTTTTATAAGGCATAAGAATCTTTGTTTTTGAACCCTAAGTGTGTAAGTGTATGAGGTGTGCATACTTCTTCAAGGTAAAGATCAAGACTAAATTATTTTGACAAATTATCTTCCTAACCCTTAAAATCAAACAAATAATCTTATTTTGACCAAGTATAAGAAATCCTAATTTAGATTTTCCTATTCCTTAAAATTAACTTAATTTCTTACAAAAAATATGTCAAAATATTGTTTCTCTTTTCAAAAAGTTTTTAAAAGTAAAGAAAATGTTAATTATTATTTTTATTTATTTATTATTATTTTTTTAAATAAAAGAAAAATTATGTTAGACCCTCCCCCACACCTATCTCATGCATTGTCCTCAATGTATGAATTAATGCATAGATGCATGAAAAAGAAGAAAGGGAAGGAAAAGGTTACCTTAAGGTGGTGGTTCCGGTGGTGGTCTGATTGGTCCACGAAACGCGGCCCAATCAACTTTTCTTAAGGCTCGGAGGAACCCACCAGAAATATCTTTAATATAACCCATTAAAAAGATTTGTCCATAAAGGATTTTTATTAAGTATTTGACCCCATCTAATTTCCATATTCCATAATTGATTTCGGAGTCAAATTTGTCAACCACCTCGTCCCAGAAAGGAGTATGAAATGATAGAATGATTGACTTGGACTCAGAAAGTACAGGAACTAATACCGACTCAGGAAGGTAACTTAAGTCAAGTAAAGATTCAAGAGTCGAAATTGGTTCAGGAATAGGGTCCAAGTCAAGAAGTTGAAACTCAAGTCCACATGTATTTTCCAACAATGGAATGTGACCTAATATGGGTGATTCCAGTTCAGGAATGATAGGTGGAGGAATCAAAACTGACTCTAAAATATTACTCAAGTTTGGTAACACAACAGGAGTCAATATTGATTCAGAAAGTTGAACTGGATCACAGATTTGAGAATCTAGGTCACATATCTCATTGAGTTCAATATCAAAAAATTGAGAACTTGCCAATTTGTCAATAGAACTTTCAAAATTGTATAATTGGTCAAGTTCAATATGATCCTCAAAGACGGGGGATTCAATTTCATGATGAATAGGCACAGGATCCAACGTTGACTTGGGGAAAAGATCGAAATCAGGTGAAGATACCGGAGTCATAATCGAATCAGGAAGTAGAATTGAATCACTAAGTTGGGGTTCAGGATCATATTCATTTTCAAGTTCTATTTCAGGAAAAGGAAAACTTGCTAAACTGTCAATATCTTTTTCAAAATTTGGAGTTTGGGCAAGTTCAAATGGTTGTTCTGAAATGGAATCTTGATTTCCAAAACTACATAACTCTTCGGCTCTAACAGAATGGTTAGTGACATCAGAACTGGTCCAACAGTGAGAACGTAGAGATTCGACCATCATATCTATGTCACGATTACGAGCATTTTGAGCATGAGTCATGGCTTCTAGCATCTTTTCATAGTTGATGGGTTCATTGTCTTGTTGAAAAGATAAAGAGTTGTTTTGGAAGTGGTAGTGAAATTGTGAGTCCATCAGATTTTGTGATTGTTGTTTGGACTCACGCATACTCCTTTCCAAAATTGATGGTTTCCTATTTTGGACGGGTGGAACTGAGTATGAATCTTGAAAATATTGTGGACTAGGTGGAGAAGGAGGACAAGTTGGTTGATAATTATGCTCGGGGGAGGTGAATCCCCACTGACTCGGTGAAGAGTTGAAATTATTATGGACATTACAGTTATTAGATGGGGGACATGGGTTATATTGATTCGGATAAGACCAATCTGGCACACTAGGTTGGTTAAAGTCATGATATGCCGGGTTGGTAATATCCGAAAATGAACTCGGTGTGTAATATGGATTATTATTAAAGTTGAAAAAATTATTATTATAAGCCATATCACACAATAGAATACACACAAAAACGAAAGAAAAGCAAACAAATAAACAAACAAGAAAGAAAAAATTCTAACCTAAGTTAGGGTAGACCTAGACCTAGACGACTCCTAACTGGTTAGACTATCCACGGGAGGTTTAATGTAGACTTTGACCACAAGCTAATCAGCCAGGTCAGGGGAAGATTGAGGGGAGGTTTTCCGTCAAAGAAGTTCCTTAATTAAATAACCACCAATCTTCGGGCTTTCGGCCCTTAATCCCTTTCCTAGACACTGATATGGAAAGAGTTAAGTTCCAACACCTTTACCCCTTAGGATAATCTCCTAATTGAGTCCAAGATGTCCCTAGGGCCAACGTCTACTCATTTTAAGTTAGGCTTGGGTTAGTGAGTGCTTGGATTCTGATTTTTGGGCTAAGGAAGGGTGATTAAGTCCCCACCTTATCTTGTTAATGGGTGGTGCCCTTAAAATCAGTTTTTGTGCAAGTGTACAAGATAAATAAGATGCACTCAAAGCGATATAAATCAACCAAGAGATAGTCCTATTCTAGATGCAATGCGTACGTACCTTGCTCCAGCACTCTTCAACAGTAAAGTAAAGGAATTGAAAAGACACGTGCCTAAGATGCAAACGTCTAATCAATTTTTTAACTTTTTCAACAAACTTTTTACTGTTGGTTTATTAGCAGGTTATGGTGATGGCATATAGGAAATAAAGTTGCAGGAAGCTATGTTTTTGCAA
Organism: Agave tequilana; assembly: GCA_038442645.1. NCBI lineage: Eukaryota > Viridiplantae > Streptophyta > Magnoliopsida > Asparagales > Asparagaceae > Agave > Agave tequilana. Next base: position 185,758 of record JAVJIF010032422.1, on the reverse strand, counting down.
AGCAAGCAACCCTGCACAAAACCTGTTAGTAGTCAACTCTTCTTTGCCGCGGATCCGCGGCTTTGGCCGCGCAAACGCGGCAAATCAGAGGGCCCTTGGTCTCTGCTTTCTACAGTAGAGGCCCAAGACCACTTATGTGTTACTGCAATCTTCTTTTCCTGCTTTGCTTGCCCTGTAACCTGCAACAGAGAAGAAAATTCGTTTTAGTTCTAAAAAAATTTCAATAAAAATTCAGATTTCAATAAAAACGTTACCCTCCCCGGCAACGGCGCCAAAATTTGATTGAGGCTAAACCTGCACACAAAATATGAGATTTCAGGACTTATAATAAAAATGTGCAAGTGCTCAATTCTTCCGCTATAGCAAGTGGCTATGCGGGTCGTGATCCACAAGGAGGGTTTTGCGATAGAAGCGTTTACGTTCTTTATTGAAATCTTAATGCAAACCAAAACGAGGATTCTTCTTTGTTTCTTAAAAATAAAAGAGAAAAAGAGTTATATTGAAGTTAGAAGAAAATGAGAAATGAAGAAGTGGAGAAAATCAGAAAATGAAGAAAGCGATTATGTACAAATGATTATTTACAAAGAAGTGGGAAAGAAGTGATTTGGAAGATATGGTGTTTGTGATTTAATTTACAGAAATAAAAGAAAAGAAATACAAATAATTACTCACCTTCTTTCCACCAAAAGCTTACCTTGAGTCTTTGCAACGATATTACCTTGAATTGGAGGCAATCAGTGCATAGCCCATAAGAGTCGATTTTTGGTCTCTTCCACATTACATCATCAAGATACTCAAGCATGAAATGATACAGAGAGACTCACAATTCCATCGTCATGAGCTATCGGTGGCACTCGTAAAGGCAAGGCTCTTTCGATGCTTTAGACTCACTTGGAAGACAGTTGTACCAAAAAGAAAAGTGAAGTAGAGAAGAAGAAGACGAAGAAAACTAAAAAGAAGTACATACACAGAAAAAATATCGATTCGATTTCATAACAATCAAAGAAAAGAAATAAATCTTACACCGGTGTCACTCCAGCTCAAGCTTCATTCTTGTTCTTCGATGAAAGTCTGATCTCCTCTTATTTACATAAATGAAAATTACAATTACATGAACAAGAAAAACAAAAACCTAAACTAAGAAATGAAAAACTAGTCTAAATCCTAACTCTGCATTGGCGTCCAATTTTCAGCGCAAGTACAGGCCTTTTAAAGGCAAAAACCCAGTAAGGAGGATCCCGGGAGATCGGGGGAGCAAACGCTCCCCCTAACTCCCCAAGATTGCCGCGGAAACGCGGCTTTTGCCGCGTTTCCGTGGCCAGGGTGTGGCCATGTGGCCACACCCTGTTGGTGGGTCAGCTTGGTTTCGCCCTCTGACTTTATCTGGAGTTGGTTTGTCAGTTTGAGTCCCGGATTCTGATGAAATGGCCTTGGATTCTTGGCTTTAACCGATCGATTCTGAGAGGATTCTTCTCAACCGGTTTTCCACCTCTTGATTTTGCCCTGATTTACTTGGTACGAATTAATTCTGATTTAATTCAGAATTTTGGTGGGCTTTGGGCTCATTTCTGTTCATCTCCTTAAAGATTGGGCCTGCAAATAAATTAAACAATTAATTAGGACAATGCAGGCTTTTATTCTATAATAAGTATGGACATATGATATTAAATATGCAACATTAGCGACCAATCACATGCATAAACTCAATATATGCAAAAACTCAAAATCTTTCTCCCCCTTTTGTATAAAGTAAGGAAAACATGCATATATACTATAATACTCCTCCCCCTTTTTGTCAATTATCAACAAAGGGGTTAAAGTAAAAACAAAATAATGTTCTCCCCTTTTTGTTCGAAACAAAAATCAATGAAGGGGTGAAATCAAATCAACCAATAAAGAGATATATGCGATATATATTCATGAAGAGGAAGACGCTAAGCTAACTTCCCTACATATATGCATTATATGAATATGGGATGACAAGCCCTAACTCACATAACGCATAATATGCAATGCATAAGAGGAGATGTGAAGCTCCCCATACACACGTGTATCATATAAAGAAGAGTTGTCAAGCTCCTCAATATAAGATACACTCAATATGAATCTATATGTAGAAGAGATGTTAAGCTCCCCTTGCATATAGGCAATTCATATCAAAACATTTTTAAATCAAATTTTTTTTTGATGATTACTTAAAACAAATTTTGAAATTTACTCAAAGTAATAAAGCACATTTTGAGATACCTTTGTAAATTAACAAAATTTTTAAGATACTAATTGTAAATAAATAATACAAATTTTGAATTCCTTTTTTTTAAATCAACAAATCAAGATATCATAAGATATAGATACCGTATGAAATAGGAAATTTGTTATATCAAATGAAATTGAAAAATTGAAACATTTTTACAGAAAGAAATTATTTTGATACCAATTTAAATTAAATTTTGATATACCAGTTGAAATACATGATAAGATTTTTGTACTAAATAGGTTAAACACATTAATACTAAAAGAAATTTAAACCCAATTGGAAATTGAAATATATTGATACCAATTGAAATATATGGATACCAATTAAATTAAATAGATACCAATTGAAGTTTGTTGTAAATTATGATATTAATAAAAATACCTATTAAAAATAATGCATAAGCTTATTAAAATACTAATTGATATACCAATTGAAAATCAAGATTTGAATTAAGCTTAGCATAAACATACCTTGTGCTTTAAACATGTAAATATCTTGTAAATCAAGCACAAACAAATTATATATATGTATGAAAAGAGAATACCAATAGAAATTAATATTATATGAAATGAAATATACATATATAGAAAACAAAATATGAGTATATACAAAAAAATATCAATTGAGATATCAATTGAAAATATGATGTCAATCAAGTATATAACTCATAATAAACCACCCTTTTTTTGCACAAGATAAAAGATTTTCAATAAGGCTTAAAAGGCATACTCGCCCATCCGTCCGCTCTTAAAAGGGGTTGATAGGGGTTTTCAAAAACTAGAGTTTGAAAATATTTTTATAGTGAAAACACTACCATTTGAAGAATAAATAACTAGTTAAATTAATTTTTGAAAAACTAGTTAAAGATCCTTCAAACATGAAATCAAATCATATGAATCCATGAAGCATGCTAAAAACACAAGAATTGACACTCAAAATATATAAGACTCAAAATATCTTATAAAAACAATGTCATGAGTAAACAAATGAAATGTGAGTGTACCATAATCATGTGAGTAGCATTTTCATGAACTAAAGCAATAAGGCTCAAAAACATCAATCATGTGCAAAACATGAAAATTCATTTTTCATCTAAAAACAAACTTCTAGGTACATGTATGTTTTTATCCAAAACTAATAATATACATACATATCTCAAACATAAAAAGAGTCCATAATTAAATTGCATGAAGGCAAATGACTCAAGGGGTATACATGTATATTTATTAGATTTGAATAAAAAATTGCATATACATGAAGTAAAAACATGTAAATAGGCAAAACAAGTGTAAATGAGGAAATCATCAAAACTAGCCTATACATGTGCATATAGTGAGTACAAATGAACAATGAAGTGCAAACATATATGAATCAAATGTTGCTCACTACTTGACATGTATATACACAAGTTTTGACAAAAACTACATCTAAACAAGTATTCACCATATGAAATACAAAACATGATTATTTTAACATAAAACTAAAACATGCTAAAAATTCATCAAATGTAAAAGCATGTAAATAAATTAGGAGTTTTAGAGATAGTTACCAAACCAAAGAACTATACTCTAAGTCTCCAAAACATGGTGGTTGTCCCACCAAACCTCCTTGATAGCGGTGCATCAAATGTGTGTCCATTAAGTCCATGTGCATCCACCATCAAGGCACCAACTCTCTCACGTTTTGTGAGAGCCCGCACCTACATCAAATACAAAAGGTGGGGATTTTGGTACCCATTTTCTTTTGGGTCCTTGGGGGTTAGCATTATAAGGAACCCAAACATTCTTATTAGCAAAATTTAAAGCATTTATCTTATCATAACAAAATTTTGCTAAATGGCCTTTGCGAACGCAATGTGTACACTTGTACACTCTAGGATGCATATGTGTATGAGTGCGGTCATAGCGTGCAAAGTGTGCATATGCATGTTGAGGGTGATGTGCATGAACACGTGGAGCTTGTTTCTTTGAAAACAAGGACTCCAATTTAGAATGGTTAAAAGTACATTTGCTAAACGCACATTTGCTTAAAGCTGAGCTCAAATAATCTATTTTATTTTTCAAAAATTTAACTTCATTTTTAGTAGTAGCATGAAAATCATGATCAACAAACTTTTTCCTTTTAGAAACATTAACTTTTTCTTTTTCAACCATTTTTCTTTTAAAAGAGTTGTTTTCATTCAAAGCAACTTCTTTTTGTTTTTCCACCAAAACAATTTTATTTTTCAAAGCATTATTTCCTTCACACAAATCATTCAATTTAGAAAGTAAGGAAATATTTTCATTTTTCAAACTTTTATTTTCTTTTGAAACATTTTCAAATTTAGCTTGAAAAGAATCTTTTTCTTTTAACAAACAATCAAATTTATTTTTCATTTTCTTATTATTCTTTTTAAGCATTTCATATTTTTCTAGGAGGTGTTGACAAAAAGATTTAAGTTCATTATAGGACATATCAACATCCTCTTCTAGCTCGGATTCGGTAGTTACCTCAAGGGGGTTATCCCCTTCGACCATGTAGCATACGTTGGAAGCTTCACTTCTAACATCCGAGTCGCTCCCCGCATAGTATTGTTCTTGTTCGCCAAGGGAGATGATGGTGTTCCATACTACAAAAGCCGAGTCAAGATTAGTAACCCTACATAAATAATCATTATTTAGGGTACTCTTCAAAGCATTAATGGCTTTTGAGTTAGCCTCAATATACTTGCTATTATTAACATATGAATCTTTAATAGTAGCAAGATAAACATGAATGCCTAGGCCTTTGATGTACATAGACATCTTAACCTTCCAAGTTTGGATGTTAAGAATGTCAAAGGTAGGAAGTGACATGAAATCCATGTGTGTGTATACAAATATTGTGATTAGTTATAAAATGAGAATCTTTAACTTAAGGTGGTTAGACCCAAATCAAGAGCACTTGGCTCTGATACCAATTGTAATCACCTAAAGGGGAGTGAATAGGTGACTAGCTAATCTAATGGTCAATAATGCGGAATTAAAACTATTTATGCAAACTTAAACTTCTTAAACTAAACACCAAGTATAACACAAGAGTGTAGCCGGATTCCCCGTGAAGGGCTCTGGAATAACTCCTCAAGATTCCTCTAAATAACAGTTGAGATGCCGCGTTGGCTCTCTTGATTGAATACAAGTGTTAGCAAACAATCCCCAAGCATATAACAATAAGCACATAATATATCAAGCATATAAAGATAAAGACAATAATAGCATGCAAGATATAAAGACAAGTAAGAGATAGAGAGAGCAATCGCAAACACGGGAGAATTGTTTCGAGGTTCGAGCACACTTGCTCTACGTCCCCGCCTTCAACGCTATGAAGGATTTCCCCTAAAATCGATCCCACTGGATCACTTGGTGCCGCAATACCTACAAGGAGTTCTCACTAGAACTCTTGGACTCTCTAGTCCCTTCACTCGTTCCCGCAAGAACTACACACCGCAAGCACACTAGCTTGCCGAGGTCGCACCTCCACAAAGAGCTCTCACTAGAACTAGAAACACCGCGAACACACAAGTCCGCCTCCTTGATGATCACAACACTTTGATCACCTAAAAACAATCTCACAATAACTCTCCTATAGGATAGATATATCAATGGAAAGCTCAAGTATTTGTGAGAAAAACAAGGATAGAAGTTGTGGTGAAAAACTCAAGAATCACTTTTGAAAACACTCTTGATAAACTTTCTTTTGAATTGAAAATATTTGCTCTCAAACTAGTGGAGAAAACTTCTGAAATAGATGGGAAAAACTAGGTTTAAAACTCTCCAAAAATCTTGTTTAAAACAGTCCATAAGAGCCCGCTTTTATAGGCTAGGAAAAATTAGCTGTTGGGGCCAAATTTCAGCCTGACGGCTATCAGTCGACCGGCCCGGTTGACCGCCAACAATCAGAAATCCGACCGTTGGAGCCTCGGTCAACCGGCCCCATTTACCGTGGCTTGGAACAGAGAGCAGAACTTTCTGCCGGTCGACCGACCCAGTCGACCGGGGCTTTCCAGGGAGCAGAGCTCTCTGGATGGTCGACCGGATCAGTCGACCGGCCCTCCAACCAGACCTGGCGTGCACGTTTGTGCACGTCGGTCGACCGACTCCTAGCTCGGTCGACCGGTAGAAGCCAGAACAGGACATTTTAAGGATTGAAAACTTGGTATTTCTTTTAATAAAATCCCATAAAATCTCTAAAAATCTACAAAAAATAAGTTCAGTATAATACTTTGATAAACAAACATGTTTGAGTAAAATCAAGACATGTTACAAACATTTTGAACTATTTTTGTAACTTAGAATTTTGGCTCAAAACAAAAACCGTATTTTTCCAAAACTTCTCCAAATACAAAATAAGATATTTTAAACACTTTTAAAGTATAGAGTGTATGGATATGATCCACTACACATAAATGATGAAATATCTATGTTTTTGACAATAAGCGCTAAAATAGATTATAGTTTTTAACCAAAACTATTTTTCAAAATAAAAAAACTCTTTTGTACTTTTCAAAATGAAAACTCTTTTCCAAAGTGAAAACTCTTTTATGAAAACACATCTAAATCTCGTGTGTGAGTGTACATGGTATACTTGAGCAATCCACCAACTATTCTATCCTTCACATTTTATCTAAAAACAAAATCTTAATAAAACAAACCTAGACTCAAGTCTTCTCTTGAAGTCTTCACTTGAAGTCTTCTTCTCCTTCTTGACTTGGTCCAAACTTTTATCCAAAGAGCTAGACTCCTCTTGAGTACTGGATGTGGTCTAGATGCATAGGCTCTTGAATCAAACCGTGCTAGCTCCAAAACTTGACTTTAAATCCTTTGTTGAAGCTAAACACCTACTAAGATTTTGATCATAAATCTGAGACTAATTGAACACAAGATCATTAGTACTATAACTACATGAGTTAATCATCATCAAAACTAGAGTGATGGGCCTTTGGGCCAACAAATATCACTTTCGTAGGTATCACAATTGCACATAGCATATGCAACAAGCCGTTAACCTTTAGGTTACCCCTAGAGGACGAGTGTTATCTCGTGAGGGTTTTCAGTGGATTACTGATCGGGAAAAACAGCGCACAAAAAGTGTATGTTTTGAAATTGATATTTAAAGTATGTGCTTTGGCTTCCTCGATACTTCTGTTATAGCATAGAGGCTAAAATGAGTCGAATCCACAAGGACGGGAGGCGATAGAAGCTTACACGGTATGTTCACGTGTATGTTAACGGTTCTTTAAAGTTTTAAAGAACGAAAAGAAAAGAGAATAAAGAATGAAAGAAGTACGATGAAATATGAAAAAGTAGGAAACATAAAAAAGAATGGTATTTGTGATTTTTATTGTATTTCTAAAATAAGTGGAAAAGAAAGAAAACTCACGGCTACTAACTACTAATAACTCCACCAACATACTAACCTCTTAGTGATAGTTGCCTCACATATATCATTAGTCATCACTAGTCCTTGGATCAAGAGCTTTACAAAGCATGGCCCTTATGTAACTCATCACATCCAAACTCAACAAAACAAATTGAAGGTACACTTAAACCATCAAAACTAAAAGTAAACATGGACTAAAGTAATGTTGGACTAAAGTAATGTTAGCTTGTTAGAGAGTTAGGAAGTTAGAGTGTTAGATCCATCATCATGAGCCATCAATGACTCTTGCAAGAGCGAGGCCAAGTAGAAGCTATTAAATTCATATGGATTATCAAATAAGAAGTTAGAGTAGTTGATGGTTAGTAGTTAGTTGCCATGAGAGAAAAATTAGCTACACATGTAAAAGAGATTAGAGAGAAGAAAACAAGGATAGGTAAGAGAGCACCTTTCATAGATTATCACCTTCTTTTACAAGCACTCTTGCTTCCCCACATGTACCACACACTCTCTCTCCCTATTACAAGATCTATAAGAAATAGAAAATACAAGGGAGGAAGAAGAAGAAAAACTAAACTACACTACCCTAAACTACAAAATGGAAAATTAAAACTGCCCTAAAACATTGCATATCGCTTGCTCTGGAACCCAAGGGGTATTTATAGGCACCAGGGAAGGGGGGCCAGGGGAACAACCCCTGGCCTAAAGCCAGGGCCTAGCCGCGGCCGTATGGCCGCGGCCAGCCCTTCTAGGTCGCGAAAATGCGGCCTACCTGGGGAAGCGCGCGCGGTGCTTTGAGCCACACGCTGTCCTGTCTGTCCCCTGTCAGCTTCTACTCCAGGTTTCTAGTTTTGGGCCCCTGGCTTTGACGAATCAGCTCTTCTAGGTCAATGGCTATGATATAGGCTTTTAATCACCAATTAAATGGTGATTTAGGGTCTTCTTCTTCATTGCACACCATGGACCTAGAATCAAGCAAGCAAAGCTTTATTAGCAGAATTTTATATTAAATAAATGTGAAGATGTGGTATGAAATATGCAGTTTAGAGACTAATCACACCCCCACACTTATCTTTTGCCAAGGAAATTATTACACCACTTTCGCAGGTGACGCGATTGCGCTGAGCATGTGCAACAAGCCATTAAACCTTTAGGTTTTCCCTAGAGGAGGAGTTTTGTCTCCTGAGAGTTTTCAGCGGATTATACCCACAAAATCCATAAAGAAAGAAATCAAATGTTAGTATTTTAAAAACGCATTTTGAAATAGAGAAAAGTGTTGAAGTATTTTTGTGAAAATATAAGTGATCCAAGGTCATAGGTTAACCAGAAATTAATCTTTCTTAAACTAAGTTGAAATACAAAATCTTGTTATAAATTAAATGTAAGAATTTAAAATTGAATTGATTCTTTGATCTTTCATAAAACTCTTAGAAAAATATGCACTTTGTGAAGATTTGTGGGATATCGACTCTAACTTTCATGCCATTGATTTCTGTATATTTATTTTTTTATTTTTTCCCTTAGTTTTCTTAGGCTTTCTTATTTACCCGAGTAGTGAGCCTTTAGCCGGTGACTCCCAAATCAGATAATCTTAGGGCACCAGATGAGAAAATATCCCTCAAAATTAAGGACTCAAGTAAACAAGGCCACAAAACTAAAGGGATTATTTTATTTTTATCCACCATTTTAGGTATGAATAATCATGCTTCCTGAGGCATAGTTACCCAACTTCAATAAGTGATTTTTATCATTATATTATTTTATTTTATTTATTTTATTTTTTATGACATTATCAGTCTTTGTTTCAATCCCAAAAATTGTGTAAGTGTGAAGTGCATAAATCTAAGGCAAAAAATTCAAGATCAAATTATCTTTTCAATCTTACTTTCTTATCCTAAAATTTAAATAAATCTATTATTTTGACTTCGTTTAAAATTTCATAATTTTAGGTCTTCCTAATTCCTAAGATAATCTTAATTTTCTTAAAAATAAATCAAAACTATTTATCTTGTTTCAAAAAGTTTTGTAAAAAGAAAAGAAAAGAGTTTTTATACAAAAGAAAATTTTAAAAAAGTTCCTAAAAAGAAGTGTAAAAGAAAGAAAATCTAAAACAACCTATGTTAGTAAACGCTCTCCCACACTTATCTCATGCATTGTCCTCGATGCATCGTGAATGTGTATATATATGAAATAAATGGAGAGGGAAGGAAAATTACCTCATGGTGGTGGTTCCGGTGGCGGTCTGATTGGGCCAAGCGTTGCTACCCAATCAAGATATTGTGGATCTTGAAGGAACCCACCAATGACCTCTCTAATATGACCCAATAAATTGTTGATTGAATGAATAATTCTTATTAAAAAAATTATCCACATCTAATTTCTAATTTTCAAAAATAATTACTGAGTCATTTTCTTCAACATCCTTGTTCAACAATGAAGTGTGATTTTGGAAGATGAGAGATTTGGACTTAAATGGATCAGGAACAAAAACCGACACTAACTTGAGAATTTGACTCAGATCAAGTCGAGAGTCAACAATGAGAGTCGAAATTAGTTCAAAAACAGGGTCCAAACCAAAGAATTGATATTCACACACTTTCCCCATGAATGAAGTGTGATCATGAGAGATTGATGATTCTATTTCACGGTGTACTGGTACAGGATTCAATGTTGACTCCGGAATAGAGAAAAAAATCTGATAAAGATATCGGAGTTATTATTGAATCAAAAAGTGAAATGGAATTACTAATATAAGGTTCAGGATCACATTCACGTTTGATTTCAATTTCAGGAAAGGGATAACTTGCCAGAATGTCTAGGCAACTTTCATAACTTGGAGTGTGATCAAGTTCAAATGTATTTTCTGAAATTGAATTTGAATTCCCAAAATGACATGATTCATAGGTCCATTCAGTAGAGTTAGGGATATAAGGATCGGTCAAAGGTTGACAAGAAAGACTTTCCTCGCTCTCATTGATCAATTCGCTCATAAGTGAGTCTAACCTACTGATAGGCCGTGTAACAGAATTTGGATTCGAATCATGTCTTCCATACTCTTTGCAATTGGTTCTTCTTGAAAAGGTGAGTATGGAAGTTGATTTTGGAAATTGTGGTGAAGTTGTAAGTCCATCAGATGTTGCTCGGACCCACGCAAGGGATCCATACTCAAGTCTAGTATTGATGGTTATTCATTTTGAATTTGTGAGACTGGACAAGATGAATAGGATTCTTGAAAAATTGGTTGAGATGATGAGTCCAACATGTTTTGCATTATTTCACAAAAGACTTCCAAACGGTTTTCTAGCTCAAATTCTTCTCCAATTGGTTGCTCTAGAAAAGGTGTATATGGAGTTTGATGTGGGAAGGATTGTGAATTGAGCAAATTTTAAATTTGTTGTAGGGACTCTTCCACACTCCTTTCCAAATCAGATTTTTCTTCAGTTGGTGGAACAGGAAAAGGAGTATATGAATCAAAATTGGGAAATGAACTTTGTGAAAATTGTGGACAAGGCGGTTGTGACTCGGGGTAGGTGAATCCCCATTGACTCTGTGAAGAGTTGAAATTATTTTGAAAATTATGGTCATGTGGTTGGGGATATGGGTCATATTGATTCGGATAATCCCAACTCCGCATAAATGGTTGGTTCATGTTGTACATAGCTGGATCAGAGTTCTCCGAGTCAAATGAGGTCGGGGTGAAATATGGATTCAATTATAATTGAAAGAATTGTTGTTATTAAAATCCATATCACAATTTACAAAAAAAAAACAAACAAACAACAAAGAAAAAGAAAAAGAAAACAAGCCTATGCTAGGGTTGACTTAGACCTAAACGACTCCTAACTGGTTAAACTATTCACGAGGGTTATATTGTCAGAAGCTGACCACAAGTTAATCGGCCAGGTAGGGGCAAGATCAGTGGGAGGTATCCGTGTCAGAGCAACGGGCCTAATTATGCCAAACCACTGTTTTTCAAGGTTTCGCCTCTCAATCCCCAACCTTAGACACCGATTTGACAAGAGTCAACTTCTAATAACTTTTCCCTCAGGTCAATCTCTTAAATTAGTCTGAGATGTCCCTAGGGGCCAACGTCTAGCAATTTTTATTTACGCTTGGGTTATGTGAGTGGGGAGGTGATTTTTGGGCTAAGGGAGGGTAATGACTTCCCCACCTTATGTTGTCTTGGGTTTTGCCCATATGTTTAATTTGTACAAGTGTGCAATATAGATAAGAATGAACACAAAAAAGTGAGTAAAACACTGAAGTGTTTGCCTATACTATATGCAATGCCATATGTACACCTCCTATCAATATCACAACAACACACGAATAAAATACAGTATATTGGAATGAAAATTGACACGTGCCTAGATGCAAATGCCAAAACCGTTTTAAAGCATCCAATTTCAGTATTTTAATTCTTAAAATTATTTACAGTGTACAGGTAATATAAAAAAATTAGCAGCAAAGTATATGAATGTACAAGAATTTACTCAACCATATAAGAGAAAGTGTGGACTTCTGTAACGCTAAAAATTTAATCTGCACACCAAAAACAAAGAAAAAAGTTAACAAAAACGTGAAATCAAACCGTTCCCATCCCCGGCAACGGCGCCAAAATTTGATCGGGGAAAACCACGCACAAAAAGTGTTTGTTTTGAAATTGATATTTAAAGTGTGTGCTTTGGCTTCCTCGATACTTCCGTTATAATATAGAGGGTAAAACGAGTCGAATCCACAAGGACGGGAGGCGATAGAAGCTTACACGGTATGTTCTCGTGTATGTTAACGGTTCTTCAAAGTTTTAAAGAATGAAAAGAAAAGAGAATAAAGAATGAAAGAAGTAGTACGGTGAAATACGAAGAAGTGGGAAACATAGAAAAGAATGGTATTTGTGATTTTTGTTGTATTTCTACAATAAGTGAAAAGGAAAGAAAACTCACGGCTACTAACTAATAATGACTCCACCAACATGCTAACCTCTTAGTGATAGTTGCTTCACATGTATCATTGGCCATCACTAGTCCTTGGTTCAAGAGCTTTACAAAGCATGGCCCATATGTAACTCATCACATCCAAACTCAACAAAACAAGTTCAATGTACACTTAAACCATCAAAACTAAAAGTAAGCATAGAGTAAAGTAATGTTAGCTTGTTAGAGAGTTAGGAAGTTAGAGTGTTAGATCCATCATCATGAGCCATCAATGGCTCTTGCCAGAGCAAGGCCAAGTAGAGGCTATTAGATTCATGTGGATTATCAAATAAGAAGTTAGACTAGTTGGTGATTAGTAGTTAGTTGCCATGAGAGAAAAATTAGCTACACATGTAAAAGAGATTAGAGAGAAGAGAACAAAGATAAAGTAAAAGAGCACCTTTCATAGATTGTCACCTTCTATTACAAGCACTCTTGCTTCCCCACATGTACCACTCTCTCTCCCTATTACAAGATCTACAAGAAATGGAAAATACAAGAGAGGAAGAAGAAGAAAAACTAAACTACACTACCCTAAACTACAAAATAGAAAATGAAAACTATCCTAAAACATTGCATATCACTTGCTCTGGAACCCTAAGGGGTATTTATAGGCACCAGGGAAGGGGGCCAGGGGGACAACCCCTGGCCCGAAGCCAGGGCCTAGCCGCGGCCGTACGGCCGTGGCCAACCCTTCTAGGCCGCGAAAACGCGGCCTACCTAGGGAAGCGCGCGCTGCGCTTTAAGCCGCGCGCTGTCCAGTCTGTCCCCTGTCAGCTTCTGCTCCCGTTTTCTGGTTTTGGGCCCCTGATTTTGACGAATCAGCTCCTCTAGGTCATTGGCTATGATATAGGCTTTTAATCACCAATTAAATAGTGATTTAAGGTCTTCTTTTTCATTGCACACCATGGACCTAGAATCAAGTAAGCAAAGTTTTATTATCAGAATTTTATATTAAATAAATGTGAAGATGTGGCATAAAGTATGCAGTTTTAGAGACTAATCAATTACACCCATAAAATCCATAAAGAAAAAAATAGAATGTTAGTATGTTCGAAAATACGTTTTGAAAGAGGAAAATATTTGAAATATCTTTGTAAAAATTAAGCAATTTGTAAGTTTTAGGATTACCAAATTGATCATTCTTATACCTAGTCATTATTCAAATATTTATTTATCAATTTAGGTTAGAATTCAAACTGAATTTCTCATCGAATCTATTATCTTTACCCTAAGTCATATGCATGAATTTTTTCTTCTTTTTTTTTACTTGGGATTCTTCAACTACAGCTCTCTTGTCGTATATATTTATTACTTTTCTCTTCTTCTTTTTTGTAAGGATTTCGAAGTATTACCACTTCGTTGCCCTTTAAGAACTTCTTTTTTTTAATATGCATAACTCATCTAATATTCTTTCGTGTAGGTATCAAGGCTTCTTGAGGCCCTAAGACCTAACTAGTTAATTATTAGATATGTTAATACATATATTGTGTGGTGTGCGTGTGTTTGTGTATATATATATTTCTTCAAACTTACCAAATTACCTTTCGCGTAAATACTAAGATTTTCTTAGGTCAAAGTACCTAGCTAATTAATAATTAAGTTTGTTTTATATATACTTTTCACAAGAGTTTTTGTTTTGAATCCCAAATGTGTAAGTGTATAAAGCATGCATATTTCATCAAGGTAAAGATATCAAGACTAAATTACTTTTTTCAATTTTTTCTCCTAAACCTAAAAATAAAACAAATACTCTTATTTTGACCAAGTAGTCAGAAATTCTAATAATGATTTTCTTATTCCTTAAAATTAACTTAATTACTTACAAAAGATAAGTCAAAATATTATTTCCTTTTTTCAAAAAGTTTTTATAAAAAAATATTTGATTTTTTTATGTAAATTTTTTTTATTACGTTAGTTGTTGTTTTTTTTTTATTATGTTAGTTGGTTACCCCCCCCCCCCCACCTATCTCATGCATTGTCCTCAATGTATGAATGCAATGCATGAAATAAAGTGTTAAAAGAGGGAAAACAATAATAATAATATATAAATATATGTACAACACATGCATCTCCCTCACCTATATCTTTTTAGGATTCATCCCTCTAGCTCATTTTTCTTCATTCCAATGGGTTCTCTTTATAGGGCACAATGTGGAGGCCAATATCTTCATTTTAGCTCTCTTCTTCCCTAGTCTCATTTTTTTTAAGTTCTTCTTTCTCATATGTCCACATTCATTATTCAAAATTAATTACTATCACACCTTTTAGTTGGAACTTCCTCACTATGAATGCCTAAAAATTCTAGCTTAGTTTCATATATCTCCTCAAAACTTAGATCAACAATTTCCCCTGAAAGTGTATAATTAACTAAAATATCCCTAATCGGTTCATCCAAATACAGGAGTTCTTTTTCAAAGAGATTTTTAAAGGTTAAGTCAATTAGAGGTTCTTGAATTATATTCTCATGCAATATATCATTGATTGGCTATCGACAGTGAAGACACTCAAATCAAATTTTTTTTAAAGGGGACGTTAAAAATTAGAATCTTCAACATGTGGTTTCTCATTAATATAATCGCACTTATTCTCAAATAACTCATCAAGAAATAGAGACTCATTCTCTATACCTTCCCTTTCTTCTTCACAATTGTTCTCATTGAAGTTTACCTCAAACGTTTGGTCTTTTATCATACGAGGTTATTTTTCTAGGTTGAAGACATTGACCTCTTTAGTCATGTCTCCAAAGGTCAATCTCATTGATCCGTTCCTACAATTTATGATTGCATTGCAGTTGTAAAGAATGGACACCCTAAGATAACGGGAGTTTGAGACCTAGGAGTGGATACAGGTTGGATTTCAAAAACAATAAAATCTACGGGGTAGATAAACTCCCCAACTCAGATAAGGACATCGAAAATTTTTCCTTTGGGATATTTTACGGACCAGTCAGCTAATTGGATTGTAACTTTAGTCAGATTAAGCTCGCCCAACCCAAGTTGTTAGTAGACTGAGAAATAGAGTAAGTTGATACTTACTCCCAGATCAAGAAGTGCATGATTAATTGCAGTTTGACCTATTGTGCAAGAAATAGTAGGACAACCAGGATCCTTATATTTACCAGGGTTTGATTGGATAATAGCTCACTAATGTTAGTGGATAGAAAAATCTTCTTGGGCACATTAGTCTTTCTCTTCTTGGTGCATATGTCCTTAAGAAATTTAGCATAACTAGGGACTTATTTGATTACATCAAGAAGAAGTACATTGATCTTGACTTGATTAAAAATCTCACGTATCTTTCCATTTGTGCACTTTGTTTTTAAACCTATTTGGGTAGGGTGCTATAGGCATGTGCATATTTTCATCTGACTTTTCTTTTTAGTGTTGTCGGAGTCAAGTTAAGGTGGAGTGAGATTAGGAGAGGTGACTGCTTGTTTTGAACCTAATGGTGTTGATACTTGGTTCCAACTTGTTTTCCCGATCGCAATATATGAATCAAATTACATTGGTTCACATGATCCTCTTGAGCCAAGTGAGTTTGACTAAATTTCCTAGGGTTTGCTACCGGTTGACTAGGTAAATTTTCTTTGGGCTTTTCACTTAGGGAATTGGCTAACTGACTCATTTGGACCTCTAACCTCGGTATGGCTTGTCCTGTGTTTTGCATGAAAGATGCAAGAATCTTCTCAAAATTGGTTGAGTTCTTTTCAAAGTGGGGACCTTGGGGGACTTGGTTGGGAAATGTTTGTTGGTAATTGAAAAAATTAGACTGATGATTGGAAGGTGGGATTGTTTATTTTGGCTCCATGAGAAATTCGGGTGATTCCTCCAACCAGAATTGTAAGTTGGAGCGTAGGGATTGTTGGCGGGCCTTGTGAAGGCAGCATTCATATTTTCGGACAATATTTGATGAGCTAAAAAGACGGGGCATTCCTCGAACACGTGGTTCATGGCTTGACAGTGAGTACAACCCGCCGAAGGTGTTGGGCTTACTTGGTTCACCAAGACGGGCTCTTTAGTTTTTAGAGCTTCTAGTCTTCGCATCATAGCATGTAACGCCCCAATCCCGCAGGTACGGGAACGTTATGGCGACGTACATACGCAGGGCGGAAAACCCTCGCGCGTACGCTAAGCCTCAGTACAGGAAATAGCCTCCATCTGTTCCAGCATTTAATAAGTACAAGAATACCTGCAGAAAGAGGTTAGTGATCATAACAGATAGGAAACACAGGGATAAATAAGATAACAGAAACAAATCACAAGGATACCTATGCATGGTCTCGATGCTGAGTCTCCTATGTGAACCCAATGGACTATCTGACAAAACGATAACTCGGATCTCCAACCTGGGCACGCAAACCCAGGGTCGTCAGAAAGCGACCTAGTGAGTGGTAAAATGAAGGAGGCAGTAATACATACTATAGTAATACAAGCATGATAATAATATATAATATATGTTTATGTCATAGTGATACCATATAAGAGAAATTTAATAATCTGTAGAGATATAACAATGACATATTTTAATACCATCACCACCTAGCATGTTATTATCGGGTCATGTCTATAGTCATATACAGTTTTATATAATAAATAATGTTGTCTAGTGGTGACGTGATAGAAATGAACATGCTAGTGGTGACGTGATAGAAGTGAACATGCATATGGGCATATGCAAGATAAACATAATACGGTATTGTACATAGACAGTAATGATGTCTGCAAGGTATAAAGAAAACATAATATATGCAATGAAGAGTGTACATATACAGGAGTAGCATGTCACCACAGAAAGTGGAACATGTACCAGGTAAAGTAACAAAGTATACATGTAATATGATAGCGGATAAAGTATCAGAAACAGTAACAAGTACAACCAAACAATAGTATACATGTATCAGGCAAGTCATGTTATTTATACAATAGTAGCAATCAGTACCACCTGGTATTTTAATCAATCTCTTCCAGTGTCCCATACCACTGGCAGTTCATACAGGAGCCCGCACTCCAGTCGAACCTATCCGGACATAGCCTACGGGTACCATTATCCAAACGAGAGAGTGACCAAATAACAAGTGTTCCCGACGTCACTATTGTGTATCCTGTTTTATTATGTTAATTGGAAACCCATGGTCGAAGAGCTCTTATCGGGTAGGTGTATCCCGTGCATACCCGGGATCACGGCCTTAAACAAACCCCTGGCTGCTGAGACCAGGGCCCTCCGCTAAGAGGGGAACAATAATCAAGTAATGGGAGCTCATGGAGCTATACAATCGGTAGGTAGCACTACCATCCCCTGCAGTGGGAGAACAATATAGATCCAGTACATCACCCGATAAGATCTAATCAACCGTCAAGTCTCCCCCATACCCAAGTTAGCTTTATGATCTGATATGTCAAGCATACAATGTAACAAGAATAATTACAGTACATGATACGGGTAACATGATAACAGGACCTGAGCTCTGTTGATAGCATAGAACAATATACCGGGAAACTGGAACAATATAACGGGAAACGAGAACAATAGATGTGGGTTTCCACATATCGCATATCAACAGCTCTCATGTCCGGGAACGGGAATATCCATATCAGTAACAGGAAACAATCATATAAGAGGAATACAGGGATAATATGGAACAATAATACATGTAATATGCACGGTGATTCGTATGACAAGAAAATAGAAACAACACATGCATGTACACTCGTGCGGTGAGCATATGTGGCAGGGATGTGTGACCATGAGATAACTGTGTACCAAGCATTCATGTAATGATGATAATAATAATATGGAATGTAGTAATATGTGAATTGGTATCTCCGTGTACCAGTGGAACATATATGTGTAGCAATAATCCGTGTAATATATCTGTGTATCACTAGTACATGTCATAACAGTGGTCAGTGTATCATCTAAAACCATGTCCATTGAACTACAACACTCGTGTAATGTTGATACCAGTGTGTGAGGGTGTCTAGCATGCATGTCGAGTAACAGTGTAGTGTCATAGCGTATCTATGGATCAGTATACATGTAACGTGACTGTGATACAATACATGTCATAATAGCCCGAGTGTCAGTGGCGGTGCAGGTAGAATGACTGTGTCCGAGTTGTCTATGGCAGTATTTAAATCAAGAATTACCTAATAATCTTCTAGGTTATTCCTATTACAATGCCTGTCCAATCATTATCAGTTAACAATTAATAGTTACCGTATTTTATTCATAATCAAGATCTGTCACAGAAAGCGATCAATTCATATCCCTAAACATGATAAAAGATAATTTATAAAATAAAAACACAAAAACCTCACTAACTAGCCATAGGAAGGTAGCTCTCTTTCCCACAATCGTAACGGATCCAGAATCGTCCAAATCGGAGTCCGGATGCTCCAGATATCGCCCGAACGCTAAAATAATAAAAAAGAGGTTAAATATGTAATAAAAATATCTTAAATGTAAATCATAAAAGGTAGCAGGGGTTTTCTGTAATTTTACCTTGATTGGGTTGCGGATGCGGGTTCGAGCTGTTAACGGGTCGGGTTTGGATCCACTACCCAAACCCGGAACTTAAGTTTAATGGGTATTTGGGTTAACGGGTTATCGGGTTTAGACAATTGGGTTTATGGGTTTAAAAAGTAACCCAATAGGGTTATTGGGTTTGGGTTCTACCCAAACCCAATAAAGGAAGCCACAGCAGCGCAGCAGCTGCTGCTGCTGCCGCGCGCGCAAGCCAGCCAGCCTTGCTGGCCGACGGCAAGGGGGGCCCGCTGGAGGCGGTCCCGGCCGCCGGCGGCGTGGCCGTAAGTCAGGCCGGGGGAGAGAGAGTGAGAGAGAGATAGAGAGATAGGGAGGGTTTGACAGAGAGGGAGAGATGGGGCAGGGGCTGGCCACCGCCAGCCCCACCGGCGCCGCCTCGCCGCTGGCGATTCTGCCCGCCGGCGGCGGCTCCCAGGAACGAGAGAGCGGGGGAGAGAAAGAGATGGAGAGAGAAGAAGAGAAAAGAAAAGAAAAGAAGAAGAAAGACAAGAAAAGAAGAAAAAGAAGAAGGAAGGAGTAGAAGAGGAGGAGGCGGCCTCCGGTTGGGGGTCACCGGCCACCGGCGGCGCACCGGCCGTGGTGGCCCCACAGAACACGCAGAGAGAGAGAGAGAGAGGAAGAGAGTGAGGAGACAGAGAGGGGAGAGGGTTTAAAGAGGGGAATGGCGGTGGAGAAGTATCCAGAGAAGAGAAGAAGGGGAAAGAAAAAGAAAAGAAAAGAAAAGGATTTAAATAATTAAAATAATATTATTTAATTTGGTCCAAAATTTGACTAGCTCCGAACGGTGCCCAAAAATTACAGAAAATAAAAAATATTATCCTGAGACATAATATGAAAACGGTTTGAAGAAATTCAGTCTGGTTTGCAAATTAAAAATCCTGAAAGATGTCGTCGGTACCGGGCGACACTGGTTTGACCAGATGTTTGATAAATTCAGAAAAATCCCCAAAAATACTCTAATGTATATAATACGATTCTAAGCCATATGGTGAAAGCGGATTCTTAAAATACAACATCGTTTGTGAAATAAAAATCGGAATGCCGATTATCGGTATCGGTCGACACCGACTACAGAGATTTTCCAAAATAATCCAGAAAAATTTCAGAAAATCCTGAAAAATCTAAAATATTAGAAAATAATATTTGAAACTGAAATCGTCTCAATCTAACTAGCAGAAAGGTCAATTCAACATTATACGTCGTATCGCGTACCGATACTGGGATACGTACATCAGGGAGCAGGGGGTTACATTTCTCCCCACCTTATAAAAAAATTCATCCTCAAAATTTCAATTCGGGTGTAAGAATAATATTTTCAACCCCAAAGCCTAAATGTTACGGGTCCACGACACTTTCACTGCGCACTCTGATATCTATAAGGAACTCGGGATGGAGAAGTATTGTAGTGAACGAACACTAACGGATTGGAAGTAATAAGATGCAAAGAAAGCGAGAAGAAAATCGGATATTCTGGTTGACAACTGTAAGTAAAGAATACAAAAGAGTCAAGGAATGAATTTTCAATGATAGTTTATTCTTGTACTCGTCGCTGGAATCCCCAAATTCAGATACAGATAAGTTAATCTGAACCTGATTGTACTGTTGGTAAGAGCCCAAGCATTGACCCAGGTGGTTACCCACACCAGGTGTGAACCTAGGCTCTGATACCACTCTATAACGCCCCAATCCCGCAGGTACGGGGACGTTATGGCGACGTACATACGCAGGGCGGAAAACCCTCGCGCGTACGCTAAGCCTCAGTACAGGAAATAGCTTCCATCTGTTTCAGCATTTAATAAGTACAAGAATACCTGCAGAAAGAGGTTAGTGATCATAACAGATAGGAAACACAGGGATAAATAAGATAACAGAAACAAATCACAAGGATACCTATGCATGGTCTCGATGTTGAGTCTCCTATGTGAACCCAATGGACTATGTGACAAAACGATAACTCGGATCTCCAACCTGGGCACGCAAACTCAGGGTCGCAAGAAAGCGACCTAGTGAGTGGTAAAATGAAGGAGGCAGTAATACATACTATAGTAATACAAGCACGATAATAATATATAATACATGTTTATGTCATAGTGATACCATATAAGAGAAATTTAATAATCTGTAGAGATATAACAATGACATATTTTAATACCATCACCATCTAGCATGTTATTATCGGGTCATGTCTATAGTCATATACAGTTTTATATAATAAATAATGTTGTCTAGTGGTGACGTGATAGAAATGAACATGCTAGTGGTGACGTGAAAGAAGTGAACATGCATATGGGCATATGCAAGATAAACATAATACGGTATTGTACATAGACAGTAATGATGTCTGCAAGGTATACAGAAAACAGAATATATGCAATGAAGAGTGTACATATACAGGAGTAGCATGCCACCACAGAAAGTGGAACATGTACCAGGTAAAGTAACAAAGTATACATGTAACATGATAGCGGATAAAGTATCAGGAACAGTAACAAGTACAACCAAACATTAGTACACATGTATCAGGCAAGTCATGTTATTTATACGATAGTAGCAATCAGTACCACTTGGTATTTTAATCAATCTCTTCCAGTGTCCCATACCACTGGCAGATCATACAGGAGCCCGCACTCCAGTCGAACCCATCCGGACATGGCCTACGGGTACCATTATCCAAACGAGAGAGTGACCAAATAACAAGTGTTCCCGACGTTACTATTGTGTATCCTGTTTTATTATATTAATTGGAAACCCATGGTCGAAGAGCTCTTATCGGGTAGGTGTATCACGTGCATACCCGGGATCACGGCCTTAAACAAACCCCTGGCTGCTGAGACCAGGGCCCTCGCTAAGAGGGGAACAATAATCAAGTAATGGGAGCTCATGGAGCTATACAATCGGTAGGTAGCACTACCATCCCCTGCAGTGGGAGAACAATATGGATCCAGTACATCACCCGATAAGATCTAATCAACCGTCAAGTCTCCCCCATACCCAAGTTAGCTTTATGATCTGATATGTCAAGCATACAATGTAACAAGAATAATTACAGTACATGATACGGGTAACATGATAACAGGACCTAAGCTCTGTTGATAGCATAGAACAATATACCGGGAAACGGGAACAATATAACGGGAAACGAGAACAATAGATGTGGGTTTCCACATATCGCATATCAACAGCTCTCATGTCCAGTAACGAGAATATCCATATCAGTAACAGGAAATAATCATATAAGAGGAATACAGGGATAATATGGAACAATAATACATGTAATATGCACGGTGATTCGTATGACAAGAAAATAGAAACAACACATGCATGTACACTCGTGCGGTGAGCATATGTGGCAGGGATGTGTGACCATGAGATAATTGTGTACCAAGCATTCATGTAATGATGATAATAATAATATGGAATGTAGTAATATGTGAATTGGTATCTCCGTGTACCAGTGGAACATATATGTGTAGCAATAATCCGTGTAATATATCTGTGTATCACTAGTACATGTCATAACAGTGGTCAGTGTATCATCTAAAACCATGTCCATTGAACTACAACACTCGTGTAATGTTGATACCAGTGTGTGAGGGTGTCTAGCATGCATGTCGAGTAACAGTGTAGTGTCATAGCGTATCTATGGATCAGTATACATGTAACGTGACTGTGATACAATACATGTCATAATAGCCCGAGTGTCAGTGGCGGTGCAGGTAGAATGACTGTGTCCGAGTTGTCTATGGCAGTATTTAAATCAGGAATTACCTAACAATCTTCTAGGTTATTCCTATTACAATGCCTGTCCAATCATTACCAGTTAACAATTAATAGTTACCATATTTTATCCATAATCAAGATCTGTCACAGAAAGCGATCAATTCATATCCCTAAACATGATAAAAGATAATTTATAAAATAAAAACACTCACTGACTAGCCATAGGAAGGTAGCTCTCTTTCCTACGATCGTAACGGATTCAGAATCGTCCAAATCAGAGTCCGGATGCTCCAGATATCGTCCGAACGCTAAAATAATAAAAAAGAGGTTAAATATGTAATAAAAATATCTTAAATGAAAATCATAAAAAGTAGCAGGGGATTTTCTGTAATTTTACGGTTATTGGGTTGCGGATGCGGGTTCGGGCTGTTAACGGGTCGGGTTTGGATCCACTACCCAAACCCAGAACTTAAGTTTAATGGGTATTTGGGTTAACGGGTTATCGGGTTTAGGCAATTGGGTTTATGGGTTTAAAAAGTAACCCAATAGGGTTATTGGGTTTGGGTTCTACCCAAACCCAATAAAGGAAGCCACAGCAGCAGCAGCTGCTGCTGCTGCCATCGCGCGCGCAAGCCAGCCAGCCTTGCTGGCCGGCGGTAAGGGGGGCCCGCCGGCGGCGGTCCCGGCCGCCGCCGGCGCGGCCGTAAGTCAGGCCGGAGGAGAGAGTGAGAGAGAGATAGAGAGAGAGAGAGGGAGGGTTTGACAGAGAGGGAGAGATGGGGCAGGGGCTGGCCACCGCCAGCCCCGCCGGCGCCGCCTCGCCGCCGGCGATTCTGCCCGCCGGCGGCGGCTCCCAGGGAACGAGAGAGCGGGGGAGAGAAAGAGATGGAGAGAGAAGAAGAGAAAAGAAAAGAAAAGAAGAAGAAGACAGGAAAAGAAGAAAAAGAAGAAGGAAGGAGAAGAAGAGGAGGGGGCGGCCTCCGGTTGGGGGTCACCGGCCACCGGTGGCGCACCGGCCGTGGTGGCCCCACAGAACACGCAGAGAGAGAGGAAGAGAGTGAGGAGAGAGAGAGGGGAGAGGGTTTTAAAGAGGAGAATGGCGGTGGAGAAGTATCCAGAGAAGAGAAGAAGGGGAAAGAAAAAGAAAAGAAAAGAAAAGGATTTAAATAATTAAAATAATATTATTTAATTTGGTCCAAAATTTGACTAGCTCCGAACGGTGCCCAAAAATTATAAAAAATAAAGAATATTATCCTGAGATATAATATGAAAACGGTTTGAAGAAATTCAGTTTAGTTTGCAAATTAAAAATCCTAGAAGATGTTGTCGGTACCGGGCGACACTGGTTTGGCCGGATGTTTGATAAATTCAGAAAAATCCCCAAAAATACCCTAACGTAGGTAACACGATTCTAAGCCACATGATGAAAGTGGATTCTTAAAATACAACATCGTTTGTGAAATAAAAATTAGAATGCCGATTATCGGTATTAGTCGACACAGACTACAGAGATTTTCCAAAATAATCCAGAAAAATTCCAGAAAATCCTGAAAAATCTAAAATATTAGAAAATAATATTTGAAACTAAAATCGTCTCAATCTAACTACCAGAAAGGTCAATTCAATATTATACGTCGTATCGCGTACCGATACTGGGATACGTACATCAGGGAGCAGGGGGTTACATAGCAGCTAGTTTAGCTTCAGTAATTATGCTTGCCTCAATGGAATGAGCACCTCCTTTAGAAGAGCTAGGGTCGTTAGTCCTAAATTTTTTCGGAGTTGGTTCCCATTGGATGGTCTTATCAGCCAAGTCTTTATATAATAACCATCCTTCGTCTTCGTTCTTTTTCAAAAATCTTCCTTGGCACATGGATTCTAATAGGATTTTTGTTTGATATTCTAATCCATCATATAGAGCTTGGAAAAGTCACCATTTCTCTATCCCATAGTGAGGGCATTGGGCAAGGAGGTCCTTAATGTTGGCCCAGAGGCCTTCCACTCTAGTTTTGATGATGATTAACTCATGTAGTTATGTTTACTAATAATCTTGTAATGTTTAGTTTCAGATCCTTAACCAAGATATTAGTAGGTGATTAGCTTCAACAAAGGAGTTTTGGAGCTTCTCACATGGTGATTCAAGAGCCCAAGCATCAAGATCATATATAGCACTCGTTGGAGTCAAGCTCGGTGGATCACGGTTTGGATCGAGTCGGCTTGAAGATGGAGTTCGTCAAGAAGACTTCGGTACATAGTTTAGTTTTTAGTTTAGATCCATTTGTAAAGAATAGATAGTGTGATATGCTCAAGTTCACAACACACACACGTTTTATGTTTTGGATATTGGTTTTCAGTTTTTGGTTTAACCGATATTAGTTTTCATGAATAGATATTATATCAAAACAAGTTTACATGGTTTTATGTATATTAGATTCATTCTATATACATGTATGCTTCATATCTTAGGCAAACTTATTTTGATATGCCTATTCATGTGTTTTAGGTTTACTGTTTTAACAAAACTTATTTTTGGATTTATAGTCAAAAACATGGATATATATATATATATATGTTTCATGTATATTGGACTTATGTCCATATGCAACATGCTTCAAAGTGTTTAAGTATCATGTTTTTTTATTTGGATGAGTTTTGGACAAAGCGTATTTTCAATTCAAAAATCCAAGTTTAAAAAAATAAGGTTTTTGGTTTTCGGCAAAATTTTTAAGTCACAAAAATGGTTCAAAAAGTTTGAAATTTGTATTGAAATTTTTCACACAAGTTTATATATCAATGCATTATGCTAAAACTATTTTTTTTGGATTTTTAAGGAATTTATAGGATTTTTAGAATATTTTAAACCAAGTTTTTCTGTCCCAAACAGCCTTTCTGCCAGGCTCTGGCGGTCGACCGTCCCCAGAGTCGGTCAACCGGACCGGTCGACCGACGTGCACAAAACGTGCACGCTGGCCAGCCACTTGGGCCGGTCGACCGGGCAGTCGACCGACTGCAAGTACCCCACTCTCGGGTGGGGGCGATCGACCGGACCAGTCGACCGTAAGGCTTGGGCGGTCGACCGAGCGGTCGACCGGACAAAGAGCATTTGCTCTCTGGATTGGGACGGTCGACCGGGCGGTCGACCGGAGAGCTCCAACGGTCAAATTTTTGACCGTTGGGGGTCGACTGGGCCGGTTGACCTCCAGCCGCCAAAGCTGAATAATCAGCCCAACGGTTAGTTTTTGATTGGGGCTTTATATACACCATTTGTATGAGATTTTCTCTAAGATTTTTAGAGCCAAAAATTTCAGATCTCTTCTATTGTTTTAAGCAAAAAGTTTTGGGTTCAAATTGCTATTCCTTTTTTGTTTTTAAAGTGTTTGTTATTTCAAAGAAATTAGGCTTTTGGGAATTGGTTTTTGATCTATAATTTCATATCTTTTTGGTGTTTTTCCCAAGTGATTTTATTTGATCAAAACACTTTGTTTTCCACTCTTGAGCCATATCATTCTATCCTATCTATAGGATCTTTATTTGTGGGAAAAGAATTAGTTTGTGGTTGAGATAGACCACCTTGTTGTACCCTCCTTTATTTGTTGTATCCCTCTTTGGTAGAGGTTGATTTGGAGTGTGGTTAGCTCCCTCTTTGGTAGAGGTGGAGGTTGTGGTTTGTTCCCTCTAGTGAGAGGTGGAGTATGGATTTGTATCCCTCTTTGTGAAGAGGTGGATTGTGGTAGTTTGGCTAAGGGCCTACCCCTCTTGTGTGAGGTGGTGTTTGTATTGCCTCGGTGGAGGTTGTATTGGTTGAGAGAGGAGTTCGGTACTTCCGGTTATTGTATTGCCCAAAATCCTCGGTGGAGGTTCCCTGTGTGGGAGTCCTAGGTGGACAAGTTAGTGGATTGGAAATCCTTCTCGGTGAAGGCGGGGACGTAGAGCTTGGTGCTCGAACCTTGAAACACATCTTGTTATTTGCGTTTGATCCATTGACTCTTAACTCTCTCTCTTTATATTGTGCCTTGCATCTTTTCATATTGCTCATTCATATTATATGCTTGGCTTGTTTGTATGTGTGCCTCACTTGTGCTTAACCAAGAGAGCTTCATATAGCGCCTCAACTCTTATTCAGAGGAATCAAGAGAAGTTAGTCTAGAGCCCTTCACCGGGAATTCGGCTACACTCGTTGGTTGTATTAAGTGTAGTTGCAATTAAGTTTTAATTTTCGCATTTAGTTCATTAGATTAGCCGTACACCTATTCACCCCCCTCTAGGTGTACTTTCAATTGGTATCAGAGCCTACGCTCCTGATATTTGGTTTAACCACCTAGAAGTATGATCTAGGTTAGCTAATCTATCATTTGCATTTGCACGTATATTGTTTACACACACTCATGGATTACTTGTCACCTCCCATGTTTGATGTCACCAACATTGACATGTGAAAATTTAGGATGTCCATGTATTTAAAAACCCTAGGCTTGCATGTTTACCTTGCTATTACCAAGAAATTCTACTCTAATGATAGCAAGCATATAGAGGCCAATGCACAAGCCCTTGAGGCTCTTAGAAGCACGCTTTCTAAAGAATATCTTATGCTTGTTTCTAACTGTGATTCCGCCTTTGCAGTGTGAAACACGTTGACCACCTCCAAGCTCCAATTGTCAATCCAAACGGAGGATGAATCTAGTGGAGAATTCAAGCAACAATGCTATATGGTCCAAGGGAATGACTCCCTTGAGGTATACTCGGAAACTCAATTAGATAGTGATGATGCTAGTTCTTCATGTGATAAGAATATTGATGCCAATGCCTAGAATGAAGAACTATCCATTGTATGTGAAAAATTATTAGAAAAATATAATCTTTTAAAAAAGAAGAGTTTTGAACTTAATAAAGAAAACAAGGATTTATGTTCAAGACTTGATTTAATTTTGCAAGAGAAGGAAGAGATTTCTAGTGAACGTGACTCACTTAAATCTCAACTAGACCTTGCCCTAAAGGAAAATGAATTTTTGAAATCTAAAAATGA
Source organism: Agave tequilana (assembly GCA_038442645.1). NCBI lineage: Eukaryota > Viridiplantae > Streptophyta > Magnoliopsida > Asparagales > Asparagaceae > Agave > Agave tequilana. Next base: position 157,845 of record JAVJIF010032422.1, on the reverse strand, counting down.
TTGTAATGATATTTTGAAGAAAAATGAAAAATTGTCTTCAAAAGTTGATTTTGTTGTAAAAGAGAATGATTCTTTGAAAATAAAAATTGCTTCAATTTCAAAGGATTTAGAAGTTTGTTTAAAGAAAAATGAATCTTTGAAAAATGATATAGATTCACATGTTTGCCATGCTAGTGTAGATTCACCTAACTCACCTATTGTATGTACCACTTCTTCTAACATTGAAAATGATATATCCATGCTTAAGAAGAGTGTTGATTGTTTGGGCTCCTCTATGAGCCAATATACTTTGAACCATACACGCTTAGAATCCTTGGTTCGAAAGAAACAAATTCCATCTTTGCATGCACACCATCCACGGCATACACATGCTCCTCACGGTCACTCCCATCACATGTATGCTCATGTGTACACTTGTAGACATTGTGGACGTAAGGGCCACCTTGCTAAATTTTGTTATGATCGTATACATGATGTAAATTTAGCAACTAAATTTGTTTGGGTTAAGAAAGGTACTAACCCTCATGGACCCAAAAGAGTGTGGGTACCAAAGACCACCCCTATTGTATTTGATGTAGGTGTGGGCTCTCGCATGACGTGAGAGTGATGGTGCCTTGAAGTGGATGCGTTCCGAGCATAAAGAGGACTTTTTGGATGCATCACTTTCAAGGGGAGTTTGGTGGGAGGACCACCTTGGTTTGGAGAACTAGAGAGGTGCCTTCATCGGTTTTGGTATCGATCTCTAACTCCCGTTTATATTTACATGCTTTCATATCATTGTTTATAGCATGTTTTGATATTTATAGATTATTATGTTAAATGCCATGATTATTAGATCTTTGACATGCATATATAGCACTTGAGATCACGCATGTTTATATGGCCCCATATGTTGTGTTCTCACCATTGTTTAGCTATTATGTATATCATAACTCTAATAGCATGTGGATTTACATAATGATCGCATCATGTGGATTTATATCTCGTTTTATGCTTCATGATTTGGTTACATGTTTGGATGTTAGTTTTCATTAAAACTTGGATATATACTTGTACATCTAGTGAGCCACAAATAGACTTCTATATGTTTGTGCTTAAATGCTCATTTGTCTTTGTTAAATGTACTAGTATAGACTAGTTTTGATGATTCATGCATTCTAACTTGTATTCTCTATCTTGGACATGTTTTATGATCATGTGTTTTCACTTCATGTATATGTCTATTTTGCCAAACCTTAAGATATACATGTATACCCCTTGAGTCATTTTTTTCATGCAAATCTTTATTACGGACTCAATTGTGTTTAGGGCTATGTATGTATACTTCTTGTTTTGTCAAAACATACATAAGCCTTGAAGTATAAATTGTTTTGAATGACAATTTAGTTTTGACGATTTTCATGTTTTCATGTTTAAAGGAATTTTCATAATTGAGCTAAATTGACTATTTTCATAACTTTATTTCACATTATACTTGTACACTCACCTCACTTATTGTTTTCTCATGATTTTATTTTCATGAGTATGATATGGGATTTATGGACTTTGAGTGTTTAGTGATCACGTGATTTACATGTTTTTCATGAAATATAATTTTGTTTTATTCCTTACTTGAAGGATTTCCTACTAGTTTACAAAATTTTCTTATAACTAGTTCGTATTCTTCATTTGGTAGAGTTTTCAAACATACTATATTTTCAAACCTATTTTTGAAAATCCCTACCCGTCTAAGGGCGGTTGGTTGGGAGACCATGCCTTGTATGTTAATATTGAAAATCCTTTTAAACTTGTGCATGAAATGGGTGGAAAGGTATTATGAGATATACACTTGATATTATTGTTGTTTCAAATTGGTATCATTGGATTTTTTTCAATTGGTATCAATATTGACATTTTTTTGTATACTCATATATTTTTTTGTATGTATGCTTTCACTTCAAAGAGTATCAATTTCGATTGGTATTAAAATTTTTCAGACATATATATTTGTCTTATTTGTGCTTATTATATCCCTATATCTTGGAGCACAAATTTTGATTATGATAAGCTTGATTTTTTAATGACTATCATGTTTCAATTGATTAGTTTTCAATGGGTATCCTAATACAAGCTTATGCATCATTTTAGTTGGTATTTCATAAAGAGGGAGAAAATTCGTATTCATCTTTCAATTGGTATTTTGTTTACCATTGGTTTTGTTTTCCACTCCCATGTTTTATGATGAAAAATGATTGAAAAATTAATATTGATTTTTAATTTGGTATCATATGCTTATAAAGAAAAATACCTTCAATTGGTATCAAGATGTTATTTGTTTACTTACAATTGGTATATGTTTTCATTTGGTATCAAAATTTTTGTTTTTACTATCAATTAGTATATGTTTTCATTTTGATATAAAAATGTTTGATTGAAACTTGTTTTCAATGCCTCATTTACTTTCAATTGGTAGGCATTTCTTAAATGTTTTTATGTTCACTTTCAATTGGTATCAATATGCACTTCATTGACATATTTTTAATTGGTATCATATTGGTTTTGATTGCACCCCTTATTGGTATCATTTTTGTTTTAGACAAAAAGGGGGAGAACATTTTGTTTTGTTTTCTTTGACCCCTTTGTTGATGATTGACAAAAAGAGGGAGAAGTATTTGAGTTTATATGCATGTTTTATATGCATCTAGAAATATAGTTTGTTTTTTATTGATATCAAAAGCCATACTTATTTTTGGTATCAAGAGTGTTATTTAAAGAACATGTTTATGAAAAAGAAGAAATAATTTATTTTGGTATCAAAAGCATGTTCTATTATTTGGTAATAAAGTTTTACCTTTCAATTAGTATCAAGAACATGTTTTATACATTTCTTTATTTTATGCATCTCTATGCATTTTCATGTTTAATATTCATTGCATATATTTTTTGTTTATTGCTATGCATGAGTTAAGGGGGAGCTTCTTTGAAGCTTAACTTTAATCCATGCATATATAACTCCATGAGTTTTGTCATCATCAAAAAGGGGGAGATTGTTGGCCTAGAGGCCTTCCACTCTAGTTTTGATGATGATTAACTCATGTAGTTATGTTTACTAATAATCTTGTGATGTTTAGTTTCAGATCCTTAACCAAGATATTAGTAGGTGATTAGCTTCAACAAAGGAGTTTTGGAGCTTCTCACATGGTGATTCAAGAGTCCGAGCATCAAGATCATATATAGCACTCGTTGGAGTCAAGCTCGGTAGATCACGGTTTGGATCGAGTCGGCTTGAAGACGGAGTTCGTCAAGAAGACTTTGGTACATAGTTTAGTTTTTGTTTTAGATCCATTTGTAAAGAATAGATAGTGTGATATGCTCAAGTTCACAACACACACACGTTTTATGTTTTGGATATTGGTTTTCGGTTTTTGGTTTAACCGATATTAGTTTTCATGAATAAATATTATATCAAAACAAGTTTACATGGTTTTATGTATATTAGATTCATTCTATATACATGTATGCTTCATATCTTAGACAAACTTATTTTGATATGCCTATTCATGTGTTTTAGGTTTAGTGTTTTAACAAAACTTATTTTTGGATTTATAGTCAAAAACATGGATATATATATGTTTCATGTATATTGGACTTATGTTCATATGCAACATGCTTCAAAGTGTTTAAGTATCATGTTTTTGTATTTGGATGAGTTTTGGAAAAAGCGTATTTTCAATTCAAAAATCCAAGTTTAAAAAAATACGGTTTTTGGTTTTCGGCAAAATTTGTAAGTCACAAAAATGGTTCAAAAAGTTTAAAATTTGTGTTGAAATTTTTTACACAAGTTTGTATATCAATGCATTATGCTAAAACTATTTTTTTGGATTTTTAAGGAATTTATGGGATTTTTTAGAATATTTTAAACTAAGTTTTTCTGTCCCAAACAGCCTTCTGCCAGGCTCTGGCGGTCGACCGTCCCCAGAGTCGGTCTACCGGACCGGTCGACCGACGTGCACAAAACGTGCACGCTGGCCAGCCACTTGGGCCGGTCGACCGGGCGGTCGACCGACTGCAAGTACCCCACTCTCGGGTGGGGACGGTCGACCGGACCGGTCGACCGTAAGGCTTGGGCGGTCGACCGAGCGGTCGACCGGCCAGAGAGCATTTGCTCTCTGGATTGGGACGGTCGACCGGGCAGTCGACTGGAGAGCTCCAACGGTCAAATTTTTGACCGTTGGCGGTCGACCGGGCCAGTCGACCGCCAGCCTCCAAAGCTGAATAATCAGCCCAACAGCTAGTTTTTGATTGGGGCTTTATATACCCCATTTGTATGAGATTTTCTCCAAGATTTTTAGAGCCAAAAATTTCAGATCTCTTCTATTGTTTTAAGCAAAAAGTTTTGGGTTCAAATTGCTATTCCTTATTTGTTTTTAAAGTGTTTGTTATTTCAAAGAAAATAGACTTTTGGGAATTGGTTTTTGATCTATAATTCCATATCTTTTTAGTGTTTTTCCCAAGTGATTTTCTTTGATCAAAACACTTTGTTTTCCACTCTTGAGCCATATCATTCTATCCTATCTATAGGATCTTTATTTGTGGGAAAAGAATTAGTTTGTGGTTGAGTTAGACCACCTTATTGTACCCTCCTTTATTTGTTGTATCCATCTTTGGTAGAGGTTGATTTGGAGTGGTGGTTAGCTCCCTCTTTGATAGAGGTGGAAGTTGTGGTTTGTTCCCTCTAGTGAGAGGTGGAGTTTGGATTTGTATCCCTCTTTGTGAAGAGGTGGATTGTGGTTGTTAGGATAAGGGCCTATCCCTCTTGTGTGAGGTGGTGTTTGTGTTGCCTCGGTGGAGGTTATATTGGTTGAGAGAGGAGTTCGGTACTCCCGGTTATTGTATTGCCCCAAAATCCTCGGTGGAGGTTCCCTGTGTGGGAGTCCTAGGTGGACAAGTTAGTGGATTGGAAATCCTTCTCGGTGAAGGCGGGGACGTAGAGCTTGGTGCTCGAACCTCGAAACACATCTTGTTATTTGCGTTTGATCCATTGACTCTTAACTCTCTCTCTTTATAATGTGCCTTGCATCTTTTCATATTGCTCATTCATAGTATATGCTTGGCTTGTTTGTGTGTGTGCCTCACTTGTGCTTAACCACGAGAGCTTCATATAGCGCCTCAACTCTTATTCAGAGGAATCAAGAGGAGTTAGTCCAGAGCCTTTCACCGGGAATTCGGCTACACTCGTTGGTTGCATTAAGTGTAGTTGCAATTAAGTTTTAATTTCCGCATTTAGTTCATTAGATTAGCCGTACACCTATTCACCCCCCTCTAGGTGTACTTTCAATTGAGTAGATATACTTTCACTTAAAGCGTTAGAAATACTTCCAAAAAGGTTCATTAGTTGTTTACTTAAACTGCAAGATGCTTTTCCTAATTTGCGCAGTCTTGTGAACAGGATAGAACTTCTTCAAAAAGGCCTTGACGAAATTATCTCATGATGATATGGAACCGGCTTCTAGACTGTAGAGCCATTTCTTTGCTAAGTCTTTCAAAGAAAATGGGACAAAATGTAACTTAACAGCGTTTACTCCTTGGTTGGCTATTTTCATCATTAAGACATACTTCCTCAAATTCCCTTATAAAAAAGTATGCATCCTCGGATTCAAATCCATGAAACTTGGGAAGAGTGTTAATGTATTGTGGTTTCAACTCAAATTAGTTATCTCCCACATCGGAGAGCTGAATACAAGATGGAAGAGAGGTCCCGATAGGATAGAACCTATCTTGCAGCGATGGTGGTTATGCCATGTGTGAATCAGGTTTTTGTTCGGGTGGTGAACTGCTCCTAGTTAGCCTAGATGTGACTGGGTCTCTCGACCAAGCTGATATGAACAGTTAAACAAGCAAGTTCACCCAATCAATCAAGAAAAAAGAAAAATTAAAAATCAAAAATCCTAATCTAGGGTAAGCCTGGACCTAGACGATTTCTAACTTTAGACTATCTTTAGGAGGTGTATTGCCGACCTTAACCATAAGTTAATCGGTCAGGTAGGTGGCAAGATCGGTGGAGGTATCCATCAAATACGGGCCTAATTATGCCAAACCACCAACTTTCGGGTTTCGCTCCTCAATCCCCTGCCTTAGACATCGATTTAGTAAGAATTAATTTCGAATAACTTCCTCCTTCAGTCAATCTCTTAATAAGTCCGAGTTAACCTAAAACTAACGTCTAGTCAATTTTTATTTTAGGGTTAGAGTTGTGAGTACAACGAAGATGATTTGTGGGCCAAGGAAGGGTAATGACGTCTCCACCTTATCTTGTTTATGTGTTTTACCCTTAAAGTGATTTAGTACACGTGTAAAGCAATAGACAAGAATTCACTCAAAAGCAGTAAATCAGGTAAGGGTGCTTCCTAGTCTATATGCAATGCGAAAGTATCTTGTCGCCATCACTCTTCAACAAAAAATAAGAAATTTAAATAGACACGTACCTATGATGCAAGAGTCTAAAGTTTTTTTTAATTTGTCAACTAATAGGTTACAGTTAATTAATTAGCAGTATGTAGGGTGATCACAGAGAAAAATTATTAACTGCAGAAAATAGTACTTGCAATTTGTAGCAGCCCTGCAAAATTGGAAGTACAAATAAGCTACTAATGCCGCAGAACCGCTGCAATAGCAGAGAAAACGCGGCTTTTCAGTATTGCCTCTGGCTCTGCCTTCTAGGACAAAGGGACAAATTTGCCAATTTTTCTACGCTACAATAAATTTTCCTATTAGCAGTTCCTAAAAACAGAAACAGAAAAAATAAATAATTAGTTTTAGAGAATATCGTACAGTTCCTTCCCTAGCAACGGCGCCAAAATTTGATTGAGAAGGAAAAATAATAAAGAAAGAATTAAAGTCAGAAAGTTCTTAGTCTCTTCTTAATGTAACCGCGTAGCAAGGGCTAGATGAGTCGATCCACAGGAAAGGATGCGATGGAAGCTTTTCGGAACGAATTCTCTAACAATTAGCTTGTAAAAGAAAGAATTATGACTGTAAGCAAATATTTTAAATAGAAAGAACAAACATAGCCAACTAATCATCTACCACAACCAAACACTAATCTATCAAGAATAAATATCATGTTGAACCTATAAAGATTAACCCTAGATTGTTGCTTCAAATCCAAGAAGGAAAAGTAAGAAAGAGATTAAACCATGTTCACAGTACACTAGATAAAACTAGGCATTAGTTTATAAAAGTCCCAAAATATAGTTTAAGAAAATCAGTCTTAACTTCACGTTAAACCTCAATGCATCTAAGTATAAACTAAGAATAATTATTAAATAGTATACCCTAAACCTAGTTTAACTCAATTCATGACTAATCTTTAAGAATTATTTACTTACATTAGGCTTTTTAATATGCATAGAGTTCAATCAATTTATTTTCATAGATCTAGGTTTTAGTTAGTGGAGAGATTAGCAAGCTACTAAGAAATTAGTTACACATAATTATGGTGAAATTTAGCATGGTATTTAAAGATTGCATAAAAGAGATTAAACTGGAATAAAAGAGGTACAAATTAAAATATCAAAGGGATTGAAAAAGAATAATGACCTTTTATTGAATTGTCACCAACTCAGTACAAAGCCTTCTCCTTTCTTCAACTCTTCTTCAAAGTAAAAAAAACTAGAAAAATACAAGTAAATTCGGAAAGAAAGAGGATCTAAAGGAAACTCTAGACTTGAGCTTCTGAGATCTGCCCTTCTCTGTTGCTCTACAGGGGTTTTTTTAGGAGATTTGAGACGTAAAATCCTAGTACAACTATACCACCGAAACGCGGCGCCATCTCTCGCCAGAATGCCATGGAAACGTAGCTTTTGCCGTGTTTTCGTTGCAAAAGCGCGGCCAATGGCCAAGCGCTTTTTCGCGTGGCCTCCTCTGGTCCGTCATCTGAAAATTTATCCTCAGATCTTGATTTTAGGCTCTAAATTTTGAAATACGACGATCTCTTTAAATTGCTTGGAGACAAGCTATCTCTAAATCCGAATCAAATTCAGATTTTCTCTCCTTTATCTTTATCTTGTAGTGCAAACAACCAGGTTCAAATACCACCTCTGTCTTTAATTAGGATTAGGATCCATCTTGTTCTATCATTCTCCTCCTTTAGATAAATTCAAATTTAAATGGGATAGAAAAGATACTTCCTTTATCTTTCCTAATTACTCTCTATTTTCATATTTCTTGTAGGCTTTTGGCTTCTCTTCGGCTTTCTTTTGGGCTTTCTTGGATCTTTGAGGTCTGCACATTACTAAACAATAAATGAATTAAATAGTAAAATTTTATAAAAATTAAGTATGGAAATGTGAATGGAAATATACATTTTTGATGACCAATCATAATAATTTGACTACTTATACTGGAATGGGGTAACTGATGAGTACCGATATAGTCTCCATGTTTATGATGGTCTTAAAGTATTGCGCGGCCATATACTTAGATTCTACCTGGAGGCCACCAGATGTTTCCGTGGAGTGTACTAGCACCCCTACTCCCCTGCCTGCCGGGTGCGCCATAAGCCCCTGGGCCTATATCTGTGGGAGCGGTGACATCCTATTCCTATTCGGGCGTACAATAAGTCCCGTTACCTTGTGGTACGTTCCGGCTCAGTACCGGATACTCCTTGACTGTTGTCCCAGGCATGTACGGGACCCATTCTAAGTATGATTCATCGATCTCCATCAGTTTTCAATAACTTACTCTCTGGTCTGTATGCTGAGGTATGTGGAATGGGACGCATACTGATGTATACAAATTGGATGAGTCTTAATAAGTAATAATAACATGCTATTGATATCTGACTAGCGACATACTTGACCTATACTTGTGAGACCAGTGACACAATACATTATCTTGCCCTCCATTTACATAAGATATCTATGCTATTATGTTGAATCACTTGCTTATTTTGGGTTTTCATATCAATTTTCTGATTTCCATTTATATTACTGGTCATTGCCTATACCTGTATGCCTGAATCACATCACTTGATCATGTACACGTGTGACTGTCTGAGCACGCCAACTGGCCTTAACTTACGTACTCACTGGGTTGCTTTCTGACAATCCTGGATCTCATATCCAGATCCTAGAGTCTGGACCGTGGTGGCCTTACTGTAGCTGATCAGAGTGCGCAGCGAATGCGTGGACTAGCAGTTGCTTGCCCGGACCCTCTTTCTTTCAGCCTACCCTTGATCTCGTGAGATTCTCATCTTGCTACTCGCGAGTACTTTCGCGTCTTTTATATTGTACATCTTGCTTTTGAACTTCTTGGTATTTTTGTATTCTTGAGATATTGTATCATGCTTTGTGATAACTGTGTACTTGTGTTATTATTGCTGGAATATATATTATCATTGTGCTTCCGTACTCTGATTCTTACCTGTACTGATGCTTAGCGTACATATGTGAGGGTATTTTCACCTTGCGTATATACGTTACAGTAACATCTCCGTACCCATAGGATCTGGGCACTACAGACGCCGTACACAATTTGGCCACACAATAGTCTTCCTTTGAGGCGATTATTGTCCGCATGAATTATATATGCAAATAAATAAGCTCTTTTACAAATTTTTTAACTTAAACATGTAATATCTTTTTTTTGTGTTCTACTAAAACATCAATATTCATCATACTAGAGAAATACAAGCAATAATATAAATATTGATGAAACAGAAGCATATAAGGATATAATAATCATGGTAAAATAATATTTCAATGCCTATTTTATATGAACTAACTACTGTTTTGTCTTTTCTAATGCTTTTAATACTATAATACTTGTCAAGATCTTCGAAAACGGCTGTTTACATGCTCAAAACAGAGGTCAGATGAGCACGTAATGGCTAATTGAAATTTCTGTAGGCAACTCTCTAGTGCTTATCGGGTCTATACTAGAACCGACCCACAAAGTTATAAGTTATGGGTCTCTTCTTAATGGGTTGGGTTTAAATAAACTGGATAAAACCAAATAAACTTATTTGGGGTTGATTAGGATTAGACTTTCTTATTGGATCAAAGTTCTAATTCTAATTTTAATCAAACCCAATAAACTTTAATGTGGGATCAAGTAGGAACATATTAATTGGGCTTTTTTATTAGATTTAAAATTTTGTATCCATATAGAAAAACATAATCCTAATCAATCTCACAATCCTAAATCAAGAAACCTAACCTTAACAAATTAAAATTTTTTGTTCAGTCATTTAGCCGCCGACTCATAATGGCTTGCCGCTTTCGCACGCCATCAGCAAGCACAGGGGTCTCACCCTGGGCCAGGGCAGGAGCGAGGCCCACGATAGCACAGGGCCCCATGTGGGCCGAGGCTGCCTGCATCTACACGAGCGCAGGGGCGCACGCCAGCAGGTAGCACATGTGTGTGCGTACGGGCCCACGCGGAGCCCTGTGCTTGTTGTTGTTGGCGTGCGACCTGCATGTGCACCTGCACAGTAAAAATCCATTTTTTAAATTTTCTATTTAATTTAAAGCAGAGTAATAATCACACGGAAAAATTTCAAAATATATATATATATATATATATATATATATATATATATATATATATATATATATATATATAATTCAGTAAATTATCTTCTATTAAATTCAATTATATGGGACACAAATAAATCATTGACTTAAAGAAAAGAATAGGTTGTTCATGATATCAATAGATCAAAATCAAATTTTTACTTTATATCTCGATGATCTGATAGAGAGGAGGCTCTGAAACCAATTGTAGATCAAAATATTATATATCCAAACAAGATCCCACACATGCAATAACTTCTTTATCAAGATCAAAAATAAAGAAGATTTTAGGTATACTTGATTTCATTATGAAATGAAGGCGACTCCGAAGGCAGCACGATTTCGAACACTTGAGGATGATGAAGTGGATTCTTCTCTCCAATCAGCCGTTCTATTCTTGATCCTGGGGATGGTTCTGTCTTGATCCTTAGGGAGATGACCGATCTCCAAGAGAGAGATTAGATCATGTGGTGTAGAGAGAATCCTACCACGATATATATAGTATTGGGAAATCTTAGTTCAACTCATCATAGATCTAGGCCTTAATTAATAATACGAGTTTCACACGTGTAAATGAGTCTCACATTATAATTTAAATACACTCATGGCTAAGTGTAATTGAAACGAGTTTAGACCCAAACCATTGGACTTGATCAATTTTTAAACGGGTCTAACAATATTAATTTATAGAGGCGGGTGTATAATATCTAATTAGACTTGTGTATGCCCAAATCATTTAGACTCTAATACAAATAAGTCTAACATGATGACTTCCAAAACTTTCGATCTCAGGCCATGTCAGTCACTTTTTACGCTGGAAAGGTTCTTGCAGGAGGTTTAGAGCTCTCCTGCAAAAGATTTTTGGTGATATATGAACACTTGAGAACAAAAGAGAAACATAAAAGATAATGGGATTGTGCTTGAGAAAGAGCTGATCATAGAATACACAGATTTTTTGTGGATTCTGCATAATTTTTTATCATTCTACCAAAGTTCCATTGGTTAGAATGATAAAACTAAAACCCAGATTCTGGTCAAAAAACTAGTGCAGAAATGTGTTCTACATGCACCTGATCTTCGAATCAAAACATAATCAATAGTCTTCACCAATATTTGTATGGTAGGTTTTGTTAACTAGCATCCTCTTGACATCTCTTGGCTCATTGTTGCACATATAAATACAATGTTAGTGTTCACATCATTTACTGTTGACATAATTGAAGCCTCTGTTCTCAAACACCCTTCAGTTTATTTAGCAGCATGTTTCTGCACAAATCAGTTGTCCATAAATCATAGGGCGAAGCAAGATGTAGTTCTCCGACATCCCCAAAGACTAATTGACATTCCAGATTATGGTAAGGTTACAACAATGGAGCCTTATAGCAAACTTAAAGGGTTTGACTCCCCCCCCGCCCCGCCCCCCCCCCCCCCCCCCCCCCCCCCCCCCCCCCCCCCCCCCCCCCGCCCCATATATATATATATATAAAAGGGAATTTCATTTCAGCTACCTATGTCAAATCGTAATTAGAAAAAAAAACTCAAATCACAAAATTTAATTCGCTTCAACCGCCTTCTTTTTAAAAAAAGGGTACGCGCTTACATGTCAAGTGCAAACTTGCGCCAACGTGTCGAGCTTAGAAGCATTGTTGACCAAGCTTTAAAGTGGTGAAAAAGACTTAAATGCTCTCCTGCAATATTAAGCCGATGCCCGCGAACATAATCACAGTCCTTGTAAATCACCTAGAGAGGGGGTGAATAGGTGATGGCTAATCTAATGGTTACTAAATGCGGAATTAAAAACTATTATGACCTAAACTAAAATTCTTACACTAAACACCACGTAAAACACAAGAGTGTAGCCGAATTTTCCGTGAAGGGCTCTGAACTAACTCCTCGAGATTCCCCTGGATAAGGGTTGAGGTGCCGCATTGGCTCTCTTGGTTGAATACAAGTGTTAGCAAACAATCCCCAAGCATATATCAATTAAGCACAATAAGAATATCAAGCATGTAAAGATAAACACAATAGAAGCATGCAAAATATAAACAAGTAAGGGAGAGAGAAAGAGCAATCACAAACACAAGGGATTTGTTTCGAGGTTCGAGCACACTTGCTCTAAATCCCCGCCTTCGACACACGAAGGATTTCCACTTTAATCGATCCCACCGGATCACTCAGAGCCGCAACACCTACAAGCTCTCGGACTCCCTAGTCCGTACACACCGCAAGCCCACAAGCTCGCCGAGGCCGCACCTCAAACAACAAGTTCGCACCCGAACTCGAAACGAGTCCCTACTAGGACCCAAAATAATGCTAACACACACGTCCGCCTCCTCGAAGAGCAAAGATGAACTTTGGTGACCATAACTCTTGATCACCTAAAATCCTCTCACAAGAACACTCCTATAGAATGAATATGTCAATGGGTTGCTCAAGTGTTTGTGAGAAAATAAGAAAAGAAATGGTGAAGGAAAACTCAAAAATCTCTTTTAAACACTCTTGATAAAACTGAAAGTGCTCTGATGCCAATTGTAAATCACCTAGAGGGGGGGTGAATAGGTGATTATGCTAATCTAATGAACTTAATGCGAAATTTAAAAACTAATTGCAATTATCAAGAGATGCACACTCAAACAAGCCAAGCAATTATGAATGAACAATATGAATTGATGCAAGGCACAAAGCAGAGAGAGAGAGTAAGAGCCAAGGGATCAAGCGCAAACAATAAGATATGTTTCGAGGTTCGAGCACCCAGCTCTACATCCCCGCCTTCACCGAGAAGGATTTTAAGTCCACTAGCTTGTCCACAAAGGACTCCCACAAAGGGAACCTCCACCGAGGATTTGGGGCAATCACAATTATAAGGAGTACCCAACTCCTCTCCTTATAAACACAACCTCCTCCTTGAGGCACGACTCCAATCCAACAAACAATCACCTCACAACTTGAGGGATTAGCACCAAACAACACAAGGATCACCTCACTACTTGAGGGATACAACCAAATGCACAACCTTCTCAACACAATGAGGGCAAGGCACAAAGCAAAATAATGGGTTTATAACTTGGTGGTCAAAACAACAACCACAAACAATCTCTTTCTCCCACACAAAGATCCTATAGAATAAGAAAGTAGATGTAGCTCAAGTGTGGAGAAAACCAAAGGAATGAAAATCAAAAACTCAAAAATAATCTTTGGAAAAAACTAGAAACCAAGATGAAGAAGTTGAATCAAAATCTTTTCCCAAAAAACCTTTCTTGATTTTTCAAATCCTAGCAAAAACACCAAATAGATTGAACAATTTAAAGCCCAAAAACTTCTTTTGATTGCTGTGAAAACACTAGAGATACAGGAAAAATTCGCACAAAAAAATCTTATAGAAAACAGGCAATTAATGGGGTATTTATAGACCCCAGAAAAATATAGCGTTGGTAGCAGAAACTGCCAAAAATGCCCTACCGATCGACCGGCCAACGGTCATATTTTGACCGTTGCCAGCTATCGGTCGACCGTAGCGGTCGACCGAAACAAACAGAGAGTTGCCTGCATGCAGTCGGTCGCCCGTGCGGTCGACCGGACCATGTGGCAGCCAGCTCGACTGATACGGTCGACCGGCTACTTGGTGCGGTCGACCGTAGGGGTCGACCGACCTAGTCTGGCAGAGACTGTTCTGGTCAGCAAAAACATGTAATTTTTAATCCTAAAAATTCCCATTAAATCTCAAAAAATTCACCAAAATAGTTTTATCATTTTTCATTGAAATACAAACTTGTGTTAAAAAAGTTTAACACAAATCTCAAACATTTTGAACTATTTTTGTGTTATAGAAATTTTGCCAAAAACCAAAAACTGTATTTTCTAAAACTTGAATTTTTGAATAGAAAATACGTTTTGTCCAAAACTCATCCAAATACAAAAACATGATATTTAAACAACATTTAGGCATGATGTATATGGATATAATACATGAAACATATATATATATCCATGTTTTTGACATTAATTCCAAAAATATGTTTTGTTAGAAATACCAAAACATAAAACACATGAAATAGACTATCAAACTAAGTTTGTTTAAATAGTTGAAGCATGCATGAATATAGAACAAATCTAATATACATAAAACATGTAAACTTGTTTTGATCTATCTATTCTTGAAAACCAAGATCGGTTAAACCAAAAACGGAAAAACCGAAAACCAATATTCCAAAACATGAAACGTGTGTGTTGTGAACTTGAGCATATCATACTATTCTAATCCTTACAATTTTGGATCTAAACACAAAACTAAATTATGGTACCGATGTCTTCTTGTCTCCAAGCCGACTCGATCCAAAACTCTTTCACCGAGCTTGACTCCAACGAGTGATAAACAAATCTTGATGCTGGGCTCTGGTAACAACATGTGAAAGCTTCCGGATCACGGAGTTTTGGAGCAATCACCAACTAATATCTTGATTAATGATCTGTAACTAAAATCACAAGATTATTAGTACACATAACTACATGAGTTTGTCATCATCAAAACTAGAGTGGAAGGCCTCTGGGCCAATAATCTCCCCTTTTTGATGATGACAAAACTCATGGAGTTATATATGCATGGATCAAAGTTAAGTTTCAAAGAAGCTCCCCTTAACTCATGCATAAAACAAATAAACATAAATATGCAATGAATGACAATGCATAATCATGCATAAACAATAAATGGCTCTAGATACCAATAAAATGTTTAAAACAAAACATGCTCTAGAAACCAATTAAATTAACTAAATTAAACTTAATATATGCAAAACATAAACATGCATATATAAACCAAAATCTTTCTCCTCCTTTTTGTCAATCATCAATAAAGGGGTAAAATCAAAACAAAACAAAATCTTCTCCCTTTTTGTTCGAAACAATGAATCAACAAAAGGTTGAAAACAAGAAAAACAATATTGTCCCCTTTTTGTCTAAAACAAAAACAAGGTCAATAAGGGGTTACATTCAATTAAGATATCAAGTGAAAATATGTCAAAGAATAGCATCTTGATACCAATTGAAAGGAAACAAACAAAAAAAATATTGATATCAATTTTAAGCAAAACACATGAAAATCTTGATACCAATTGAAATTAAACATAATAAATTTGAATGTCTAAACAAAAATTTTGATACCAATTGTAAATATTTTTCATTTTGAACATATGATACCAAATTTAAATTTTCAATCATAAAGTATGGGAGTGAAAAATAAATACCAATTGAAAGATGAAATACAAGTTTTCTCCCTCTTTATGAATTACCAACAAAAAAAACAATGCGTAGGCTTGATACCAATTTAAAAGTAATCAATTGAAATAGGATAATCATTAAGGTTTTCAAGCTTAGCATATACCAATTGAAAATTGAACTAATTGAAAAGCAATTGAAAACTCATCAATTGAAACAAAATTGAAGCTCAAGCACTAGCATAAATAAGATTTTGTGCTTAAAGATATAGGGATATAATAAGTACAAATAAAACATATATGTATGAAAAATAGATACTAATTGAAATTGATATTCTTTGAAATGAAGCATACATACATACAAATATATATGAGTATACAAGAAATGTTAAGATTGATACCAATTGAAAGAATTCAATGATACCAATTGAAATAACAATAAGATCAAATGTATATCTCATATAACTACTACCCAATCATGGTTCAAGTTTTAAATGATATTCATTTTAAAACATACATGAACATGATCTCCCATCCAACCTCCCATAAAGGTAGGTGTTTTCAAAAATAGATTTGAAAATGTAGTATGGTTGAAAATCTCTAGTGAAGAATACGAACTAGTTATAGGAAAAATTTTTAAACTAGTACGAAATCCTTCAAGTAAGGAATAAAACAAAATTATTTTTCATGAAACACATGTAAATCACATGATCACTAAACACTCAAAATCCATAAAGCTCATATCATACTCTTATGAAAACAAATCATGAGTAAATTAATAAAGTGAGTGAGCAAGTGTAATGTGAAACACACAATCATAAAAATATTCAATTTAGCTCATGTGAAATTCCTTAAAAACATAAAAACATGAGAGACTAGATTTTCATTACCAATTGAGATTACCTAAAAACATGAAAATCATCAAAACAATTTAAACTTCAAGGCATATGTATGTCATGTACAAACTAAAGTATACATACATATCCTAAACATAATGAGTCCACAAAAGTATATGCATGAAGGCACGTGGCTCAAGGATGTACATGTATAATCAATAGTTTGAACAAGATAGACATATATATGAAGTTAAAACACAAACATATGGAAACATGAAATTAAGAAAAACTAAATTTTCACCAAAACAAATTTCATTTCAAGATATATGTATGATTTGTCAACACAAAAAGTATACATACATATCCCTAAACACAATTGAGTCCATATGTATATATTTGCATGAAAGGCAAATGACTCAAGGGGTATTCATGTATATCTTAAAGTTTGGCAGAATAGACATATACATGAAATGAAAACACATGATCATAAAACAAAACCAAAATTGGGAATACAAGTTTAAAATGTATGAATCATCAAAACTAGACTATACTAGCACATCTAATGGGTTCAAATAAGCATTCAAGCACAAACATATATAGATTTATTTGTGACCTACTACATGTACAAGTATAAATTCGAGTCTTAATGAAAACTAACATCTAAACAAGTAATCAAATCATTAAGCATAAAACGGGATATAAATCAACATGAAGGACATAAAAATGATCATGAAGAAAATCACATGCTATTAGCCAAAAAATAGTGAGAACACAACAAATGGGTCTATCTAAACATGGGTGATCTCAAAAGCTATATATGCATGTCAAAGGTCTAATAAACATGGCATTCAACATACTAAACAAAACATTATGAACATCCATATGATCATTATGTATATGCATGTGCATTAGATCTAGGGCATACATATTAGTTTAAACAAGGTGAGAACACTAAATATAGATCCATATACAACATGGGTGTCTCAAGTAACTAACATGTATAACACTAATCTAATCAACATGGCATAAACATAATGAATAATAAAACAAGACATGCTACAAATAGATGAACATAAAGAGCATGCAAATAAAAAAAAAAAGGGAGTTAGAGATAGATACCAAAACCGATGAAGGGCACTTCTCTAGATCTCCAAACCAATGGTGGTCTTCTCCACCAAACTCCCCTTGAAAGTGATGCATCCAAATTTGTTCTCTCTTAAGCACGGAACGCATCCACTCCAAGGCACCGCTACTCTCACGTGATGCGAGAGCCCACACCTACATCAAATATTTTAGGGGTGGTCTTTGGTACCCATTTTCTTTGGGTCCATAGGGGTTTGTATCTCTTCTAACCCAAATAAGATTATTTGTTAAATTTTCAATATGTAGATGATCATAGCAAAATCTAGCAAGGTGGCCTTTTCGACCATAATGTGTACACGTGTACACATGGGCATACATGTGATGGTGGTGACCATGGGAAGCATGTGTATGCCGTGATGGGTGTGCATGCAAAGATGGAACTTGTTTCTTATGAACCAAGGTTTACAAGCGTGTATGATTTGAAGTACATTGGCTCAAAGTGGAGCCCAAACATTCAACACTTTTCTTCAAAATATCTATATCTTTTTCAATAATAGAAGATAAAGTAGAGCATGCAATAGGTGTGCTAGAAGAAGAAGCTACACTAGCATGGAAAACATGAGAATCTATATCATTTTTCAAAGATTTATTTTTATTCAAAACCAAATCCAATTCTTTTATAATGAAATCAATTTCATTTTTCAAAACAAGGTTATCTTTTAAAACAAAATCCAATTTTGAAGATAAAACCTCATTGTTTTTCACAACATCATCACAATCATTTTGCTTTTCAAAACATTAATCTCTTTTAGGGCAAGGTCTAGTTGAGATCTTAGTGAGTCACGTTCACTAGTAATCTCTTCCTTCTCTTGCAAAACGATTCAAAAGTTGAGCACAAATCCTTCATTTCTTCTTTTAAATCAAAATGATCCTTTTTCAAAAGATTATGTTTTTCCAAAATTTTTCAAGCTTTGTGGCAAGTTCCATATTTAGGGTTTGAGCTTCTAAACAACCATCGCAATAGGAACTAGAGCAATCATCTAGTTGAGAATCCGATTGTACCTCAAGGGAGTCTTTCCCTTGGACCATGAGGCAATGCTCGTCGGACGTGTCTCTCCTAGATCTTCTCAACTTGTTGATGATCCTGGTAGCTCGGGAGAAGTCAATATGCTCCAAACTGCAAAAGCCGAGTCATAACGATCAAACACATATAAAAGATCTTCATTGAGAGATGCTCTAAGTGTTTTAAGTGTTAATGCATTGGCCTTTTTATGCTTGCTACTATTAGGGAAGGATTCCATAGTGGAGGCTTGATAAACTAGATGTCCTAGTCTTTCAAATGGCTACTCATATTGGCCTTTCAAACATCAAGTCTAAAAAAGTCAAACATAGGAGGGCTATCCATGAGTGCAAACTAAATGTGTGCAAATGAAAATGCAAATGAAGATTAGCAAACCAAGATCTCACTCCTAGGTGGTTAAACCTAATATCAGGAGCGTAGGCTCTGATACCAATTGAAAGTGCTCTGATGCCAATTGTAAATCACCTAGAGGGGGGTGAATAGGTGATTATGCTAATCTAATGAACTTAATGCGGAATTTAAAAACTAATTGCAATTATCAATAGATGCACACTCAAACAAGCCAAGCAATTATGAATGAATAATATGAATTGATGCAAGGCACAAAGTAGAGAGAGAGCAAGAGCCAAGGGATCAAGCGCAAACAATAAGATATGTTTCGAGGTTCGAGCACCCAGCTCTACATCGCCGCGTTCACCGAGAAGGATTTTAAGTCCACTAGCTTGTCTACAAAGGACTCCCACAAAGGGAACCTCCACCGAGGATTTGGGGCAATCACAATTACAAGGAGTACCCAACTCCTCTCCTTACAAATACAACCTCCTCCTTGAGGCACGACTCTAATCCAACAAACAATCACCTCACAACTTGAGGGATTGCACCAAGCAACACAAGGATCACCTCACTACTTGAGGGATACAACCCAAATGCACAACCTTCTCAACACAACGAGGGCAAGGCACAAAGCAAAATAATGGGTTTACAACTTGGTGGTCAAAACAACAACCACAAACAATCTCTTTCTCCCACACAAAGATCCTATAGAATAAGAAAGTAGATGTAGCTCAAGTGTGGAGAAAACAAAGGAATGGAAATCAAAAACTCAAAGAAAATCTTTGGGAAAAACAAGAAACCAAGATGAAGAAGTTGAATCATAATCTTTTCCCAAAAAACCTTTCTTGATTTTCCAAACCCTAGCAAAAACACCAAATAGATTGAACAATTTAAAGCCCAAAAACTTCTTTTGATTGCTGTGAAAACGCTAGAGATACAGGAAAAATTCGCACAAAAAAATCTTATAGAGAACAGGCAATTAATGGGGTATTTATAGCCCCCAGAAAAATATAGCCGTTGGCAGCAGAAACTGCCAAAAATGCCCTACCGGTCGACCGTGCGGCCGACCGGCTAACGGTCATATTTTGACCGTTGCCCGCTACCGGTCGACCGTAGCGGTTGACCGAAACAAATAGAGAGTTGCCTGCATGCAGTCGGTCGCCCGTGCGGTCGACCGGACCATGTGGTAGCCAGCGTGCACGTATCCGTGCACGTCGGTCGACTGATACGGTCGGCCGGCTACTTGGTGCGGTCGACCGTAGGGGTCGACCGACCTAGCCTGGCAGAGACTGTTCTGGTCAGCAAAAACATGTAATTTTTAATCCTAAAAATTCCCATTAAATCTCTAAAAATTCACAAAAATAGTTTTATCATTTTTCATTGAAATACAAACTTGTGTTAAAAAAGTTTAACACAAATCTCAAACATTTTGAACTATTTTTGTGTTATAGAAGTTTTGCCAAAAATCAAAAACTGTATTTTCTAAAACTTGAATTTTTGAATAGAAAATACGTTTTGTCAAAAACTCATCCAAATACAAAAACATGATATTTAAACAACATTTAGGCATGATGTATATGGATATAATACATGAAACATATATATATCCATGTTTTTGACATTAATTCCAAAAATATGTTTTGTTAGAAATACCAAAACATATAACACATGAAATAGACTATCAAACTAAGTTTGTTTAAATAGTTGAAGCATGCATGTATATAGAACAAATCTAATATACATTAAACCATGTAAACTTGTTTTGATCTATCAATTCATGAAAACCAAGATCGGTTAAACCAAAAACGGAAAAACCGAAAACCAATATTCCAAAACATGAAACGTGTGTGTTGTGAACTTGAGCATATCATACTATTCTAATCTTTACAATTTTGGATCTAAACACAAAACTAAACTATGGTACCGATGTCTTCTTGTCTCCAAGCCAACTCGATCCAAAACTCTTTCACCGAGCTTGACTCCAACGAGTGATAAACAAAATCTTGATGCTCGGGCTCTGGTAACAACATGTGAAAGCTTCCGGATCACGGAGTTTTGGAGCAATCACAAACTAATATCTTGATTAATGATCTGTAACTAAAATCACAAGATTATTAGTACACATAACTACATGAGTTTGTCATCATCAAAACTGGAGTGGAAGGCCTCTGGGCCAACAATAACTCCCCTTTTGATTGGAAATATTTGCTCTTAATCAAGTGGAGGAAAACCTCTAAATACTCTAGGAAAAACTGGTGAAAACCACTTGAAAAATCTTATAGAAAACAGCCCCCAAATGCCCCAATTTATAGAGTTAGAAAAACTAGCCGTTGGGAGCCAGACAGAACTGTCGGTCGACCGGCCGGTCGACCGCCAATGGTCAGAAATCCGACGGTTGGGCTGTCGGTCGACCGGTCGGTCGACCGAGGCCAGGATACAGAGAGCAAGTCTCTCTGTCCGGTCGACCGGGGCCTTTCCAGAGAGCAGAGCTCTCTGGACGGTCGACCGGGTCGGTCGACCGGCCCTCCTGCCAGAACTGGCCTGCACATCTGTGCACGTCGGTCGACCGCTCGATCGATCGCCTTCAGGCTTCGGTCGACCAGTTGGTCGACCGGCTGAAGCCAGGACAGAACTGTTAAGGGATTTAAAACTTGGTCTTTTGATTGAAATAAAATCCCATTAAATCATAAAAAATCTACAAAAATAGTTTTACCAATATACTTTGATAAACAAACATGCTTGCACAAAATCAAGGCATGTTTCAAATGATTTGGACTATTTTTTGTAACTTGAAAATTTTAGCTTAAAAATAAAAACTGTATTTTTCCAAACTTGATTTTTCAAAACTTGTTTTTCTAAAACTTCACCAAATACAAAAACAAGATATTTAAATAACTTTTAAAGCATATGGTGTATGGATATGATCCACTACACAAACATGGTGAAATATCTATGTTTTTGATATTAAGCACTAAATAAGGTTTTGGATAAAACATGTAAACTAGAATACCAAAAATCAAAACACTTGAAGTCTTCACTTGAATACCGGTTTGGTTTCTTTTCTAAAACAAACTAAATCAAGAGTGTGTGTGTATAGATGTACTTGAGCAATCCACAAACTATTCTATCCTTTACATTTTATCTAAAAATAAAATCTTCTAAAAAACAAATCTAGACACAAGTCTTCATCTTCTTGAAGTCTTCACTTGAAGCCTTCTCATCTTCTTGACTTGGTCCAAACACGATCCATAGAGCTAGACTCCTCTTGAGTACTTGATGTGGTCTTAATGCACAAGCTCTTGAATCAAACCGTGTAAGCTCCAAAACTTGACTTTAAATCCTTTTTTGAAGCTACACACCTACTAAGATCTTGATCATAAATCTATCACTAATTAAACACAAGATCATTAGTAAACATAACTACATGAGTTGATCATCATCAAAATTAGAGTGATAGGCCTTTGGGCCAACAATATCCCCTTTTTGATGATGACAAAACTCATGAAGTTATATATGCATGGATCAAAGTAAAGCTCCAAAGAAGCCCCCCCTTAACTCATGCATAACAAATAAACAAATAAATATGCAATGTATGCTCATAAACATGTATGCAAATCTAGGAGATAAACATGCCAATCAAGCATAAACACATCAAATTCTTTTTCTCCTATTTGCAAAACAAAACATATATGCATAAAACAATCCTTTTTCACAAAACATGCATATAAATCCAAAATCTTTCTCCCCCTTTTTGTCTATCATCAACAAAGGGGTAAAAACACAATCAAAAATTTTTCTCCCCCTTTTTGTCATAAACAAAGAGATCAATAAGTGGTGTAAACAAATAAGTCAATAAAAGGTTATATGCGATATACATTCATGAAGAGGAAGACGGTAAAGTAACTTCCCTACACATATACATTACATGAAAGAGGGATGACAAGCCCTAATTCACATAACGTATAATATGTAATGCATAAGAGGAGATGTGAAGCTCCCCCTGCACACATGTATCACATAAAGAAGAGTTGTCAAGCCCTCAATACAAGATACATTCATCATGAATCTATATGTAGAAGAGATGTTAAGCTCTCCTTGCATATAGGCAATACAAATCAAAAAATTTTTGATTATTAATTGTTCGAACAAAATTTTGAATTTTTTAAATAAAACAAATTTTGATATATCTTAAAAAATTTTAAGGTACCACTTGTAATCAAATTTTAAAATACCAATTGAAAAAAAAATCATGTTGATACCAATTGTAAATAAACATTACAAATTTGAATTTTTCAAATAGGTAATGCATATTGATATCAATTGTAAATTTACTAATTGTAAAATTTATAACAAATTTGAAATTGAAGCATATTGATATCAATGAAAAACGATGCATATGCTTTATTAAAATGTCAATTGAGATATCAATTGAAAATAAAGTTTTAACTTAAGCTTAGCATAAACTAATTTGTGCTTTAAATAAGTAAACCAATTGTAAAGCAAGCACATGAAAATCATATATATGTATGAAAAGAGAATACCAATAGCAATTGATATTATGGAAATAATGAAGCATACATATATAGAAAACAAAATATGAGTACATACAAAATTATCAATTTAGATACCAATTGAAAAGATCCAATGATACCAATTGAAAATAACAATGTAAATCAAGTATATAACTCATAACCTACCACCCTTTATATGCACAAGGTAAAAGATTTTCAATAAGGTTCGCAAGGCATACACGCCCAGCCATTCGCCCATAAGGGAATAGGTAGGGGTTTTCAAAATAGGTTTTGAAAATATTTTATTGAAGATCACTACCAAATGAAGAACAATAACTAGTTAGATTAATTTTTGAAAAACTAGTTAAAAATCCTTCAAAAACATGAAATCAAACATATATTTTTCATGAGTCATACCAAATACACAAGAGATGACACTCAAGGACTATAAAGCTCAAAAATATGTTCATGAGTCAAGGTCATGACAAAACAAATAAAGTGTGAGTGTTCAAAAATCATGTAAATAGCATTTTTATGAAAATAGTCAATGAAGCTCGAAACAACTATCATTTTATCAAAACAAAAAATCATGAAAATTCATTTTTCATTTTAAAAACAAACTTCAAGGTATATGTATGATTTATCCAATTCTAACAATACACATACATATCCCAAACATAAAAGAGTCTATTAAAAGTATTTGCATGAAGGCAAGAGACTCACGGGTATACATGTATATTTATTAGATTTGAATTTAAAATACATATACATGAAGCAAAAACATAAAATAGGTAAGACAAGTATAAATGAAAGAATCATCAAAACTAGCATATACATGTGCATAAAGTGAGTACAAATGAGCATGAAGTGCAAACATATATAAATCAATTTGTTCTCACTATTTGTACATGTATAAATACAAGTTTTGATAAAAACTACATTTAAACTAGTATTTACCACATGAAGCACAAAAATACATAAAACATGAACATGCTAAGAATGTCACATATGAAATAAGCATGTAAAATAAATTAGGAGTTTAGAAATAGTTACCAAACCAAGGAACTACTCCAAATCTCCAAACATGGTGGTTGTCCCACCAAACCTCCTTGATAGCGATGCATCAAATATGTGTCCATCAAGTCCAATTGCATCCACTACCAAGGCATCAAATCTCTCACGTCTTGTGAGAGCCCTCACCAACATCAAATACAAAGGTGGGGACTTTGGTACGCATTTTCTTTTGGGTCCACGGGGGTTAGCATTTAATGGAACCCAAACATTTTTATTTTTAGCAAAATTTAAATAATGCAACTTGTCAAAATAAAACTTTGCTAAATGGCCTTCATTTGTACACCTTAGGATGCTTATGAATGTGTGTATAATCATAGCGTGCAACATAAGCAAATGCATGATGATGATGTGCATGGATATGTGGAACTTGTTTCTTTTGAAACAAAGATTCCAATCTAGAATGATTAAATGCACAAGAGCTCAAAGTTGAGCTCAAACAATCCATTTTATTTTTTAAAACATTAATCTCACTAGTGGTGGCATGTAAAGCAGATGAGATATAGAATCATTTTTCTTTTTTCTTTTAGAAAAACTTTCTTTTTCCTTTTCACAAATTTTTCTTTCAAAGAGTTGTTTTCTTGAAAAGCAACTTCCTTTTGTTTTTCCACAAAATAATTTTATTTTTCAAAATAGTGTTCCCTTCACATAAATCATTCAATTTTGACATTAAGGAAACATTTTCATTTTTCAAAATCTCATTTTCTTTTTCAATGCATGCAACCTTATTTCTAAATGAATCATTTTCTTTGAGCATGAAATCAAAATTCTTTTTTAAATTTTTATTATCCTTTTTAAGCAATTCATATTTTTCTAAGAGTTGTTGACAAAAAGATGCAAGTTCATTATATGGCATATCAACATCCGCTTCTACATCAGACTCGGTAGTTACCTCAAGGGGGTTATCCCCTTGGACCATGTAGCACATGTTGGAGGTGTCGCTTCCAACATCCAAGTCACTCCCCGCATAGTATTGATCATTTTCATCGAGGGAGAGAATGGTGTTCCAAACTACAAAAGCCGAATCAAGATTAGCAATCCTAGATAAATAAACATCATTTAGGGTAGATCTTAAAGCATGTACGGCTTTTGCATTAGCCTCAATGTTCTTACCATTTAAACAATATGCATCATTAGTTGTGGCAAGATAGACATGAATGCCTAGGGCTTTGAGGTACAAGGACATCTTAACCTTCCAAACTTGGATGTTAAGAATGTCAAAAGTGGGTAGTGACATGAAATCCATGGTGTGTGTACAAAATAGTGATTAGCCTAAAAGAGGATCTTTAACCCTAGGTTGTAAGACCCAGCTCTGATACCAATTGTAAATCACCTTAGGGGTGAATAGGTGATGGCTAATCTAATGGTCACTAAATGCGGAATTAAAAACTATTATGACCTAAATTAAAATTCTTATACTAAACACCACGTATAACACAAGAGTGTAGCCGAATTCCCCGTGAAGGGCTCTGGACTAACTCCTCGAGATTCCCCTAGATAAGGGTTGAGGTGCCGCGTTGGCTCTCTTGGTTGAATACAAGTGTTAGAAAACAATCCCCAAGCATATATCAATTAAGCACAATAAGAATATCAATCATATAAAGATAAACACAATAGAAGCATGCAAGATATAAACAAGTAAGGGAGAGAGAGAAAGAGCAATCGCAAACACAAGGGATTTGTTTCGAGATTCGAGCACACTTGCTCTACATCCCCGCCTTCGACACACGAAGGATTTCTACTATAATCGATCCCACCGGATCACTCGGTACCGCAACACCTACAAACTCTCGGACTCCCTAGTCCGTACACACTGCAAGCCCACAAGCTCGCCGAGGCCGCACCTCAAACAACAAGTTCGCACCCGAACTCGAAACAACGAGTCCCCACTAGGACCCGAAACAATGCGAACACACACGTCCGCCTCCTCAAAGAGCAAAGATGAACTTTGGTGATCACAACTCTTGATCACCTAAAATCTTCTCACAAGAACACTCCTATAGAATGAATATGTCAATGGGTTGCTCAAGTGTTTGTGAGAAAACAAGGAAAGAGATGGTGGAGGAAAAACTCAAGAAATCTCTTTTAAACACTCTTGATAAAACTCCCCTTTTGATTGGAAATATTTGCTCTTAATCAAGTGGAGGAAAACCTCTAAATACTCTGGGAAAAACTGGTGAAAACCACTTGAAAAATCTTATAGAAAACAGCCCCCAAATGCCCCAATTTATAGAGGTAGAAAAACTAGCCGTTGGGAGCCAGACAGAACTGTTGGTCGACCGGCCGGTCGACCGCCAACGATCAGAAATCCGATCATTGGGTCATCGGTCGACCGGTCGGTCGACCGAGGCCAGGATACAGAGAGCAAGTCTTTCTGTCCGGTCGACCGCTCGGTCGACCGGGGCCTTTCCAGAGAGCAGAGCTCTCTGGACGGTCGATCGGGTCGGTCGACGGCCCTCCTGCCAGAACTGGCGTGCACGTTTGTGCATGTCGGTCGACCCTCGATCGACCACCTTCAGGCTTCGGTCGACCGGTCGGTCGACCGGCTTAAGCCAGGATAGAACTGTTAAGGGATTTAAAACTTGGTCTTTTTGATTGAAATAAAATCCCATAAAATCATGAAAAATCTACAAAAATAGTTTTACCAATATACTTTGATAAATAAACATGCTTGCACAAAATCAAGGCATGTTTCAAATGATTTGGACTATTTTTGTAACTTAGAAATTTTGGCTTAAAAATAAAAACTGTATTTTTCCAAACTTGATTTTTCAAAACCTGTTTTTCCAAAACTTCACCAAATACAAAAACAAGATATTTAAATAAATTTTAAAGCATATGGTGTATGTATATGATCCACTACACTAACACGGTGAAATATCTATGTTTTTGACATTAAGCACTAAATAAGGTTTTGGATAAAACATGTAAACTAGAATACCAAAAATCAAAACACTTGAAGTCTTCACTTGAATACCGGTTTGGTTTCTTTTATAAAACAAACTAAATCAAGAGTGTGTATGTATAGATGTACTTGAGCAATCCACCAACTATTCTATCCTTTACATTTTATCTAAAAATAAAATTTTCTAAAAAACAAACCTAGACACAAGTCTTCATCTTCTTGAAATCTTCACTTGAAGCCTTCTCATCTTCTTGACTTGGTCCAAACACGATCCATAGAGGTATACTCCTCTTGAGTACTTGATGTGATCTTGATGCACAAGCTCTTGAATCAAACCGTGTAAGTTCTAAAACTTGATTTTAAATATTTTGTTGAACTACACACCTACTAAGATCTTGATCATAAATCTGTCACTAATTAAACACAAGATCATTAGTAAATATAACTACATGAGTTGATCATCATCAAAACTAGAGTGATGGACCTTTGGGCCAACAGTCCTCACAGAAATGCTCTATTTTTGAGTCTTTGTTAGATTGCAGTCCTAAACAAAAGGTCATATTTCTGAGTCTTTATTAAGAGTGCGACCGTGATCGCTGTCCTCACAAAAAGGTCTTATTTTGAGTCTTTATTAGGATTACGACCATGATTGCAGTTCTCACGAAAAAGCCTTATTTATCGGTCTACATTAGAATTATGACCATGATCGCAGTCCTCATTTATAAGCACAGTGTATGTTTATTGAGAACTGCGGCTGATCACATTCATCAATAAAGTACACAATAGTATCTTTTTGAACACTGCAAATCTGATCGCAGTCATCAGTAACACAACTTGAATGTGTTTCTTTAAAAAAAAATATGACCAAATTTCAGATCTTAAATGAACATGATTGATTATTACTTCTGTAAAATCATCAAAAATTAACCGAACTAACTAAAAAAATAACCTTATAGTAGATCTACATAAACAATTTAATAAGAATGATGAAGATCACCAAAAAATCATAGATCTCCATAACAGACCATGAAAAGGAAAACTTACAGAAAAAAGAAAAAAATTGAAAAAGAATAATAATTTAGAGCTCGCCGTATTAGAAAGACACAGGGATTTTCGTCATATCAATGAAGATTGGGGGCATTGTTAAGGGGAAAACAACGTCAGGGCGATGGGGAAGGGTAAAAAAAGGAAATGAAAATATATAAAGAATTGGTGGTTTGGAGGAATCAATTTATGCTGACGTGGATAAGGCTATAGAGAATAAAAATAGGGGATGAGTTTTTTGCCTAATTATAAAGGAAAGCAGGCGGCTATAGCGAATTTTTCCATATATATATATATATATATATATATATATATATATATATATATATATATATATATATATATATATATATATATATATATATATATATATATATATGTATATGGGTAAAGTGCTCCTAGTAGGTCTCCTTAGATTACAATCTAAGGAGAAGGCTTAATACTCCAACATCCCAAAAATAATTTCATGATCCGACCGCACATTATCAACTTCATGTTTTAAGATGTATTCATATAAAAAATCAAGTGATTTTGGGTTCGTTTACTCTATTTTCTTTTGGTTCAAATATAACGATTTTTTAAAAGTAGAACAAAATGGAACGATTAGATCAATAAGAAAACGAAATTCAAATCATTTGATTTTTTATATATGTACATCTTAGAACATGAAGATAATAATGTGCAGTCAGATTGTAAAAAAATTTTGAAATGTTGGGGTTTTAAGCTTCCTCCTTAGATTGTAATCTAAGAAGACCTACTAGGTACACTTTACCCTATATATATATATATATATATATATATATATATATATATATATATATATATATATATATATATATATATATATATATATATATATATAGGTTATTGTACCTCAGCCGACGGCTGAGAGAGTTTCTCAGCCGGCGGTGACGTGGCTGAATATATACCACATATAAGTCGCAAGAGTGTAGGCGCCAAAAAAAATTTAAAAAATCCCGCCTAAACAATCGTGAATCAAATTGACAAAATACCCCTTTTTTACTTCTAAACTGGCATAAACTCATCCACAAACAAAATTTACCTAAAAAATTTTTAGTTGAATATATCTACAATTATAAAATTCGTAATTCTACTACATTGTAAATATAATAGAAAAAAATTTAGATCAAGATAATGTGAAATAAACAGCAGTTTTGAAAAGTAAAAAAACATATTTGAAACATAAAAAAACATGATATCCTTCAGCACTCCGACGACAGACGCTGTCTTTTTTCACATGCCTTCTGTAACAGAATTCTCACCGTTTTATAAATTCCGCGATCATAATCGCAGTCATAGTATAATAAAACTTTCGAACACTGTGGCCATGGTCGCAGACATAATATAATATAACTTTCAATTTTATATGACGACAGCGACACTAGTCACAGTCATAGTATAACAAAACTTTCTATCACTACGACCATGGTCGCAGACTTAATATAATATAACCTTCAATTTTATATCACATCTGCGATCCTAGTCGCATTCCTTATTCGCATATAAATAACAGACAAACATGCTATCATCCAGCACTGCGACCTCCTTCAGCACTGTGACCAAAGTCGCAATCTTTTTTCGCATGCCTTATGTAACAGATTTTTATAATTTTACAAAGTAGATTAGCCATGCGACCCTGAGATCAGTTTGCGTATATCACATCTTATAAAATACTATATTAATTATACTGAATTAAATGAAGTAATTAATATTCTATCTACCGTGATACACCAATAGTCTCGAAAAAAGAGATGCACTAATATTAATCTCGATAAAGGAAAGATGTGCACCATACGTAATCTAAAGATATAGGAAAAACATTCTATAAAAAGTCAATTTGTACTTCATGTAGTAAAACTCCGGACAAAAAGGAACTCTTCGGATTCTCCCGCCATAATTCTTCAATTAAATATTTAATTTTTTTTACCACTTCTTCCAATACTCAACGTTACCTACAACAATTATTATTACTATTCATGTTCTTTTACATTATTGACCTTTATATAGTACTTGTAACTAATAAATTATCTCATATCTAAAAACTATATTTTTGCTCTTCCTTTTCAATTGATTTCAAAAACTTCCAGAAAACAATTCATTCTTGAATCATGTCTTCCCCATCTTCTTCCTCTGAACTCAGATTTCAACTTCAATCATTCCCTCACGGTCCTCTTTCTTCAGGGTATTCTAGTGAATGTGATACCAGTCTGGACTTTACTCCTTTTGACTATCTTACTACATCAAATAATATTTCAACTGATCCTGCTCTTTATGAGGATGATGAAGTTTTTATGTGGGTTAGTGAGGAGGAAATTATTTCTCTGCCACTTGACAGAGACATGCTTGATGAAAGCATGTCCTCTGATGCTGGAGGCTCGCTTTCTCGCAACGGATCGGACGAAGAGCTTGATAGAGACGATCCATTCTGAGAGTTTATCGATGAACAAAAAAACCCTTAAAAATAGGAAGATGATGAGGAAATAAGTGATGAACAGGAAGATGAGGAGAATGAAGACGACGAATCTGCTTATGATGGTGATGACGACGAGGATTAGGATTCCCTGATTTTCTGATATTCAACGTTATTTTGTCTTCTGTTAACAGCTTTTAATGTTCTTTTTTTGTAAGGTCTCTTTCTGACCATATTATGTTATAAATAAAATTTACTTCTATCTGTAAAATAATCTTTTATATTTTTAAAATACATATAAAGTATGTCGTATAGTTATTATTTCTGCATCCTATCTGCGATAATGGTCACAGTACTTTTATAATAATTACATATGAAACTGCGACCACGGTCGCTATCCAGTCATAAACAGTTTGATCGCTTTGCATTTAATAAAGTTATAAACAGCTACCATAGTCGCAGTCCAAAATTAAACTATATAAACAGATAATACTACGAATATGATCACAATCCTCTCAAATTAGTATATTTCACTGTTTATTTCACTGTATATCACAAATTAGAAAACTGCGACTGCTGTTCTTAAACACTGCGACCATAGTCGCAGTCCTACTTCGCATGCAATAAGTAAAAAAAATTCGTAGTTTATACGCGGCTGAGACAACAGTTACAGTGAAGAGCAAATATATAAAACCATACGTAAATTGCGACTATAGTATCAGTCCTTAGTCACCGTTATTACATTTAACGTAGTAAAAAAATCATCCAAAAAAAATGTTGTCGTGAGTACTGCGACTATAGTCGCAGACCTTGATCACATGCTATATGTAAAAAATAATTTAATAATTCATAGGCGGCTCAGACAATAGTCACAGTGAAAAACAAATATATAAAATAATACGTAAACTGCGATTATACTATCAGTTATTAGTTACCGTTATTACATTTAACCAAGCAAAAAAAAACGTCCACGACTTGCTCTCGTTAAGCACTGCGATCATAGTCATAGTCCTTTTCCGAATTCAATATGTAAAAAAAAAATAATTTATACATTACATGCGAAAAAAAGTAAACTGCGACTATATTAAAAATCAGTAAATTTCAAATCAGGTAACAAAAAAAAATTAATAAAGAAGTATTCAAATTAGTTTCGTGATTTGATAAAAATTGGTGGCAGTTTGGCCGCAGTTATAAAAGATAATTGTGACAATATTGACTAATGTCAGAAATATAAAAAAATAATAAACTATACAGATCCACTGTCTTTTACCGCAGGGGTATTTAGTAATTTCAACCGTTTCAATAGGTGGGGCGTCCTTTCTAGTGTGGCTAATAATGTGCCACTTCACTGCAGGCTGAGAGGGTCTCTCAGCCGTCGGCTGATATACATTTTTCTCATATATATATATATATATATATATATATATATATATATATATATATATATATATATATATATATCCTGAGAAATAAGAAGCCTCCTCTGCTGAAGAAGGTAGGATTTTAAGTAAGTCTTGTAATAGTTCCTCTCTCTCTCTCTCTTATAAAAACTCTCTGATAAAAAAAAGTGGAAGGATTGGAGAAATTCAGTCTCAAACTGTAAGTTTTGTAAAATTTTTATCTTAATAATATAATATTTGTCCTATAATATTTGATCTTGCTTGTTCTTGGTATCAGAGCCATGTTAAGCTTTTGGTTCAAAATAGATCTCTGTAAATTTAATCAGGTAATATTAGTATTGTAGGAGATTAACCCTGCATGGTTTCTTGTTACTTCTACATAATTTATGAAGGTGCTAGCTTGTGGATATCACCAAAGTCGTGTAGGGTCGTTAGTCTCTTGTAGCCATGAGAAGACGTTTAGGAAATTTACACGTAAATCGTTGACAAACGAGCAGGTTATTACTCGTAAATCTGTTTTATCCTGCCTAAGAGATGCAAGGTGTCTGGACTGGATACCTTCATTAGTGAGTATCATGAAGACTAGGCTTTGCCATAGTGATGAGGACATGGCAACAGCGCGCTCGAGGGGGAGATTCGATCGTGTGTATCAGCGTAGGAGGCGTCGAGCTGCTTCTATTTGGATTTAGCTGGAGTCTGTATTTTCAACTGGAGTCTGTATTTTCTTTTAGTATTATTCATTTTATTTATTTTCAGTGTTTTAATACCACATCGGTTTTATGGAAAAACTCCAGTTTTTGTAAGCCTATTTAATTGGCTTTGATTAAATAAATGAGCAAGGCTCTTGATAAATATAAATTATTGGATATTTCAGTTTGAAATTTCATCCAGAAATCGGAGTGTGAAACCCCTTTTCAAGTAGGAGGAGTGTGAAACTCTATCCTCTTTATCCCTTGTCCCTTTATTCGAAATCTAATCCACAAAATCATATTTGATTACAATCCTTCTCCCTGCCTTCAATTCAAAACCTCAAGCATAAAAAAACCTGTTTCAGTTTATCCCCTGTTCTTCACTGCTGCCCTCTCTCTGCCTGAGCTGCCAGCATAAGAAGAGGGCCCAAGTCCATTACTTCTTGATCCAGTCACAAACTCAAATCCAATTTAGTTACAAGGTAATTTTCTCCACCCCTTGCTTTCTCTCCATTGCGTGAACAGGCCAGGGAATTCACCACCCCCCCCCCCCCCCCCCCCCCCCCCCCCCCCCCCCCCCCCCCGCCGAAAAAAAAAATCTGAAGCCAAATCCCAACCTCTCCTCTGTATATAGCAACAGTCCAAAGGCTTCCCCACCACCGCCCCTTCACCCCTACTGCTTTCCCCATTTTCCTCCTCTTGTGTGAGCAAACACAAAGCCTTCAAGGTCACCACATGCTGCCCATTTCCCCCACGCATGAATAACCCTTGACCTCTGCCATCTTCGATGTCAATCAACCCAATCAATCAAAGTTGATCAACACTTCAGTCAGTCTGTAAACAACAAGAAAGACATCAGTTTAACAAAGTCAACTTCAGTTGCAAGAGCGACAACAACTACAATAACAGAAATCCGAGAATGTGGCTTCTCGGCAGGTAACTTCTATTTTCCCGTATATTAGTTTATTGTTGATTGCACCATTTATTTTGTCTCTCGTTTATTATCATAATTGCTTTGTTGTCCACAAAATTATTGGTGAGTTGTGTGATTCTGCATGCTTTTGTATTTTATTATTCTGGTATTGCAAGTAAGATTTCTTCTATGTAACTAAGCATTACGAGTGGTTTGTGACGGTTGAAATTATTCACATTACGAGTATTATATTTTGTCAAAACCCATCTTGCCATATTATTATTTTTACGCTTGCTCCTACCTAAAGATCATTGTTTGTAGTGAGACGTCGTAAGTTTAACTTTATCACTGATTTCTGACATCACCCGCACCCCGTTTCACATTATTTGGTATCAGAGCCATGTTTAGGTAGGAAAATTTGCATTAGCATATAGCTAGGGATCTCATTTATTTTTGTATAAATAAAAGAAAATTATTCTACTTGCATTCATCTAGATCTTGTTAGTGCATGCCCACCCATAGTGGACACCCCTATTTGCTAGGAGAGTCTAGTGAGTCTGACATAACAACTATGGATCCCCAACAACTCACCGATGCAATCGCTGCCATACAAGCCTAACTAGCCAACCTGACCCAAACCACAGCCTAGACTGGAGATAGGTTAGGTAGAGTTGAAACTCATCTCGAAAACCACAATGAACACAAAGAAGAACGCAATTGAGTGGTACCATATCAAGGACGCGGTGAGCGAGATGCTGATAGTCAACTTTTAAAAAGTATCAAGATCGATGTCCCAACATTCGATGGACGTCATTATCTATAACTTTTTCTTGATTGGACTCAACAACTTGACAAGTACTTTACGTGGTATGATCTCACTGAGCCCAGAAAAGTTAAGTTTGCAGCGATGAAGTTAACGGGTCAAGCTTGCCAGTATTGGACTAACTTGGTGAACATGTGTGCTGCTCGTGACCAAGAACCAATCGATACCTGGAGAAGAATGAAAGATGAAATTAAAGGAAAGTATGTGCCGTCATCGTTCAGTGCCCGTCTCATGGACAAGTGGCACCGTTACATTCAAGGCAACAAATCGGCACAAGAGTACGTGGAGATGTTTGATGAGTTCCACATCAGATGCAACACCATTAACACTGAAGGGCAAGCTCAAATCATGTCTAGGTTTAGAGCCGGACTTAGGGATGACTTGCGAACCGAACTTTTGGCTCGTGAAATCACCGAGCTCGAAAGGGCCTACGCGTTAGTCCAAGATTTAGATGTGGTCAAGTCTAATTCTGTTCTAAGAGTCAGGTACAAACAACCACGCCCAACTCATGTTCGTACCCCAACCGTTTTCAAAGTCAAACTTCTTCCCACAAGTAAGATACTAAAGGCAAGAGTATCGAGAACAAAGGCAAAGTCACTGATAGAGAGTTTTTTAAGCTGACTCCCATAATTAAATGTTACAAGTGCCAGAGATATGGGCATGTAGCTGCCAATTGTCCAACTCCAGTCAAAATTGCCTTAGTCAATGGGGAACCTGAAGTAGTATTAGAATCAAAATCAGAATCAGAGGAATTTATTTTTCAGGGAGAAGAAGAAGAGTCTGATATGGACGATGATACCACAGGTGATAACATCGGTCTTAACTGCATTCAAATAATGACATCGATTTATTTATCCGTCGTCAGATGTGCCTTCTCTCAACCCAAAGAGAAAGATGACTGGAGACGAACCACCATGTTTCACATCATTATGAAAATTGGCGGTAGGAGCTGCAAGATAATTGTAGACAGTAAAAGTTATATTAATGTTGTGTCATCTACAGTAATTGTCAAAATTGGCCTGAAGGCTGTACCCCATCCACATCCTTATAGAGTAACATGGATTAACTCTTTGGCACTGGAAGTCAAGCAGAGATGTCTTGTTCCAATTGACTTCAGTCTCTACAAGGACAACATTTGGTGTGATGTTGTATCTATGAATGTGGGTCACGTTATCCTTAGACGACCATGGCTATACGACAAGGATGTTACCATTTACGGTCGGTCAAACATGTGTTAATTCGAACATGAAGGAAAGAAGATCAAGTTGTTACCTCGTGAGCCTAAGATTGAACCATTTGAACTAAAGCCTACTACAGTGAAGAAAACTAACAGTATCAGCTTGATTACTGCTAAATCTTTCAGTCAACATGTAGAAAAAGGAGCTCCCTTCGTGATCCTTGTGACCAAGGAAATTACTAAGGAATCCAACACCGCGATCTCTCCCGAAGTCACACCAGTGATTGCGGAGTTCGCTGATGTGTTTCTTGAAGATCTCTCAGATAAGCTTCCATCGATGCGTGACATACAATACGCTATTGATCTAGTCCCAGGAGCTAGTCTTCCCAACTTGCCCCACTATAGAATGAACCCCACGGAGCATGTCAAACTCAAGAGGTAAGTTGATGAATTGATGAGAAAGGGCTTCATCCAAGAGAGTATGAGTCCTTGCGCGGTTCCCGCCCTACTGACGCCCAAAAAAGACGGATCTCGGTGTATGTGCGTGGATAGTTGTTTCATTAACAAGATAACGGTTAAATATCGTTTTCCCATTCCTATACTGGACGACATGTTGGATATGATGCCTGGTGCCACTATTTTCTCCAAGATTGTTCTCAAGAGTGGTATCACCAAATTCGCATCCGTCCTAGAGATGAGTGGAAGATTGCCTTCAAAATGAAGGATGGGTTATATGAGTGGATGGTCATGCCTTTTGGATTGACCAATACTCTGAGTACTTTCATGCGAGTAATGACGCAAGTACTACATCCATTTATGGGCAAAATTTTAGTAGTGTACTTTGATGACATTCTCATCTACAGCTAATCTCATGAGCAACACCTCGACCACCTACGTCAAGTTTGTTCTATATTGAGGAAGGAAGAGTTGTACCTAATCCTAAGAAGTGCACCTTTCTCTCTTCACAAGTTCAATTCCTCATATTTGTAGTATCTGCTGATTGAGTTTCTGCGGATTCTAAGAAGATCAGAGCCATTGAAGAATGGCCCGAGCCTAAGACGATTCATGATGTAAGAAGTTTTCACAGACTTGCTACCTTCTATAGGCTGTCTAAAAATTACTGAAAACAGAGCCTTAGACGCGAACCTCGCAGACGCAGAAGCCGCGTTCTAGCCTTAGACGCTGGCCTCATGCCAAACACGAGGGTTGCGTCTCAACCCGAACGCGAACCTTGCGTCCTTTATCAAACATAGAAGTCGCATTTCAACATCATACGCAGACCTTAACTCAAACATGCATCTCAGCCTGTTCAGCATTCCAACCGCAAATGCGGACTTCGGCCAGAGTCGCGTTCTAACCTCATATGCGGACTTCATTAACAACACGATGCGAGGATTGCATTCTGTGCCAAACGCGATGGTCGTGTTGTTCTTTGAGACGCTGGACTCAGGATCGCGTTTCAACATTAAAACATGAGCCTGTGTAGTTTCACGTTCTAACACAGACGCGAGCTTGTGAGATCCGCGTCTCAACATCAGAGCAAGGTCCGCATCCAGCGCGAGACTCGCATTTTTGCTGTAACTGAGCCACGAACTTGGTCAGTTACACCCTATTTTCTCTCCATATAATGGGAAATAACTTCTCATTATGGAGAGATTACGGAGTTGGTTACACCCCTCCCATTATGGAGAGATTTAAGGAGTTGGTTACACCCCTCCTATTATAGAGAGATTTAAGGGGTTGGTTACATCTCAATTCTTCTATAAATGGATATGAATAGCTAGAGAAGATAGAGGGGCTAGAAGGGGACCCATGGTGGGGGACCTCTAAAAAGGGGTTGAAGAGGAGAGTCCTGGTGAAGGAATCTAAGAAGCCATAGGCAGAGGGGAAAGCTACCTCGCCAGAGTTCGGTCTTGAAGCGCTTGAAGCCTAGAAAGAGTTCAACTCTTTATGTTAACTTGTTGAGTTCAAGTTCTTTAAATCTCTTTGAGATTTCATTACTGATAGGAGCTGTGCTACTCCATCAGTAGATCCAAAGAGAGGATCCACAAGAGAAACTTGACGTTCGACCGGTCAACGGAGAAGAAGACTCATTCTCCACCGCCACATGAAGAACCCAACTTTAACTAAAGAGGAGAATCAATCAAAATATTTCCTCTGTTTTGTATTCGGATTGTATCCATTTTAATCTTCTATTCAATTAAAAGAATTTTGCAATTGTGATTTTTCTGATGCGTACAGAAGATGGCGACTCCGCTAGGGAAACTTTGTCGTTCTCAACCAACGAGAAAGTAGTGGCGCAAGCTGATGTCAGATGCTTGGATCCACAGTCGAATCGCTTATGATCGAATTTGACCAAGAGAAGTTGAACTCCCCCAAAGCTTCGGGGTCTCTTGTGGAGACAACGTGGTCAGCCCAAACGTCTCTTCAGAGACCCGTGCCATGACCCACGGTCAAGATGGCAATGGAGACTGATCTCCCGCCATCCTTCTATCAAGGCACTGCTAGTTCAAACGCTGGGGGTTCCCAACAACCTCTGCGACTCAATCAGAATGCCGAGAGATGGCAAAAGCATCGCGCTCATCGTCAGCTGACAGAAGTGGTTATAACAGCACATGTGGCCCGCATCAACGTCTCCCACGAGACCCGCGAGGCCAATGAAAATGAAGGCCCATCTCGCCGTACCTCTCCTCTTCAGATTCCTCAACTCCAGGTTACTGAGGGTCCCCAACAACTCGAGAAACATAACCAGAATGCTGAACGTCGATAAAGGCAACATGCACGTCAATAATAGATGGAAAAAACTGAAAAGCTATCTATTCAGCAGATATAAAATGCGAGGCTTAGGCCCACGTTTCTTCTAAGCAGCACGAGATTCGCATCTCAGATCCTCAACGCAATGCCCATGTTTCTGTAACTAAACACGAAGCCTGCGTTTCTACATTTAGAACGCGAGGCTCGTGTTTCACCTCACAGATGCGATGTTCAGCAACACGAGATCCGCGTCTCTTCTTAAAAAAACGCGAGACCCGCATTTTTGTGCCAAAATGCGAGACTCGTGTCTCTTCTGCAGAGAACGAGCCTCATGTTTTCAACTTAAAACGTGAGCCTCACATCTCTAAGACCCGCGTTTCAGAGTTACGACACAAGATTCATATTCACTCTTCGACGATTAAGGCCAGAGCTGAACCGGAAAGGCCTCCAAGAAGCAGAAGTGGTCCGGCCTTACCTGGCTGAGTGGGATCTTTTTCCATACCCTCCTAAGTTCAAAGCTCGACCCTACAGGCCTTCGATGGCAAGGGATCACCGAACCAACATATATACTACTTCAAATCCCCAACAGGGATTGTAGTATCAAACGATGCCATCATGGCTCATTTATTCATCGACATCCTCAAGGCGGTTACCTTTGAATGGTTCATGAAGCTTCCTGCCAGCTCTATCGAGAAATGGGTTGACCTCGAGAAGCTCTTCAAAGATGATACCGAATTATCCTTGCCAACTATCCTTGCCATAAAACAAAAAGGAAAGTCAACCAGAATATTTGTGTAGAGATTTCAGATTATGGCGCTCTGATGTCCAAGCAGCCTGACGCAGTCTACACGGATCAAGACTTGCCGCCACAACCTGCAAACCACAATCCTAGTGCAAATAGGAGTAACTCAAAGTTGCACATGAAAACAGCTAGTCTTACAAGGCGAACGAGCAGAAAACATAGTTGCAAGAGTAAGCCAGAAAGATTACAAAAGCATATAGCATTGAATCAACTGGGCAACGAGGTGATCCGACTTCTACGACTGTCACGTTCAACAGTTACCTATGAACAGTCTAAATTATTCCATTGGTATTTGTCATCTCCATGGAATAAAAAAGCAAAAAGAAACGAAGTACTATCCCCGATCAAGTTCAACACCACACCTATGATCAAATAAGTACTTAAAGGGAACGCCGATCTCCCTATAAGTTTCCTGCGGAGTTTATACTTCTTTAATCCCAACAGGATTTTTGAAGTTATCTGTGGAACAATTATCCGACACCTCCGATGGCTAAGGATAGAGGAAAAGGTAGATTTTAAGCCCAATAAAAATTCCTCAATAACTCATCATGCTGAGGGGAATAGCATGGCTAGCCCAACTCAAACGGTAGTTAATAAAGGCATATCAAATCTGTTAATAGCTGAAGGTTTGCTAAAAACCTTGAGGGACCTGGTCCCGTCTTCCCCTCCAATATCCCTTACGAATTCCCATTCATGGAATGGTAAGACTACAAAAAAGCTTGTGACTATTTTTTCAGCGAAATAATCACAGATCAAACATGCCAAGTTAACATTATTCCTCTGGCATATCTACTGTTAAGTTAACATTAAACCTCTAATAGTGATTTCGCTCAATTTCCCTAGTGGAATAAATTACAAATCGAACCTGTCATGTTAA
This sequence comes from Agave tequilana, assembly GCA_038442645.1. NCBI lineage: Eukaryota > Viridiplantae > Streptophyta > Magnoliopsida > Asparagales > Asparagaceae > Agave > Agave tequilana. Next base: position 117,352 of record JAVJIF010032422.1, on the reverse strand, counting down.
CATCACACCTCTGACAGTAAGACTTTGATGTATCCCAAGAGGTAAAATTTTAACTTGCCAATTCTCTTCAATAGAATGACAAGTCCACTCAAAATATTGTTATGTTCAAAATCACACCTCTAACAGTAGACAAATCCCGGTCAAGTTAACATCATATCTTTGACCAAAATTTTAACTTGTCAATCCTCTTCATTAGGTAGTCGAGTCCACGAAACTGTTCAAATCACAGAATCTCTCAGTTAAGTTAATGCTACACTTCTAACTAAAGTTGCTCATACCATAATATAAATCGATGTTAAGTTAACACTATATCTATGATAGCGATTCTATCGATTTTCCCACCGTAAATGAGAAATTTAATGCCAAGTTAATATTACACCACTGGTATCCATTTCATTATTACGTCAATACTACACCTATGATAATGATCTTTCCTCGAGCTTTCTGTCCAAAGCTGAGATGTCAAATGCTAAGATAATGTAACATCTCTAGCATTTACCTCACTGTTAAGTTAACATTATACCTATGACAGTGATCTCCTCGATTTTTTCAGTGAAAACGAGGCCATTTCGATGCTAAGTTAAATATCACACCTCTAGCATGCATTTCATTGTTAAGTTAACATTACACCTATGACAATGTTCTTCTTACTTTTGTACTGCTAAGTTAATATCACACCTCTAACACATATCTTTATCAAGTTAATATCACACCTCTGATAATTTAATCTGCTTAAATTGCAAACCCAAACCCGTCACGTTAAAATTACACCTCTGACGGTAAAAATCTCCATGGATCTTCAACAAATATAATATCACTTGCCATTCTTTCCAATAGAATGACAGGTCCACTTATGTTACGTAAAATCAATGCTGTTATGTTAATATCACACCTCTAGCAGTAACTTTCATTCCATTGATTTCCAGTAGAGTACTAGTAATGTTAACACTAAATCTCTGACGATAGACTCCGATATAATTCTTGGCGTATCAAACTCCATTTGTTATTCTTATTAATAGAATAGAAAGTCTACAAAACTTGTTCAAGATATAAGTCTAGATCTCACTGTCAAGTTAACATCACACCTCTGATAGTAACTTTCCCAAATTCCTCCAGTGGTGTTATTTAATTTGCTAAGTTAATATCACACCTCTGGCAATTAAAACTCTTTCAAAGAAGCTTTGAGCATGAACTTCGCATCTCAAGCACAAAGTCGCGTCTCAATGAACTTAAGAGTTATGTCTCAACAGCAAGTAAAGGCTGCGTCTCTACAAAATTTGAGAGCCACTTCTCTACAACAATTGAGAGTCACATCTCAACTTTGGTGAAGTCGCGTCCCCACTTGATCAGTGTGCCAGAACCGCGTCTGTGAGAGCTTTCAAATACAAAGAGTATGTCTCTGTTTCTGCAATCAGTTAAAGAGTACACTGGTAGGACCAATTGACAACTCTACCAGTTTAAAAGTACACCAAACAAACCAGAACTCATAACAAGTGCTAAAATGAGTGTCTAAGACACTTGTGATGATCTTTCCTGAAGGCTTCAAAAAGTTCAACAGTGCACTCATGGAGACCACCATCCAAACAGGATCGAGCTCAGGGCACCCTATGAGAATGCCTCTCAGAAGAATGCCAGTCTGATTACAGGAAGTCTCAGATTCAACGAAGTCCAAAGTATTCCGAAATCCGTCTCAGTCAACTGCGGAGGTTCGAAAACTTTGGAGGGGGTTCTGTAGGCTGTTTAAAAATTACTGAAGACAGAGCCTCAGACGTGAACCTCGCAGACGCAAAAGTCGCGTTCTAGCCTTAGACGCAGGCCTCATGCCAAATGCGAGGGTCGCGTCTCAACCCGCGCGTCCTTTATCAAACATGAAAGTCGCATTTCAACATTAGACGCAGACCTCAACTCAAACATGCATATCATCCTATTCAGCGTTCCAACCACAAATGCGGACTTCAGCCAGAGTCGCGTTCCAACCTCAAACGCGGACTTCACCAACAACACGATGCGAGAATTGTGTTTTGTGCCAAACGCGATGGTCGTGTTGTTCTTTGAGATGCAGGACTCAGGGTCACGTTTCAACATTAAAACACGAGTCTATGTAGTTTCGCGTTCCAACACAGACGCGAGCCTGTGATCTCTATGTCTTAACATCAGAGCGAGGTCCGCATCCAGCGTGAGACCCGCCTTTTTGCTGTAACTGAGCCACGAACTTAGTAAGTTACACCCTATTTTCTATCCACATAATGGGGAATAACTTCCCATTATGGAGAGATTTAAGAAGTTGGTTACACCCCTCCCATTATGGAGAGATTTAAGGAGTTGGTTACACCCCTCCCATTACGGAGATATTTAAGGGGTTGGTTACACCTCAATTCTTCTATAACTGGCTATGAATAGCTAGAGAAGATGGAGGGGCTAGAAGGGGATCCATGGAGGGGGACCTCTAAAAAGGGGTTGAAGAGGAGAGTCCTGGTGAAGGAATCTAAGAAGCCATAGGCAGAGGGGAGAGCTATCTCGCCAGAGTTCGGTCTTGAAGTGCTTGAAGCCTAGAAAGAGTTCAACTCTTTCTGTTAACTTATTGAGTTCAAGTTCTTTAAATCTCTTTGAGATTCCATTACTGATAGGAGCTGTGTTACTCCATCAGTAGATCCAAATAGAGGATCCACAAGAGAAACTTGACGTTCAGCCGGTCAACGGAGAACAAGATTCACTCTCTACGGCCACATAAAGAACCCAGCTTTAAATAAAGAGGAGAATCAATCAAAACATTTCCTCTCTATTGTAATCGGATTGTATCCGCTGTAATCTTCTATTCAATTAAAAGAATTTTACAATTGTGATTTTTTCGACGCGTACACCTTCTATCGTCGATTCATTAAAGGATTTAGCACTATCATGGCTCCAATCACCGACTGTTTGAAGAAGGGAGTATTCAACTGGTCTCATGTTGCCACGAAGGCATTTGTTGAGATCAAGAAGAGAATGGTCAGCGCTCATGTTAAGCGTCTCCCAGATTTTTCTAAAGTCTTTGAAGTAACGTGTGACGCATCAGAATTGGAATAGGCAGAGTCCTTACTCAAAAAGGTCATCTAGTTGCTTACTTCAGTGAGAAACTGAACGATGCCCGACAACGACATTCCACTTATGATAAGAAATTTTATGCGGTGATTCAAGCACTTCGCTATTGGTGACATTACCTTTTGCCGCATGAGTTCGTTCTCTTCTCTGATCATGAGACCCTAAAGTACATCTACTCTCAAAGAAGCTGAACACGCGACATGGGCGATGGATTGAGTTCCTGAAGACTATACATTCACTCTACGCCATAAAGCAGGAGTAGAAAACAAAGCCACTGATGCCCTCAGCCGCCGTATTTTCATTTTGACCAAGATGTCTACAGTGGTAAACGACTTTGAGAAGATAAAAGTTGAATACGAGACGTGTCCCGAGTTTTACGACATATATGCCATACTGATAGATGGATTGACTTAAGAAGTAGATGGTTATACCCTGCATGATGGGTATCTCTTTCTAGGCTGAAAGTTATGCATCCTAAGAACCTCCCTTAGAGAATCTCTTGTGTGAGAATTGCATGTTGGTGGTCTAGTCGGGCATTTCAGGAATGAGAAGACCATAGAAGTCGTTGAGTATCGGTTCTATTGGCCAGGGTTGAAACGTGACGTTGCCAAACATGTTGGAAGGTGTCACACCTGTCAACTTGCAAAGCAATAGAAACAGAACACCGGTTTGTATACTCCACTACCGGTCCCAAATTGCCCATGACAGGATGTTGTATGGACTTTGTGTTAGGACTTCCAAAAACTCTAAAAAAACATGATTCAGTCCTAGTTGTCGTGTACCATTTTTCTAAAATGGCCCACTTCCTGCCTTGCTCACGTACTTCTGACGCCTCTAGAGTGGCCAAAATCTTTTTCGATGGCGTCATTAAATTGCACGGTCTGCCTAAGACCATTGTGTCTGACAGAGATGTTAAGTTCACTAGTTATTTCTGAAAGACCCTTTGGCACATGTTAGGGATGAAATTGAAATTCTCTACTGCTTTTCACCCTCAGACCGACGACCAAACTGAGTTTGTGAATAGAAGTCTAGGAAATTTACTGCGTACTTGTTGGAGAACATATTGGAAGTTGGAATCTAAATTTGTCTATTGCCGAGTTTGCATATAATTCATCAGTTAATAGGATAACAGATAAAAGTCCACATGAAATAGTATATAGTTTTAGACCTAGGCAGCCCATTGATCTCATTTCCATGGTTGATCAGTATAGAGTCTCTGAGTCTGCATCCTCCTTTGCCACGCAAGCTACAAGATGATGTTAGAAAAAAATTTAAAAGTTTTGATATTGGCGGCCTTGTGATGGTCCGGATTCATCCGGAACAGTTTCCTCCAGGGACTGTTAAAAATTACATGCTCGTAGTGCTAGACCATTCAAAATATTAATAAAACTTAATGACAATTCTTATGTTATTGATCTTCTTGAAGATTTTAGAATTAGTCCTACTTTCAATATTGAGGATCTGGTAGAATATAAGGGTCCGAATTTTAATCCCAGCAACCCATTGGTTGATGAGCCTACCCCTGAGCCATTTTCTGAGGGACCCCCACTTTCCCCACTCTCAAATATCAGTCCTAATACAACAGAGAATATTGATAAAATTCTAGATGATGAAATTATCTCCACGAGAGATGGTGGAACTCGACGGTATCTGATACGCTGGAAAGGAAAGTCACCTGCTGAGGACAAGTTGCTGGATCGCAGTGAGTTGTAGCAGATTGATCCAGATCTATTGGAGCACTAAGAGAGCTCCTTCACATGTGACTCGACGGAGTCGAGTTCTCTCCCACCTAGGGAGAATAATGAGGACATGGCATCAGACGTCCGAGGGGGCGATTCGATCGTGTGTATCAGTACAGGAGGCGTCGAGCTTCTTCGATTTGGATTTAGCTGGAGTCTGTATTTTCAGCTGGAGTTTGTATTTTCTTTTAATATTATTCATTTTATTTATTTTCAGAGCTTTAGTACCACATCGGTTGTGTAAAAAAACTCTTGCTTTTGTAAGCCAATTTAATTGGCTTTGATTGAAATAAATGAGCAAGGCACTCTTGATAAATACAAATTATTGGATATTCAGATTGAAATTTCATCCTGAAATCGTAGTGTGAAACCCTTTTTCAAATAGGAGTGTGAAACTCTATCATCTGTAAGATCACCTAGAGGGGGGTGAATAGGTGATGGCTAATCTAATGGTCACTTATGAACAAATAATGCGGAATTAAAACTAAGTTGACCAAATTAAACTTCTTTTAATTCAACACTTATGTATAACACAAGAGTGTTGCCGAATTCCCCTTGCGAGGCTCTGGACAAACTCCTCTAGATTCCCTTGAATGGGTTGAGGTGCCGCGTTGGCTCTCTTGGTTGAATACTAGTGTTAATAACAATCCCAAGCAAGTATAGCAATTATGAGCACAAAGGTATATCATGCATATAAGAGATAAAGACTATAAAGTAATGCAAGATATAAGTGAGACAAAAAGAGTAAGAGAGCAAGAGTGAGCAATCGCAAACACAAAGGGTTTGTTTCGAGGTTCGAGCACACTTGCTCTACATCCCCGCCTTCGACACACGAAGGATTTCCACTATGCACGATCCAACCGGATCTCTCCTTGGTGCCGCAACACCTACAAGCCCTCGGACTCCCAAAGTCCCTTACACACCACAAGCCCACCGGCTCGTCGAGGCCGCACCTCGTACAACAAGTCCGCACCCGAACTCAAAACACCGCGAGCACACTTGCCCGCTTCCTCAAATACAAAGAAAGATCTTGGTGATCTAAACACTTGATCACCTAACAAAAACTCTCCATACAACACTCCTATAGGATAGATATAACTATGGATGCTCAAGTGTAGTGTGAGAAATCAAGGAAAGAACTTTGATGGAAAACTCAAGAATCACAATAAACACTCTCTTGATAAAATCCCTTTTGATAGGAAATATTGGCACTCTATTTTGTGGAGAAAACTCTGCTAAAAGAATGGAAATAACTGGACAAAAGCTCTCCTAAAATCTTAGCTCAAAACAATGACAAAACCCCCTTTTATAGAGTCCAGAAAAATCTGACCGTTGGGCTCTGTCAGAGCTTCCGGTCGACCGGTCCGGTCGACCGCCAACGGTCAAGAATCCGACCGTTGGAGCCTCCGGTCGACCGGCCCGGTCGACCGCGCACCTGGAGCAGAGAATTACTTCTCTGTCGGTCGACCGGTGCGGTCGACCGGAATTTCCAGAGAGCAGACTCTCTGAAGCGGTCGACCGGCACGGTCGATCGTTCTCCAGTGCACACAGGCGTGCACGTCTGTGCACGTCCGGTCGACCGACCCGGTCGACCGGCCACTGTCAGTTCTGAAAAATCAGAACTGCCAGAACCAGAAAATTTGGGATTTAAAGATTGGTCTTTTTGGCTAAATAAAAATCCCATAAATACTTAGAAATTCTACAAAAAATAGTTTTATAATATAGAAACATGCTTGCACAAAATCAAGGCATGTTATTAAAGATTTGACTATTTTTGTAACTTGAAAATATTGGCTCATAATAAAAACTGTTTTTCTAAATCAACATGTTTTTCCAAATTTTCATCAAATACAAAAACAAGATATACTTTAAGGCATAGTGTGTATGGATATGATCCACTACACAATCAAGATGAAATATCTAGTTTTTGACATAAAGCACTAAACTTGGTTTTGAAAGATATGTATATAGGTAACCTCAAAAACCAAGACATGTATTTTGTCCAATGAAAAATCTTTTTCTCAAATAAAAATTCTTTTCTAAACATGAAAATCTTTTATGAAAGCAATTCTATCAAGAGTGTGTGCGTAAGATATACTTGAGCAATCCACCAATCTATTCTATCCTTTACATTTTTATCTAAAACAAATAAAAATTTTATACCTAGACACAAGTCTTCAACTTCTTGAAGTCTTCCCTTGAAGGCTTCTCATCTTCTTGACTTGGTCCAAGCTTGATCCAAAGCTCCTTGGATCACCCCGTGCTAGCTCCAAATCTTGACATTTAATCATTTGTTGAGCTTTGCACCTACTAAGATCTTGATAAAGAAACTGTCACTAATTAAACAAGATCATTAGCAAATATAACTACATGAGTTGATCATCATCAAAACTAGAGTGATAGGCCTTTGGGCCAACAATCTCCCCCTTTTTGATGATGACAAAACTCATGAAGTTATATATGCATGGATTAAAGTAAAGCTTCAAAGAAGCTCCCCCTTAACTCATGCATCACTAGAAATAAATAGATATGACATTAAAGCACATAAATATGTATGCAAATGAATGCACAAATCTTTTTCTCAAACTTTTATCTTATTATATTATTGTTATGCATGAGTAAAAGCACAAGTATAAAAACTCAAAATCATCTCAAAATCTTTCTCTCCCTTAAGTAAGGAACAAATACTTCTCCCCCTTAAGAAAATCATGCATATAACTCAAATACTTCTCCCCCTTTTTGTCAATCATCAACAAAGGGTTCAAAGTTCAAATCATCAAACAAATTTTCTCCCCCTTTTTGTCAAAAATAAGGAAATCAAGGAGGGTAAAATCAAATCAATCAATAAGATTTATATGAGATATACATTCATGAAGAGGAAGACGCTAAGTTAACTTCCCTACACATATGCATTACATGAAGAAGGGATGACAAGCCCTAACTCACATAACACATATTATGTAATGCATAAGAGGAGATGTGAAGCTCCCCCTACACACGTATATCATATAAAGAAGAGTTGTCAAGCTCCTCAATTTATAATATACTCAACATGAATCCATATGTAAGAGAGATGTTAAGCTCTCCTTGCATATAGGAAATACAAAACAAAAATTTTGATTATTATTATTATTCTTTTATCAAAACTAAATTTTGAACTTTTCTCAATAAAACAAATTTTGAACCAATCATAATTTGTAATTTTGATACCAATAGAAAATAGCACTTGAAGATGTGTGATATCAAGTTATCATTGCAAAATCTTTAATGTTTCAAACATATTGATATCAATTGTAATCATATAACAAATTTGAAGTTGAGGCCTATTGATATATTGAAAGATCTAAAATAAAATCTTTTTATTTTCCATAAGCTTATGCATAGTTAATATAAGGTGTTAACTTGACTTCGCATAAACTTTTGTGCTTTAAGAATGTAAATCAATTATAAAGCAGGCACAAGAAAATCATATATATGTATGTGAATAGATAAGACCAATTTGAAAATTAGGGCATACATATATAGGAACCAAAATGTGAGTAATATACCAATTGTAAAATTAACACTGTAAATCATGTATATACTCATAACCAAAAATTGGTAGGTTTAAAAGATAGTTATGTCTAAGCACTACCAAATTTGAAGAATAAATAACTAGTTATAAATAATTTTTGAAAAACTAGTTAAAGATCCTTCAAAAAAAAAAAACATAAAATCATATGTTATTCATGAATTATACTAAATACATACAAGTTTAAGCACTCATAGTCCATAAAACTCAAAAATTATCTTTTATCATAAAAGATGAGTGTTCAAAGGTTATGTAAATGGTATTTTCATGAAAATAGAAAGTGAAGCATGAATCTCATGAAAATCTTATTTTTCATCTTAAAACAAATCATATATTTTTCATAAAGCATTGCTAAATACATAAAGATTTAATCACTCATGGTCTATAAAGCTCAAAATATTTTGTATCATAAAGATGAGTGTTCAAAAGATCATGTAAATAGCATTTTTATGAAAATAGTCATTCAAGCTCAAAAAGATCATAAATCACATTTGTTGTATAAATCAAAAACATGAAAATCATTTTTATTATTATTATTTATTTAAAATACTAATCTTCATGGTATATGTATGATTTATCCAATTCCAACAATATGCATACATATCCCAAATATGAAAAGAGTCCAATATATATTGCATGAAGGCAAATGACTCAAGGGTATACATGTATATTTATTAGATTTGAATTAAACACACATATACATGAAGTAAGATCAAAGAGAGGCATAACAAGTATAAATGACCGAATCATCAAAACTAGCCTATACACATGCATATAGTGGATACAAATGAGCATGAAGTTCAAATATATATGAGTCAATTGTAGTTCACTATTCATATATGTATAAATGCAAGTTTTGACACATTCTACATTTAAGCATGTAAATGCCACATGAAGCACCAAAAAAAAATATGAACATGCTACATGAAATTAAAAGCATGTGCATAAATGAAATAGGAGTTTAGAAATCGTTACCAACTCTAAAGCTCCTAGCATGGTGGTCTTTCCCACCAAAATCTCCTTGATAGCAATGCATCCAAAAGTTTGTCCAACATGTCCATTGCATCCGCTATCAAGGCACCAATCCTCTCACGTTTTGTGAGAGCCCTCACCTACATCAAAATCAAAGGGTGGGGGTTTTGGTACCCATACTTTCTTGGGTCCTATGGGGTTAGTCTTGTAAGGAACCCAATCATTTTTATTTTTATCAAAAATAAGAACATTTAACCTTTCATAACAAAATTTTGCTAAATGGCCTTTGCGGCCACAATGTGTACATGTGTACACCTTAGCATACTTATGAGTGGGAGTGTGAGCATGATGTGCATCATAAGCATATGCATGATGTGAATGTGCATGAGTATGAGGAACTTGTTTCTTTGAAACAAGGATTCCAATCTAGTATGATTGAATGCACATGAGCTCAAATTAGAGTTCAAATTATCAATTTTATTTTTCAAATTTTTAATCTCATTTTGATCAATGTGTGCATGAGAAGCATGATGAGATATATGAACAATTTTCTTTTTCTTTTTACAAACATTTTCCTTTTCATTTTCACAAATTTTTCTTTTTAAAGATTTATTTCTTGAAAAATAACTTCCTTTTGTTTTCCACCAAATCAATCTTATTTTTCAAAATAGTGTTCCCTTCACATAAATCATTCAATTTTGTAAGCAAGGAAACATTCTCATTTTTTAAAACTTTGTTTTCTTTTTCTAAGCATGCCATTTTATTTTCTAATGAATCTTTTTCATTAATCATGGCATCAAAATTCTTTTTCAAATTGTTGTTGTCCTTTTCTAAACATGCAATGTTAGATTTAAAAGAATCTTGTTCTATATGCATGCAAGCAATTTTCTTTTTCAAATTTTTATTATCCCTTTTAATCATGTCATATTTCTCAAGAATTGTTTGGCAAAATGAAGTGAGCTCATCATATGACATGTCCTCATCATCGGATTCGGAGTTTACCTCAAGGGGGTTAACCCCTTGGACCATATAGCATACGTTGGAGATGTCGCTTCCAACGTCCGAATCGCTCCCCGCATAGTATAGGTCCTTTTCGCCAAGGGAGGTGATGATGTTCCAAGCTACAAAAGCCGATTCAACATTAGAAACCCTAGATAAATAATCATCATTTAGGGTTGACTTAATAGCATGAAGGGCTTTTGCATTAGCCTCAATGTTCTTACCATTTAAGCAATATTCTTTATTAGTTGTGGCAAGATATACACTAAGGCCAAGTCCTTTGAGGAACAACGACATCTTAACCTTCCAAATTTGGATGTTAAGAATGTCAAAGGTGGGTGGTGACATGAAGTCCATTGTGTGTGTACAAATCTTGTGATTAGCCTAAAAGAGGATCTTTAACTCTTAGGTTGTTAGACCCAATATCAAGAGCACTAGCTCTGATACCAATTGTAAGATCACCTAGAGGGGGGTGAATAGGTGATGGCTAATCTAATGGTCACTTATGAACAAATAATGCGGAATTAAAACTAAGTTGACAAATTAAACTTCTTTTAATTCAACACTTATGTATAACACAAGAGTGTTGCCGAATTCCCCTTGCGAGGCTCTGGACAAACTCCTCTAGATTCCCCTTGAATGGGTTGAGGTGCCGCGTTGGCTCTTTTGGTTGAATACTAGTGTTAATAACAATCCCAAGCAAGTATAGCAATTATGAGCACAAAGGTATATCATGCATATAAGAGATAAAGACTATAAAGTAATGCAAGATATAAGTGAGACAAAAAGAGTAAGAGAGCAAGAGTGAGCAATCGCAAACACAAAGGGTTTGTTTCGAGGTTCGAGCACACTTGCTCTACATCCCCGCCTTCGACACACGAAGGATTTCCACTATGCACGATCCAACCGGATCTCTCCTTGGTGCCGCAACACCTACAAGCCCTCGGACTCCCAAAGTCCCTTACACACCACAAGCCCACCGGCTCGTCAAGGCCGCACCTCGTACAACAAGTCCGCACCCGAACTCAAAACACCGCGAGCACACTTGCCCGCTTCCTCAAATACAAAGAAAGATCTTGGTGATCTAAACACTTGATCACCTAACAAAAATTCTCACTACAACACTCCTATAGGATAGATATAACTATGGATGCTCAAGTGTAGTGTGAGAAATCAAGGAAAGAACTTTGATGGAAAACTCAAGAAATCACAATAAACACTCTCTTGATAAAATCCCTTTTGATAGGAAATATTGGCACTCTATTTTGTGGAGAAAACTCTGCTAAAAGAATGGAAATAACTGGACAAAAGCTCTCCTAAAATCATAGCTCAAAACAATGACAAAACCCCCTTTTATAGAGGCCAGAAAAATCTGACCGTTGGGCTCTGTCAGAGCTTCCGGTCGACCGGTCCGGTCGACCGCCAACGGTCAAGAATCCGACCGTTGGAGCCTCGGGTCGACCGGCCCGGTCGACCGCGCACCTGGAGCAGAGAATTACTTCTCTGTCGGTCGACCGGTGCGGTCGACCGGAATTTCCAGAGAGCAGACTCTCTGAAGCGGTCGACCGGCACGGTCGACCGTTCTCCAGTGCACACAGGCGTGCACGTCTGTGCACGCCCGGTCGACCGACCCGGTCGACCGGCCACTGTCAGTTCTGAAAAATCAGAACTGCCAGAACCAGAAAATTTGGGATTTAAAGATTGGTCTTTTTGGCTAAATATAAAATCCCATAAATACTTAGAAATTCTACAAAAAATAGTTTTATAATATAGAAACATGCTTGCACAAAATCAAGGCATGTTATTAAAGATTTGACTATTTTTGTAACTTGAAAATATTGGCTCATAATAAAACTGTTTTTCTAAATCAACATGTTTTTCCAAATTTTCATCAAATACAAAAACAAGATATACTTTAAGGCATAGCGTGTATGGATATGATCCACTACACAATCAAGATGAAATATCTAGTTTTTGACATAAAGCACTAAACTTGGTTTTGAAAGATATGTATATAGGTAACCTCAAAAACCAAGACATGTATTTTGTCCAATGAAAAATCTTTTTCTCAAATAAAAATTCTTTTCTAAACATGAAAATCTTTTTATGAAAGCAATTCTATCAAGAGTGTGTGCGTAAGATATACTTGAGCAATCCACCAATCTATTCTATCCTTTACATTTTTATCTAAAACAAATAAAAATCTTATACCTAGACACAAGTCTTCAACTTCTTGAAGTCTTCCCTTGAAGGCTTCTCATCTTCTTGACTTGGTCCAAGCTTGATCCAAAGCTCCTTGGATCACCCCGTGCTAGCTCCAAATCTTGACATTTAATCCTTTGTTGAGCTTTGCACCTACTAAGATCTTGATAAAGAATCTGTCACTAATTAAACAAGATCATTAGCAAATATAACTACATGAGTTGATCATCATCAAAACTAGAGTGATAGGCCTTTGGGCCAACATCATCTTTATCCCATATCCCTTTACTCGAAATCTAATCCACAAAATAATATTTGATTACAATCCTTCTCCTTGCCCTCCAATTCAAAACCGCTAGCATTAAAAATAAATCTGTTTTAATTTCTCCCCTGTTCTTCACTGCCGCCCTCTCTCTGCCTGAGCCGCCAGCACAAGAAAAGGGCCCAAGTCATTACTTCTTGATCCAGTCACAAACTCAAATCTAATTTAGTTACAAGGTAATTTTCTCCACCCCTTGCTTTCTTTCTCCATTGCATGAACAGGCCAAGGAATTCCCCCTTCCCCTTCCCAAAATATATATATATATATATATATATAGAGAGAAAATGTATATCAGCCCGCGGGCTGAGAGTACTCTCTCAGCCTGCGATGACGTGGCTTGAGTTGTCACCTCACTGACTTGCGGCCCGCTTTTAGGTAGAAGTTAAATTACCAAATACCCCTTATGATAACTTTCCTTATTGTTTATTATTATTTTTTGCCCCTTTTATTTTGCCGCTCTTTATAGGATATAAATTAATTTTCGCCTTATTTCTTTACCTCTTTTTTTGAAAGATGTAGTTTCTCCTTTTCAGCCTGGGATAAATTTTTTTTTGAAAATATAAAATCTTTTCAGATCCATGTTTTCAGCCTGCGATAAAATTCTACTTTATAGTTTAATTTTTTTTGTATATAATGTAGTCAGAGTCTTGGTCGCATTGTACATTTAAACTGCGACCTTAGTCAAAGTCTTTGGTCGCAGTGTACATGGTGAAATGCGACCAAGGTCGCAGTTTTTATTGATAAAGATAGCCAGCAACTGCAATCTAGGGTTGCATTACATGGACTGCGACTTTGGTCGCAGTACGTTAAGTAATTATTTTTTTTGAATATAATGTATTCAGAGTCTTTGGTCGCAATGTACATTTAAACTGCGACCTTAGCCAAAGTCTTTTTGTCGCAGTGTACATGGTTAAATGCGACCAAGGTCGCAGTGTTGTTATTGATAAAGATAGCCAGCAACTGCAATCTAGGGTTGCATTACATGGACTGCGACTTTGGTCGCAGTACGTTAAGTAAGTGTTGTTTTATTAAGTGTTGTTTTTTGGATTAAGTCATTTTTTGAATCTAAATGAAAAATGAAAAGTTGTCTGTTGTCTGATGCGACTTGGAGTCAGTCCGTGAGACGCGACCTGTCATAAAGATTTTATGAGATCTTTTAACGTCAAGTCTATGTTGACGAACCCCGCACCATTCGTTGTTTCCCGGAGCGGTTGTCTACGCGTCGGTTCTTCATTGGGTTTAGGCGTTAATGTCTTTTAATGCCAAACCGGCGCTGGCGGTTGGAGACGATTAATGCCGACGATTCTGATTAATGAACCATTAATTATGGTTATTATGGGCTGCCTATAAATAGGGCTCACCCTCTCCTTTAACAGTCCTTAATTAGACTGTTTTCTTTCGAGAGCAATTGCTCTGAGAATTTTCGTCTTCTTCAGAGTCTCTAACAGGTGCCTGCCTCCATGGATGAAGATGACCCTATTGACGAACTTGATCGATGTTCGTCCATAAGGGAAGAAGTCATAGACCTCATCGTCCACAAGGGAAGAAGTCATGGTCCTCGTCGTTCACAAGGGAAGAAGTCATGATCCCTGACGAGGACTTAATCCTCACCGAGATCTGCTCTCACTTGATGCACCAGTCAAGCTTGCTGGTAACGGATGGTCAGAGTGGGTATGGCGGCGGGGGATGTGGTGGGTAGCATTCCTTGTGAGGTCTCAAAACCTCCTCTCTTACCCCAGAAGTGACATCGAGGAAACTCCATGCTCACTGGATAATCTTCTGGTGAAGAGATGTTCATAAACGAAAGATTCTGCTGCCACCAGACCTGCAGGAGAAGATTGCTCTTAGTAGTCAACAAGGGCTCTTCTTGGCTCTTCTGATGTTTTGTCTTCTTGGCTACTTTGATGTTTAGTCTTCTTTGTAACACTCAATCTTATTGATTCTGCTGCCACCAGACCTGAAGAAGAAGATTTCTCTTAGTCAACAAGGATTTTTTGATGTTTAATCTTCTTGGCTACTGTGATGTTTAGTCTTCTTTGTAACACTCAATCTTATTGATTCTGCTGCCACCAGAGCTCAAGAAGAAGATTGCTCTTAGTCAACAAGGGATTTTTTTGATGTTTTAGTCTTCTTTTGTACTGCTGTATTTGTAACACTTCAATCTTATTGTATAAGAGATCGTTTTGTATCATTTGCACATTCCTGGAGATAAATGCCTGGACATAAATAAAAAGCATATTTGTTTTTTTTAATAAACTACGAACTTTTTCGCAGCCATGCATTGCAAAGAAAACAACTATGATCATAGATGACACTGCGACCAAGGTCGCATAAGATACATTGCAAACAGTAACTACTGTGACCAGGGTCGACACTGCGACCAAAGACTGCGACTAAGCAACTGTTGCGGTGACGTGTCACATCGTCGCAGTGTTGTTGTTGATTAAGACTGAAAACCAGCAATAGCGACCAAGATTGGAGATTATTTTTTTAAGACTGCGGCCATCAACTGCGACCAAAGTCGCAGTGTTGTTGTTGATTATTAAAGACCACCAACTGCGACCAAGGTCGCAGTGATGTTGTTGATTCGTAAAGACCAGCAACTGCGACCAGGTCGCTTTGTATTTTATTAAGACTAAACACCAACAACTGCGATCAAGGTCGCAGTTTATTTTATTAATATTAAGGTCAGAAACTGCGACCAAGGTAGCAGTGTTGTTGTTGAGTAAGACTAAAGTCCAGCAACTGCGACCAGGGTCGCAGTGTATTTATTAAGTCTGCGTCCAGCAACTGCGACCAATGTCGCAACCTTTCATTTTAAAAATTTTTAAAGTTCAAGTAATATAATATTAACTGCGACCAAGGTCGCAGTGTTGTTAAGGATAAAGATGGTCGCAGTGTACATGGTTAAATGTGACCAAGGTCGCAGTGTTGTTGTTGATAAAGATGGCCAACAACTGCAGTCTTAGGTCGCTTTACATGGACTGCGACATTGGTCGCAGTACGTTAAGTAAGTGTTTTCCTTTAGATTAACATGCATAGCGACCAAGGTCGCCGTGTTCTTGTTTTATTAAGTGATGTTTGGATTAAGTCATTTTTTTGAATCTAAATGAAAATGAAAAGTTGTCTGTTGTCTGATGCGGTCAGAAACTGCG
Organism: Agave tequilana; assembly: GCA_038442645.1. Classification (NCBI taxonomy): domain Eukaryota; kingdom Viridiplantae; phylum Streptophyta; class Magnoliopsida; order Asparagales; family Asparagaceae; genus Agave; species Agave tequilana. The sequence goes on along the minus strand of JAVJIF010032422.1, from coordinate 101,311 downwards.
ACCAAGGTAGCAGTGTTGTTGTTGATTAAGATTAAAGACCAGCAACTGCGACCTTGGTCGCATTGTATTTATTAAGTCTGCCTCCATGGTCGCAATATTTCAACCGATACATAGTAGTAAAAAATGTAATTCACACAAATAACTTTAGAAAACAGATTTATATATATTTAAAAAGAAAAACTCCATAAATAACTCAATTTGATTTATATATATTTAAAAAGAAAAACAAAATACAATTTTTTAACTTCTAATCGTCGTCATCACCATAGTAATCAGATTCGTCGTCAAGAGTCATGCTTTCGTCTTCTGTATCGCTTTCGTCTTCTGTCTCTTCCTCCTCTTCAGGTACAGTCTCATCGTCGCTTTCTTCCTCTTCATGTTTGTGTTTTGGTTCATCAATGAACTCCCAGAAAGGTTCGTCTGTATCAAGCTCAGATTCTGACCCATAGCGAGACATTGTTTCAGAACTAAACATAAAATCATCATTTGATGATTGGCTTCTTTCCGGTGAAGACGGTGGTGATGGTGAAGACATTGTTTGAATGTATTGGCTTCTTTCCGGTGAAGAGGATGGTATGTTTTTATTCCTTGCTCATGACCCTTTATATATTTTTAATCCCGGAATTCCAAAAGGTTTAAGCTTTCGGACCACGTGAATATCTCTCAAATATATTTTCTATCTTTTCTCAAAATTGTATACTTCCTAGGTGACTGTTCAGTTATCCAAAACAGTTTAAAAGTTAATACACTATAACTTTAAATTACTTTGAACTCCAAAACAGTACATTATTGCGACCAAAGTCGCATTGGGAACTGATAAATGATTAACTGCGACCATAAATTGCATCCGTAGTAGGATTGCGACTATGGTCGCAGTGTTTAAGAGCAGCAGTCGCAGTTGGATATGTAATTAAAAGAGCTTATAAGTTAATATATTGAGAAAGAGACCTTACAAAAAAAATAGAATTAAAAGCTTTTAAAAGAAGACAAAATATAATTGAATATCAGAAGATCAGGAAATCCTAATCCTCGTCATTATCACCATCATAAGCAGATTCATCGTCTTCATTCTTCTGCTCTTCCTCTTCATCACTTATTCCTCATCATCTTGCTGGTTTGAGGTTTTTTGTTTCACCGATGAACTCCCAGAATGGATCGTCTCTATCAAGCTCTTCGTCTGACCCGTTTGTAGGAAGCGAGCCTACAGCATCAGAGGACATGCTTTCATCAAGCATGTCTCCGTCAAGTGGCAGAGGAATAATGTCTTCTTCACTAACCCACATGAAAAATTCATTATCATCATGAATAGGAGCATCAGTTAATACATTATTTGATGTAGTGAGATAGTCAAAAGGAGTGAAGTCCAGACTGGTATCAGATTCACTAGAATATCCTAAAGACAAAGGACCGGTGGGGGATTGATTGAAGTTGAATTCTGAGTGTTCAGAGGAAGAAGATGGGGAAGACATGATTCAAGAATGAATTTTTTTTGGAAGTTTTTGAAATCAAATTGAAAAGGAAGAGCAAAATTATAGTTTTTTAGGTATGAGGTAATATATTAGTTACAAGCTTTATATAAAGGTGAATATTGTGGAAGAACATGAATAGTAATAATAATTGTTACAGGTGAGGGTTGAGTATGGTAGGAAGTGGTAAAAAAAATTAAATATTTAATTGAAGACTTATTGCTGGAGAATCCGAAGTACAAATTAACTTTTTATAGAATTGTTTGGCTATATCTTTAGATTACGTATGGTGCACATCTTTCCTTTCTCGAGATTAACATTAGTGCATATCTTTTTTTCTAGACTGGTGTTGTATCACGGTAGATATAATATTAATTACTTCTTTTACAGAAGGCATGAGAAAGAAGATTGCGAATTTGGTCGCAGTACCGAAGGAGGTCGCATTGCTATGCGATAGCATTTTTTTGTCTTGTATTCTTTATTCTGTATTAAGTCTGCGACCATTGAATGTTTTTTTACTTTTGAATGCTAGAAGTCGCAGTCTTCATTTAAAAGGGGTATTTTTGTCCTTTTGATTCACGATTGTTTAGGCGGGATTTTTTGATTTTTTGTGGCGCCCACACTCTGCGACCGATGTGTGGCCTATATTCAGCCACATCCCGCAGGCTGAGAAACTCTCTCAGCCCGCAGGCTGAGGTACAGATTCCTCATATATATATATATATATATATATATATATATATATATATATATATATATATATATATCTGAAGCCAAATCCCAACCTCTCCTCTGTATACAGCAATAGTCTAAAGACTTCCCCACTACCGCCCTTTCACCCCTACTGCTTTCCCCATTTTCCCCTTCTTGTGTGAGCAAACACAAGGCCTTCAAGGTCACCGCATGCTGCCCATTTCCCCCACGCATGAACAACACTTGCCCTTCGCCATCTGCGATGTCAATCAGCCCAATTAATCAGAAGTTAATCAGCACTCTAGTCAGTCTATAAACAATAAGAAAGACTTCAGTTTAACAAGTCAAGTTCAATTGTAAGATCGAGAACAACTGCAATAACAGAAATCCGAGAACGTGGCTTCTCGGCAGGTAACTTCTATTTTCCCATATATTAGTTTATTATTGATTACACAATTTTTTTGTCTCTGTTTATTATCATAATTGCTCTGTGTCCACAAAATTATTGGTGAGTTGTGTGATTATGCATGCTTTTGTATTTTAGTATTCTGGTATTGCAAGTAAGATTCCTTCTATGTAACTAAGTATTGTGAGTGGTTAGTGACGGTTGAAATTATCCACATTACGAGTATTATATTTTGTCAAAACCCATCTTGCCATATCATTAGTTTTACGTTTGCCTCTACCTAAAGATCGTTGTTTGTAGTGAGACGTCATAAGTTTAACTTTATCACTGATTTCTGACATCACCCGTATCCCGTTCATATCATTTGGTATCAGAGCCATGTTTAGGCAGGAAATTTGCATTAGCATATAGCTAGGGATCTCATTTATTTTGTATAAATAAAAAAAATTGTTCTACTTGCATTCATCTAGATCTTCTTAGCGCATGCCCACCCGTAGTGGACACCCCTATTTGCTATGAGAGTCTAGTGAGTCTAGCATAACAACTATGGATCCCCAACAACTCACTGATGCAATTGCTGCCATACAAGCCTAACTAGCCAACCTGACCCAAACTGCAGCCCAGACTGGAGATAGGTTAGGTAGAGTTGAAACTCGTCTCGAAAACTGCAATGAACACGAAGGAGAACGTAATTGAGTGGTACCATGTCAAGGACGCGGTGAGCGAGACCCTGATAGTCAACTTTTAAAAAGTATCAAGATCGATGTCCCAACATTTGATGGACGTCAGATCCACAATTTTTCTGGATTGGACTCAACAACTTGACAAGTACTTTACGTGGTACGATCTCACTGAGCCCAGAAAGTTAAATTTGCAGCGATGAAGTTAACCTGTCAAGCTAGCCAGTATTGGACTAACTTGGTGAACATGCGTGCTGTTTGTGACCAAGAACAAATCGATACCTGGAGAGAATGAAAGATGAACTTAAAGGAAAGTATGCGCCACCATTGTTCAGTGCCCGTCTTATGAACAAGTGGCATCGTTACACTCAAGGCAACAAATCGGCACAAGAGTACGTGGAGAAGTTTGATGAGTTCCTCATCAGATGCAACGCCATTAACACTGAAGGGCAAGCTTAAATCATGTCTAGGTTTAGAGCCGGACTTAGGGGCAACTTGCGAACCGAACTTTGGCTCATGAAATCACCGAGCTCGAAAGGGCCTACGCGTTACTCCAAGATTTAGATGCGATCAAGTCTAATTCTGTTTCTAATAGTCAAGTACAAACAACTAAGCCCAACTCATGTTCGTACCCCAACCGTTTTCAAAGTCAAATTTCTTCCCACAAGGTAGATACTAAAGGCAAGAGTATCAAGAACAAAGGCAAAGTCACTGATGGAGAGTTTTCTAAGCTGACTCTCACAATTAAATGTTACAAGTGCCAGGATATGGGCATGTAGCTGTCAATTATCGAACTCCAGTCAAAATTACCTTAGTCAATGGGGAACCTGAAGTAGTATCAGAACGGAATCAGAGGAATTTATTTTCCAGAGAGAAGAAGAAGAGTCTGATATAGATGATGATACCACAGGTGATAACATCGGTCTTAACTGCATTCAGACAATGATGTCGATTCATTTATCCATCGTCAGATGTGCCTTGTCTCAACCCAAGGAGAAAGATGATTGGAGACGAACCACCATGATTCACATCATTATGAAAATTGGCGGTAGGAGCTGCAAGATAATTGTAGACAGTGAAAGTTGTATTAATACTGTGTCGTCTACAGTAATTGCCAAAATTGACCTAAAGGTTGTACCCCATCCATATCTGATAGGTAGTAAAAAATGCATATTTATCACTACATTTACTATCATATTTCCCTATTATTCTTTTAATTATGCACTATTACTAATGTTTTGTTATTTAATGTGTGCAGGCCTTGAGTAATTATTTAAATAAAAGAATAAATCCTAAATGAAGCCCAGAAGCCCAAAAAGCCCATGTGCAAGCCTATGTGTAAAAGTTGTAGTAATTTAGAAGTTTCTATAATATCTAACCTAATCTAAACTTGGATTTTTAAACTCTTTATTTAAAATCTAAGTGAGAAAAAGGAAGGATAAGAAAGAACTCCTAATTGCTAAAAGAAGAGGAAAAAGGATGGACTTCTACTCAACTCTAGTTGCTTGCAGGACAAGGCTAAAGATAAAAGGAGAAGAGTGCAAAGATAAAAATTCGTTTTAAAAGATTTGGATTTAGGGTAACTTGCTTCCCAAGTTATCCCAAATTTTCAAAATAAAGAGTCGGTATGCAAAATCCAGAAGAATATACCCAGATGGACGGACCAGAGGAGGCCGCGTGCGAAAGCGCGTGGCCAGAAGCCAAGCTACAGCCGCGGAAACGCGGCCATAGCCGCGTTTCCGCTGCCCTATGGATGAGGCTGGGTACCAGTTTTTGTGAGAGAGTTGTATCAGGACTCTACTTCTTCTATCTCCTATAAATACCCCTGCAGAGCAACAGAGAGGGGTGTGCAGAAACGAGCTTAGGGTTTTCTTTAGATTTTCTCTCTAATTTATAGTTTGTAACTTAGTTTTTTTTAGTTTTCTTTTATGTAATTTTTTTTACTTTTTCTTTATGTAACTGAGAGGAGAGACGAGTTCATGGAGGAAGGAGATCAAGCTTGTACTGAGGTGACATCGTGTAAGTAAGTCTTTCTTCCATTGTTATAAGAATCAAATCGAAGTTTCTGTTTCTTCTTTACTCTTGTTTTCGTTTATTTCCTCTGATGTGTTTGTAATCCAAGTGAACTCAATAGCCTCGAGACTGCTTCGCCATTGCAAGTGCTATTGATGGCCTATGGTGATGAATAACCATTCTTTGTTAGTTTAGCTTGTCTTTTATTCATAGTGTAGATCGTGAATGGGGAAGATCCCATACGCCATGCTTGATTGCCTTCAAAGACAAGGTAAGTCGTCGTAATGAATCCAAGGTATATGAGCACTGAAGAGGTAAGTAATTTTTAGGTTATTTTTCTTTTCTTTTATTTCTTTAGTTTAGATCACCAACACCAACAACACCAATTCAATTCCTTGTATATAATCTATTTCCCATCTTTTTAATCTACCATCTTCTTCCTAATTCAAACACTTTGTAACCTAAAAGAGAACTTACTAAAAAGCTTCCATCGCTAGTCCCTCCCTGTGGATCACGACCCGCATAACCACTTGCTATAGTGGTAGAATTGACTACCTTGCACATCCTATTCTTAGATCTGAAATTTTATATTCTTGTGTGCAGGTAAAACCTCAAAAAAATTTTGGCGCCGTTGCCGGGGAGGGACGGTAAGTTATTCTCTAAAAAAAACTAATTATTGATTTATTTATTATATATATTTTATTTACAGGATCAGAGAACAGGAAATATAACTACAGCAAAGGACATATAACAACTTTGTGCCTCTGCCCTAGAAGGCAGAGCAGTAGAGCCTACTACAGCGCCGCGCAAACGCGGCTATAGCCGCATTTCCGCGGCCTGAGTAGTGAACTACTCACTGATTTTCAGCAGGATGCTGGAAATTAAAGCTATACTTGCTGTTCTGTTAATTTTTCTCTGTAATCACTCTGCACACTGCTAATTAATTAACAGTAACCTTTTTGTTGAAAATAAAAAAAATTAGACTCTTGCATCTTAGGCACGTGTCTATTTAATTTTTTTAATTCTGTTGAAGAGTGTTGGCGACAAGGTACGTTTGCATTGCATATAGATTTGGAAACACTCTTGGCTGATTTACTGCTTTTTGAGTGATTACTTATCTACTGCTTTACACGTACAAAAAAAAATTTAAGGGCATAACCCATAAATAACATAAGGTGGGGATTTCATCACCCTTCCTTGGCCACAAATCATCTCCGTTGCACTCACAACCTAACCCTAAATAAAAATTGACTAGACGTTGGCCTAGGGACATCTCGGACTCAATTAGGAGATTATCCTAAGGGGGAAAGGTGTTAGAATTTGACTCCTGCCAAATCAGTGTCTAGGAAGGGGATTAAGGGTCGAAAGCCCGAAGGTTGGTGGTTACTTAATTAAGGAACGTCTTTGACGGATAACCTCCCACCAATCTTGCCCTGACCTGGCTGATTAGCTTGTGGTCAAAGTCTGCATTATACCTCCCGTGGACAGTCTAACCAGTTAGGAGTCGTCTAGGTCATAGGTCTACCCTAACTTCGTTTAGAATTTTTTTCCCTTTGTTTGCTTATTTGTTTCTTTATTTGTGTTTTATTGTATGATATGGCTTATAACAATAATTTTTCAATTTTAATGATAATCCATATTACACACCAACCTCTTTTCGGATATTACCAACCCGGCATATCATAACTTTAACCAACCTAGTGTGCCGGAGTGGTCTTATCCGAATGAATATAACCCATGCCCCCCATCTTATGACCATATTTTCCATAATAATTTCAACTCTTCACAGAGTCCATGGGGATTCGCCCCCCCCGCGTTCAATTTTCAACCAACTTGTCCTCCTTATCCACCTTGTCCATAATATTTCCAAGATTCATACTCAGTTCCACCAGTTCAAAATAGAAAACCATCAATCTTGGAAATGATGGAAATGAGTATGCATGAGTCCAAGCAACAATTACAAGATAGAAAACCATCAATCTTGGACATGATGATGCGTGAGTCCAAGCAACAATCACAAAATCTGACGGACTCACAATTTCACCATGATTGTCACAACAACACTTCATCTTTTCAAGTCCAATCACAACAAAATGATGAACCAATCGACTATGAAAAGATGCTTGAAGCCATGACTCAGGCTAGAATCGCTCGTGATCATGCAATAGATATGATGGTTCAAACTTTACATTCTCACCGTTCGGCCATTTCTGATGTCGCTAACCATTCTATTGAAGCTGAAGAGTCACGTTGCTTTGGAAAATAAGATTCTATTTCAGTACAATCATTGAACTTGCCCAAACTCCAATTTTTGAAAATGACATTGACAGTTTGGCAAGTTATTTACTTCCTGAAATAGAACTTGAGAATGATCCTGACCCTCAACTTGGTTATTCAATTCTACTACTGATTCCATAATGACCCGGTGTCTTAACCTGATTTCAATTTTCTCGAGTCAACATTGGATCCTGTGCCAATTCATAATGAAATTGAATCACCCATCTTTGATGATCATCATATTGAACTTGACCAATTGCATACTTTTGAAAGTCCCATTGACAAATTGGCCAGTTCTCATTTTTATGAAATTGAACTCAATGAGATATGTGACCATGATTCTCAAATTGTGATCTAGTTCAAATTCCCGAATCAATATTGACTCCTGTTTTGTTACCCGATTTAAGTAATATTTTAGAGTCAGTTTTGATTCCCACACCAGTCATTCTTGAACTTGAATCACCAATATTAAGTCACATTCCATTGTGGGAAAATGATTGTGAACTTGAGTTTCAACTTCTTGATTTGGACCTACCTCCTGAACCAATCTCGACTCCTGAACCTTTACTTGATTTAAGTCACTTTCCTGAGTCGGTATTAGTTCCCGTACTTCTTCAGTCCAAGTCAATCATTCTATCTTTTGACACTCCATTTTAGGACAAGGCGGCTGACAAAATTGACTCCGAAAATAATTATGAAATTGGAAAATAGATGGGGTGGAATTTTTAATAAAAAATGTTCATATATACATCATTTTAGTGGGTTATACAAGAGAGAGTTCTGGTGGGTTCCTCCGAACTCCACAATAATTCGATTGGCCGCATTTCGTGGACCAATCAGACCACCACCGGAACCACCACCGGAACCACCACCTTAAGGTAATATTTTCCTCCCATTTCTTCTTTTTTCATGCATAAATGCATTCATTCATACATTGAGGACAATGCATGAGATAGGTATGGGGGGAGGATTTACTAACATACTAACATAGGTAGATACTAACTTAAAAAAAATTTAAAAAAAATTTAAAAAAAAGTTTTTGAAAAGAGACAATATTTTGACTTATCTTTTGAAAGAAATCTAAGTTAGTCTTAAGAATAAGGAAAGTCATGATTAGGATTTCTAAAAACTTGGTCAAAATAAATAAATTAATGAATTTTTAGGTATAGGAGGAAAAATTGAATAAGTAATTAGTCTTGATTTTTACCTTAATGAAATATGCATTCCAAATACACATCTAGGATTCTAAGACAAAGACTCTTGTGCTTCATAAAAAATATAAAAAAATGAAAAATAAATAAATAAAAAAGAAATTCACTAATTAAGCTGGATACATGTGCCTCAAGAAGCATCAGTATTCACGCCTAAAGGTGATTTTATAAATAGAGTCCTCAGTATTGTGGCCTAGTTCACTCGAATTTGAGTCTGTGGGGTATTTTCTCACCCGATGCCCTAAAACCAACCGGTTTGGGAGCCACCGACTTTAAGTTCGCTACATGGGTGGATCAGAAAGCCTAAGAAAACTAAGAAATATTACTTATATATGTACTAACACATCTAATAGTCAATAAGTTTGGTATGAGGGCCTCAAGAAGCCTTCATGCTTACACGAAAGAAAATTAGATGAGTTATACATATTAAAAAAAAAAGAAGAGAAAATAATAATAAAGAGGCATGAGAGTCCAAGTTAAAGAATTCCTTGTAAAAATTCACAAGGATGCATATGACTTAGGGTAACAAAAGAGACTATACAAAAATTCAATTTTAATTCTTACCTAAAATGGATAACAGTTTATTATATAAAGACTAATTTTAAGAATGAATAAAAATGATAATCCTAAAACTTATAGACTACTTAGTCTCTTCAAACATATTTCAAATATTTTCCTTTTTTATGGATTTTGTGGGTGTAATCCGCTGAAAACCCTCAGAGACAACACTCGTCCTCTAGGGTAACCTAGAGGTTTAACGGCTTGTTGCACATGCTAAGTGCAATCGTGACGCCTACGAAAGTGAGTTAGGATAGATTAGTTTTTCTTCTCTTATTCATTTTGATTTTTACTCGAGGACAAGCAAAAAATAAGTGTGGGGGTGTGATAGGTAGTAAAAAATGCATATTTATCACTACATTTACTATCATATTTCCCTATTTATTCTTTTAATTATGCACTATTACTAATGTTTTGTTATTTAACGTGTGCAGGCCTTGAGTAATTATTTATATAAAAGAATAAAGCCTAAATGAAGCCCAGAGGCCAAAAAGCCCATGTGCAAGCCCATGTGTAAAAGTTGTAGTAATTTAGAAGTTTCTATAATATCTAACCTAATCTAAACTTGGATTTTTAAACTCTTTATTTAAAATCTAAGTGAGGAAAAGGAAGGATAAGAAAGAACTCCTAATTGCTAAAAGAAGAGGAAAAGGATGGACTTCTACTCAACTCTAGTTGCTTGCAGGACAAGGCTAAAGATAAAAGGAGAAGAGTGCAAAGATAAAAATTCGTTTTAAAAGATTTGGATTTAGGGTAACTTGCTTCCCAAGTTATCCCAAATTTTCAAAATAAAGAGTCGGTATGTAAAATTCAGAAGGATATACCCTGATGGACGGACCAGAGGAGGCCACGCGCGAAAGCGCGTGGCCAGAAGCCAAGCTACAGCCGCGGAAACGCGGCCATAGCCGCGTTTTCGCGGCCCTATGGATGAGGCTGGGTACCAGTTTTTGTGGGAGAGTTGTATCGGGACTCTACTTCTTCTATCTCCTATAAATACTCCTGCAGAGCAACAGAGAGGGGTGTGCAGAAACGAGCTTAGGGTTTTTCTTTAGATTTTCTCTCTAATTTGTAGTTTGTAACATAGTTTTTTTAGTTTTCTTTTATGTAATTTTTTTTACTTTTTCTTTATGTAACTGAGAGGAGAGACGTGTTTCATGGAGGAAGGAGATCAAGTTTGTACTGAGGTGACATCGGTGTAAGTAAGTTTTTTCTTCCATTGTTATAAGAATCAAATCGAAGTTTCTGTTTCTTCTTTACTCTTGCTTTCGTTTATTTTCCTCTGATGTGTTTGTAGTCCAAGTGAACTCAATAGCCTCGAGACTGCTTCGCCATTGCAAGTGCTCTTGATGGCCTATGGTGATGAATAACCATTCTTTGTTAGTTTAGCTTGCCTTTTATTCATAGTGTAGATCGTGAATGGGGAAGATCTTATACGCCATGCTTGATTGCCTTCAAAGACAAGGTAAGTCGTCGCAATGAATCCAAGGTATATGAGCACTGAAGAGGTAAGTAATTTTTAGGTTATTTTTCTTTTCTTTTATTTCTTTAGTTTAGATCACCAACACCAACAACACCCAATTCAATTCCTTATATATAATCTATTTCCATCTTCTTAATCTACCATCTTCTTCCTAATTCAAACACTTTGTAACCTAAAGAGAACTTACTAAAAAAGCTTCCATCGCTAGTCCCTCCCTGTGGATCACGACCCGCATAGCCACTTGCTATAGCGGTAGAATTGAGTACCTTGCACATCCTATTCTTAGATCTGAAATTTTGTATTCTTGTGTGCAGGTAAAACCTCAATAAAATTTTGGAGGATTTACTAACATACTAACATAGGTAGATACTGACTAAAAAAAATTTAAAAAAATTAAAAAAAACTTTTTGAAAAGAGACAATATTTTGACTTATCTTTTTAAAGAAATCTAAGTTAGTCTTAAGAATTAGGAAAGTCATGATTAAGATTTATAAAAAACTTGGTCAAAATAAATAAATTATTGAATTTTTAGGTATAGAAGGAAAAATTGAATAAGTAATTAGTCTTTATTTTTACCTTAATGAAATATGCATACCTAATACACATCTAGGATTCTAAGACAAAGACTCTTGTGCTTCATAAAAAATATATAAAAAATAAATAAAAATAAATAAAAAAAGAAATTCACTAATTAAGCTGGATACATGTGCCTCAAGAAGCATCAGTATTCACGCCTAAAGGTGATTATAAATAGAGTCCATGGTTTTGTGGCCTAGTTCACTCGAATTTGAGTCCGTGGGGTGTTTTCTCACCCGGTGCCCTAAAACCAACCGGTTTGGTAGCCACCAACTTTAAGTTCGCTACATGGGTGGATTAGAAAGCCTAAAAAAATTAAGAAATATTACTTATATATGTACTAACACATCTAATAGTCAATTAGTTAGGTATGAGGGCCTCAAGAAGCCTTCATGCTTACACGAAAGAAAATTAGATGAGTTATATATATTAAAAAAAAAGAAGAGAAAATAATAATAAAGAGGCATGAGAGTCCAAGTTAAAGAATTCCTAGTAAAGATTCACAAGGATGCATATGACTTAGGGTAACGAAAGAGACTATACAAAAATTCAATTTAATTCTTACTTAAAATGGATAACAATTTATTATATAAAGACTAAGTTTAAGAATGAATAAAAATGATAATCCTAAAACTTATAGACTACTTAGTCTCTTCAAACATATTTCAAATATTTTCCTTTTTTATGGATTTTGTGGGTGTAATTCGCTGAAAACCCTCACGAGACAACACTCGTCCTCTAGGGTAACCTAGAGGTTTAACGGCTTGTTGCACATGCTAAGTGCAATCGTGATGCCTACGAAAGTGAGTTAGGATAGATTAGTTTTTCTTCTCTTATTCTTTTTGATTTTTACTCGAGGACAAGCAAAAAGATAAGTGTGGGGGTGTGATAGGTAGTAAAAAAATGCATATTTATCACTACATTTACTATCATATTTCCCTATCTATTCTTTTAATTACGCACTATTACTAATGTTTTGTTATTTAATGTGTGCAGGCCTTGAGTAATTATTTAAATAAAAGAATAAAGCCTAAATGAAGCCCAGAAGCCCAAAAAGCCCATGTGCAAGCCCATGTGTAAAAGTTGTTGTAATTTAGAAGTTTCTATAATATCTAATCTAATCTAAACTTGTATTTTTAAACTCTTTATTTAAAATCTAAGTGAGGAAAAGGAAGGATAAGAAAGAACTCCTAATTGCTAAAAGAAGAGGAAAAGGATAGACTTCTACTCAACTCTAGTTGCTTGCAGGACAAGGCTAAAGATAAAAGGAGAAGAGTGCAAAGATAAAATTCGTTTTAAAAGATTTTGATTTAGGGTAACTTGCTTCCCAAGTTATCCCAAATTTTCAAAATAAAGAGTCAGTATGCAAAATCCAGAAGGATATACCCAGATGGACGGACCAGAGGAGGCCACGCGCGAAAGCGCGTGGCCAGAAGCCAAGCTACAGTCGCGGAAACGCGGCCATAGCCGCGTTTCCGCGACCCTATGGATGAGGCTGGGTACCAGTTTTTGTGGGAGAGTTGTATCGGGACTCTACTTCTTCTATCTCATATTAATACCCTGCAGAGCAACAGAGAGGGGTGTGCAGAAACGAGCTTAGGGTTTTTCTTTAGATTTTCTCTCTAATTGTAGTTTGTAACTTAGTTTTTTAGTTTTCTTTTATGTAATTTTTTTTACTTTTTCTTTATGTAACTGAGAGGGGAGACGAGTTTCATGGAGGAAGGAGATCAAGCTTGTACTGAGGTGACATCGGTGTAAATAAGTCTTTTCTTCTATTGTTATCAGAATCAAATCGAAGTTTATGTTTCTTCTTTACTCTTGTTTTCGTTTATTTTCCTCTGATGTGTTTGTAATCCAAGTGAACTCAATAGCCTCAAGACTGCTTCGCCATTGCAAGTACTCTTGATGGCCTATGGTGATGAATAACTATTCTTTTTTAGTTTAGCTCGCTTTTTATTCATAGTGTAGATCGTGAATGGGGAAGATCCTATACGCCATGCTTGATTGCCTTCAAAGACAAGGTAAGTCGTCGCAATGAATCCAAGGTATATGAGTACTGAAGAGGTAAGTAATTTTTAGGTTATTTTTCTTTTCTTTTATTTCTTTAGTTTAGATCACCAACACCAACAACACCCAATTCAATTCCTTGTATATAATCTATTTCTCATCTTCTTAATCTACCATCTTCTTCCTAATTCAAACGCTTTGTAACCTAAAAGAGAACTTACTAAAAAGCTTCCATCGCTAGTCCCTTCCTGTGGATCACGACCCGCATAGCCACTTGTTATAACGGTAGAATTGAGTACCTTGCACATCCTATTCTTAGATCTGAAATTTTGTATTCTTGTGTGCAGGTAAAACCTCAATAAATATCCCTACAGAGTAACATGGATTAACTCTTCAGCGCTGGAAGTCAAGCAGAGATGTCTTGTCCTAATTGACTTCGGTCTCTACAAGGACAACATTTAGTGCGATGTTGTATCTATGAATGTGGGTCATGTTATCCTTGGACGACCATGGCTATACGACAAGGATGTTACCATTTACGGTCGATCAAACATGTATCAATTCGAACATGAAGGAAAGAAGATCAAGTTGTTACCTCGTGAGCCTAAGATTGAACCATTTAACTAAAGCCTACTACAGTGAAGAAAACTAACAGTATCAGCTTGATTATTGCTAAATCTTTCAGTCAAGATGTTGAAAAAGGAGCTCCCTTCGTGATCCTTGTGACCAAGGAAATTACTAAGGAATCCAACACCGCGATCTCTCCCGAAGTCACACCAGTGATTGCGGAGTTCACTGATGTGTTTCTTGAAGATCTCCCATACAAGCTTCCGCCGATGTGTGACATACAACATGCTATTGATCTAGTCCCTGGAGCTAGTCTTCCCAACTTGCCCCTCTATAGAATGAACCCCACTGAGCATGTCGAACTCAAGAGGTAAGTTGATGAACTGATGAGAAAGGGCTTCGTCCAAGAGAGCATGAGTCATTGCGCGATTCCCGCACTACTAAAGCCCAAAAAAGACGGATCTTGGCATATGTGCATGGATAGTCGTGCCATTAATAAGATAACGGTTAAATACCATTTCCCATTCCTAAACTGGACGATATGTTGGATATGATGTCTGGTGCCACTATTTTCTCCAAGATTGATCTCAAGAGTGGTTATCACCAAATTCGCATCCGTCCTGGAGATGAGTGGAAGACCGCCTTCAAAACAAAGGATGAGTTATATGAGTGGATGATCATGCTTTTTGGATTGACCAATGCTCTGAGTACTTTCATGCGAGTAATGACGCAAATACTACGTCCATTTATGGGCAATTTTTAGTAGTGTACTTTGATGACATTCTCATCTACAGCCAATCTCGTGAGTAACACCTTGACCACCTATGTCAAGTTTGTTCTGTATTGAGGAAGGAAGAGTTGTACGCTAATCCTAAGAAGTGTACCTTTTTCTCTTCACAAGTTCAATTCCTCAGATTTGTAGTATCTGCTGATGGAGTTTCTGCGGATCCTGAGAAGATCAGAGCCATTGAAGAATGGCCCGAGCTTAAGACGATTCGTGATGTAAGAAGTTTTCATGGACTTGCTACCTTCTATCGCTTGTTCATTAAAGGATTTAGCACTGTCATGGCTCTAATCACTGACTGTTTGAAGAAGGAAGAATTCAACTGGTCTCATGTCGCCACGAAGTCATTTGTTAAGATCTAGAAAAGAATGGTCAGTGCTCCTGTTATGTGCCTCCCTGATTTTTCTAAAGTTTTGAACTGGAATAGGTGGAGTCCTCGCTCAAGAAAGTCATCCAGTTGCTTACTTTAGTGAGAAACTGAACGATGCCCAACAACGATATTCCAGTTATGATAAGGAATTTTATGCGGTGATTCAGGCACTTCGCTATTGGAGACATTACCTTTTGCCACATGAGTTCATTCTCTTCTCTGATCATGAGACCCTAAAGTACATCTACTCTCAAAAGAAGCTGAAAACGTGACATGGGCGATGGATTGAGTTCCTTCAAGACTATACGTTCACTTTACGCCACAAAGCAGGAGTAGAAAACAAAGCCGCTGATGCCCTCAGCCGCCGTATTTTCATTTTGACAAAGATGTCCACAGTGGTAAACGGCTTTGAGAAGATAAAAGCTGAATACGAGACATGTCCCAATTTTTGCGACATATACGCCATATTGATAGATAGATTGACTCAAGAACTGGATGGTTATATACTGCATGATGGTATCTCTTTCTAGGATGAAAGTTATGCATCCCAAGAACCTCCCTTAGAGAATTTATTGTGTGGGAATTGCATGCTGGTGGTCAATCTGGGCATTTCGGGAATGAGAAGACCATAGAAGCCGTTGAGTATCGGTTCTATTGGCCAAGGTTGAAATGTGACGTTGCCAAACATGTTGGAAGGTGCCACACCTGTCAAATCGCAAAGCAATAGAAACAGAACACCAGTTTGTACGCTCCACTACCGGTCGCAAATTGCCCATGGCAGGATGTTAGTATGGACTTTTTGTTAGGACTTCCAAAAACTTTAAGAAAGCATAATTCAGTCCTAGTTGTCATGTACCGTTTTTCTAAAATGACCTACTTCCTGCCTTACTCTCGTACTTTTGACGCCTCTAGAGTGGCCAAAATCTTTTTCGATGGCGTCATTAAACTGTACGGTCTGCCTAAGACCATTTTGTCCGACAGAGATGTTAAGTTCACTAGTTATTTCTGGAAGACCCTTTGGCACATGTTAGGGATGAAACTGAAATTCTCCACTGCTTTTCACCCTCAGACCGACGGCCAAACTGAGGTTGTGAATAAAAGTTTAGGAAATTTATTGCGTACCCTCGTTGGTGAACATACTGAAAGTTGGGATCTAAAGTTGTCTATTGTCGAGTTTGCATATAATTCAGCAGTTAGTGGACAAAAGGTAAAAGTCCACATGAAATAGTATATAGTTTTAGGCCTAGGCAGCCTATTGATCTCATTCCCATGGTTGACCAGTATAGAGTTTCTGAGTCTGCATCCTCCTCTGCCACGCATATGCATGAGTTACACAAAGTCATCAGTGATAAAATTAAACAAAGCAACTTTGACTACAAGCTACAAGCTGATGTTAGAAAAAAATTTAAAACTTTTGATATTGGCAACCTTGTGATGGTCCGGATTCGTCCGGAACAGTTTCCTCCAAGGACTGTTAAAAAATTACATGCTCGTAGTGCTGGACTATTCAAAATCTTAACAAAATTTAACGACAATGCTTATGTTATTGATCTTCCTGAAGATTTTAGAATTAATCGTACTTTCAATATTGAGGATCTGGTAGAATATAATGGTCCAAATTTAACCCCAGCAACCCATTGGTTGATGAGCCTACCCCTAAGCCATTTTCTTAGCGACCCCCACTTCCCCCACTCCCAGATACCAGTCCTAATACAACAGAGAATATTGATAAAATTCTAGATGATGAAATTAACTCCACGAGAGATGGTGGAACTCAACGGTATCTGATACGCTGGAAAGAAAAGTCACATGTTGAGGACACGTGGCTGGATCGCAGTGAGTTGCAGCAGATTGATCCAGATCTGTTGAAGTACTATGAGAGCTCCTTCACACGAGACTCGACGGAGTCGAGTTCTTTCCCACCTAGGGAGAATGATGAGTACATGGCATCAGCGCGGCCGAGGGGGAGATTCGCAGCGCAGGAGGCATCGAGCCACTTCTATTTAGATTTAGCTGGAGTCTGTATTTTCAGCTGGAGTCTGTATTTTCTTTTAATATTATTCATATTATTTTTCAGTATTTTAGTACCACATCGGTTGTGTGGAAAAACTCCAGTTTTTGTAAGCCTATTTAATTGGCTTTGATTGAAATAAATGAGCAAGGCGCTCTTGATAAATACAAATTATTGGATATTTCAGATTGAAATTTCACCTTGAAATCGGAGTGTGAAACCCTTTTTCAAATAGGAGGAGTGTGAAACTCTATCCTCTTTATCCCTTATCCCTTTACTCGAAATCCAATCCACAAAATAATATTTGATTACAATCCTTCTCCCTACCCTCCAATTCAAAACCGCAAGCATAAAAAAAAAACCTGTTTCAATTTCTCCATGTTCTTTGCTGCCGCCCTCTCTCTGCCTGAGCTGCCAGCACAAGAAGAGGGCCCAAGTCCATTACTTCTTTATCCAGTCACAAACTCAAATCCAATTTAGTTACAAGGTAATTTTCTCCACCACTCTCTTTCTTTCTCCATTGCGTGAACAGGACAGGGAACCCCCGCAAAAAAGAATATATATATCTGAAGCCAAATTCCAACCTCTCCTCTGTATACAGTAACAGTGCAAAGACTTCCCCACCATTGCCCCTTCACCCCTACTTCTTTCCCCATTTTTCCCTTCTTGTGTGAGCAAACACAAGGCCTTCAAGGTCACCACATGCTGCCCATTTCCCCCACGCATGAACAGCCCTTGCCCTCCGTCATCTTCGATGTCAATCAGCCAATCAATCAGAAGTTGATCAGCACTCCAGTCAGTCTGCAAACAACAAGAAAGACTTCAGTTTAACAAAGTCAAGTTCAATTGCAAGATCGACGACAACTACAATAACGAAAATCTGAGAACGTGGCTTCTTAGCAGGTAACTTCTATTTTCCCGTATATTAGTTTATTATTGATTACACCATTTATTTTATCTCTCGTTTATTATCATAATTACTCTGTTGTCCACAAAATTATTGATGAGTTGTGTGATTCTACATGCTTTTGTATTTTACTATTCTTGTATTGCAAGTAAGATTCTTTCTATGTAACTAAGCATTGCGAGTGGTTTGTGACGGTTGAAATTATCCACATTACGAGTATTATATTTTATCAAATCCCATCTTGTCATATCATTTGTTTTACATTTGCTCCTACCTAAAGATCGTTGTTTGTAGTGAGATGTCGTAAGTTTAACTTTATCACTGATTTCTTACATCACTCGCACCCCGTTTCACATCACATAGACCTGTATATTTTAACGTATAGCTTGATTTAAGTCTGTCATTAATAGACTCAAATCTGCTTGAAGCATTCAGTCTTAATGTAAAGACTCATGGCTATAATTATTTACCTGGATCAAAAATGATAGCTATAGTCTACCGAATCCATTATAAGGCTCTTAGTACTATAACTCCAGATGCAAAGTACCATACTCTACCAGATAAAACAGCTTTAATAGAAACCAATTTATTATCCTCCCATGTTGCTTCTAATCGTCAGATTAAATGGCATGATATTAACTTTCCTGACAGTTTGAGTAATATCCAATGCAGTTTAGCCAAAGCCAATTATCAATCAAGAAATTGACCAAATTATACAAATGGCTGGTGGACAAGTAAAAGTTACTTCTATCAAGGACAATAAAATTAACAGACATTTCTACTTCTTCAAAAGGATCTGTACCCAGATCATCTTCTCCGAGGGAAGCAGAAGTAAAAGCTATTAAAATGTCAAATTCAAATATACCTCATCATGTATATGAGCAAAGGGATAATATGTCCCCTACAAGCTCAGAAATAAGCTTTCACACGTAAACATATTTTTATGGATTTAGGTCCAAGAAGTCAGTTGAGGAAATTTTGAAATCATCTAGAAAGGGGGGAATAAGTGATGTACTAATCAAGTGTGAAAAATACAACAATTAGAAATACAACTATTCGGCAAATCAAAACCAAAAAGTGAAGCTGGATACTCCGTTAAGAGCCATAAATTTCTCCTCAAAATTCCACTTAAATAAGAGTAGAATTGCACGGTTGCCTTCTTGATTGAATGAATACAATTGATAAAATAATAGCAAGAAGAATAGAGCAATAAGTATCAAGTGAATAAATTTGAGCAATTATAAGAAAACAAAAGTAAATAAAGAGTGAGTAAGTAAGAGAGAAGCAATCGCAAACACAAGAGATTATTTTTGAGATTCGAACAACTTGCTTTATGTCTTCGCCTTCACTGCAATGAAATTTTTCACTATCTCCACTAGAACTCAACTACGATGAATCTTGCAATATCAACTCCAACCTTCAATCTTCTACTCAAAAGGAGCTCTCAAAGAAAATAAAGAATATAATCACTTGGTGACCCTCAAGATCACAAACTTTCTCAAATACAATTTCTTATCTTATAGAGTGTAGATTTGATGCTCAAAGGTTTGTGAGAGAAAATCAGCAAAAGATTGAACTTTAAAAGCTGAAAACTTGCACAAAATGAATAGAAAATGAAAGCTCTTTGAACTTTCTTTGAATTTTTCAAAAATTTTCTAGGGTATTTTTTTGAAACTCTCTACAATGACCATTATTTGTAGAAAGAGGGAAAGATATCGTTAAAGAGTTAATCTAGTTATTAAACACCTGATAAAACCCTGAAAAAGCAAAACATATCTATTTGGGGATAAACAAAACAGTTTAAATTCAAAAATAGCTGATTTAAAAGGTTGTTGTCATTTCTGTACGTCTAGAGGTCAACTAGCAAGGCAACAGAGGTTCCATTTTGCACGATCAACAAGTCGATCGACCGTCCAGAGAGGCTAACTGAGTTCAAAGCTCTGTATAGGCCAGAGAGTGCAAGAAAATGGTCATCTTAACTTTCCATGGAATGTTAAGGCCATCAAACTTGGGTAGAGTTTTGATTCATTCAACCATGGATACTAGTGTAGAAAACAAGCAACTGATGTAAATGAGTGGGTGGTTAGCAAGAGAATCTCTTTAAGATGGTTAAACCAAAAACTAGAGTTCAAAGCTCTGATATCAATTGAAAGTACACCTAGAGGGGAGTGAATATGTGTAATGTTAATCTAATGCGGAAATGCAATAATTAAAATGAATAATGTAAACGGTCAACTTAAATTAAGAAGTGTAACTGGATTCCCAATTAAGTGTATTAGAACTTCTCCTCTATATTCCTCTAGATAAGAGTTGAGGTGCTCAATTGCCTTTTTTTGAATGAAAGTGAAAAATTGACAAGTACGAATGATCCAAGAGATGAATGTAAGTGTAATGAAACTAAAAACATAAATGCAAGCAATAAAGATAGAGTAAGAGCAAGAGAGAAAATAATCACAAGCACAAAAGATTTATGTCGAGGTTTGGGCGCCAAGCTTTACGTCCCGCCTTCACCGTGTGAAGGATTTCTATTATCCACAAAGGAACTACAAGGTCTACACAAGACCTGGAGTACACAACTTCAACCTTCAATCCTCTACACAAGAGATAGCATAAAGCCAATGAAGTTAACAAGCTTTTAGAAACCACAAAGGTTACAATCTCTCTCTTTACAACTTTTAAGGCTTGAGTAGAGACTGAGGCTCAAGGAAGTTTGTGAGAGAAAAATTCAATGTAGAAAGAAACTTTTAAGAGCTGAAAACTTCAGAGAATGATTGAGAATTGAAAGCACTTTGATTGAAAAACCTGAGAAATAAAAACTTGATTTTTCTTGAAATCTAGATCTCAAAAACTTGAATAAAACTTGTTAGAAACTTAATAACTCTCCTTCTCAAATGATCCATAGAAATAGGCAATAGATAAACATATTTAGAAGAGAGTCCAGGGCTTAATCCAAGATGATTAGGCTAAAAGAAGTAAAACTAGCTGTTTAAAGAAGACAGAAAATTGTCATTTTTGAAAAATATAGTTATAGTATAGCAGACTCATGTGGTCGGTCGATCGGCCGGTCCAGCTGGCCAAAACTAGTCGTTACAGGTTATCGATCGATAGGACGATCAGTGGAAACAAACAGTAAATCCTGACAAATGTTCGGTCGACTGGTCAGTCGGCTGATGGTCAAAAATAGAATACATCAGCCCAGAGGATCAATTGACTAGGCGGTCGAATAATCCAGAAAGTCCGTCGGTCAATTGCTCGGTCGGTCGATCAACGCGCACAGGAGCCAAGTGACCCTGTGCACAATCGGTCGACCGATCGATCGATCAAGACACTGTTTTAAAATACTGAACTCAACTGGCAGTCGACCGGGCGGTCGACCGGCCAAGTCCAAAAGTCAGTATAAATACCATTTTGAAATTGAACCCATTTTTGAAATAATAATATAATTATAAAAGATGTTTTGGCAATATATGGATTTCAAGAAAACATGTATATGACTAGTAATAAAATATATAAAAAATATAGAGCTTGAATCAATTACAAACTTATGAAAAATAAGTTTAAACAATAAAAGGTCCGAAAATTTGTTTTGGAAAAAAATGTGTGTGTATCTTCTTTGAGCATCAATTTAATATTAAAACTAAACATACTAAGATCTTACAAAGGAGCTACTTAAGCTTTAAGTTTTCAACAAAGAGGGCTTCTCTAAAATCCACATTTTGATCATCTATTGCTTGAATCCCTTCCTTAACTCAACATGATTTCCTTAAACTTTTCTTATGAGGAAGAGTGAGCATCTTCCAAACTTTTAATCCATGTAAACTTATAAACATTAGAACTTGATCAGTACCTTATAACTACATGAGATTTGTAATCATCAAAACAAAACTAGAGAGTATACCTTTGGGCCAACAAATACCGACAGAAACTCAATCACCTTTTTGGTCTGTGGTTTTACTGGCATTCTCAAGGGCTGTTGGGATAATTATCTCTCAGCAGAATACAGGAATAAAATTTTCAAATGCCGCAAAAATAAATAATTTACAGCAAAAGGAAGATGTTGTGCATACATTCTTACTAGCTATAATAGACTATTTTACTGAAAGAATAGCAAATGAAGGGGACAAAATAAGGACTCTTTTGCAAAACCTAAGATGTCCTTCGTCAACTCATTTTAGATAATATAAAGATACATTTCGGAGGATCTATGCTTTATTATTCCTATATATATGGTGCATTAATAAATGCTTGTATTCATGAAGAATTAGCTTTATTTAACGATATAAAGCTAAGAAATCAAATGAAATTTCAGAGACTCGGTGAGAAAAAAACAGTTGGGTGAGTTTTGTCAGCAATTTGCCTACAATCAGCCTAATAAGACTGATTAGAGAAAAAGAAAAGAGAAAGGCAAGAAACATTTCCTTCCTCATAAGAAAAAAGAAAAAGGAAAAAGTAAAAAGAAAAATATGTTCTTACTCAAGAAAAAATTATTCATAATCCGAAAAGCAAAGTGAAATGCTTCAAATGTGGCAAGATGTGCCATTAAACAAATAAATGTTATATGAAGAAAAAGATAAATGAAATCGAAAATGAAGATATAAAGAAACCCTTAGACAAAATAATGTTCAACAGTGAAAGTGATCTAAAAGTTATCTTGTCTTCCACCAGTATGCCGTTCACTAATTGTCATCTGATAGAGGTGCGAGAAGCATATTATGCACTTTTTATCCATCACTTTACACTTGCTGACTTTATACTTTGTAACAGAGAAAAACCTTGCCTAGTTACCATTTTATTAGGTCTACACCATGCTCCCTTGCTGTAGATGCCTAGCTATTTCTGTTAGTACTGTTAGATGTAGGAATAGATCTGACAACTAATCAATGTTATATACAGTAATATTTATAAGCATAAATATTTCAGTATAACCCATGTATAAAGAACGTTAGTTCGCATATACAACAATTAGATTGAGGTATGCATGTAGCGGATTTCTTTAAGACAATCACATCCCCTTCTACAGTGCTAACGGATTACTGGACGCTAGTCTCCCAAGATACAACACTCCTTTACGATATTTGGATAGCACTACCAAATTACCGTACGGTCGAATCATAGTTAATCAGTACATTCACAAGGAATTCAATACAGCAGGACAAAGACATATTTTAGGGAGAATATTTGTCTTAAATTTGGAGAAATATCCACTGTAGAGAAAGGAGGGGGAGAAAAAGAATATTTGTCTTAGGAAGTCACAGATTTATACAACAATTCTACTTAAAAATCTGTTAAATTTCCTATACTTCTTTAGACCGAATCTCGTTTCATATCTTTCTTCAAAATTTTGATCTTTCAGACTGACTTGCTTCAGATCAAAATTCTATAAGAGGAAGAGGAGAGAATTTATTCTGTGTGTGATTAGAATCACATAAAGGAGCGCTATTCATAGCGCTCCTGTGGGTCCGTTGGAGGGCAAAACTGTTCTGGGAATGGTTGCAGTGCTCGGGTTTGGGTAGCGGCGCGATTCTCGCACCGCACCCGTGTGGCGCGGTTCAAAAAGAATCGGACCTAAACCACTACTAAACCCACGCTCGGGCACTGGGCGGGTGGCGGCGCACGCGCGTGTGGGCATGGTTTCCCCCAAACGCGCGCGAAAACTTCAAGTATCCAAAAAGCACACCCTTTGTTTCCATTTTTCTCTATTTAAACACTTCAAATTTTCACCCCATATCCAATGTGAGACTAAATATTTGAGCAACCTTTTACTCCCCTTAGCTTTTGAATTAGGCTAACTTTAAACTTGAATATCTCATACGTTCGAAAACGGAATTGAACATGTGAATATACCACGTTTATCTCCAATGGAAGGAGAACACACTCTAACCATTAGCCGGTTGATTTTATCAGTGAATCTCGCCTTAATTCAGCTCAATGATTCACTTTTTAATTCTTCATTTACCCAACAATTTATAAACAAAAATAGCATTTTGTATCTGTCTCTTGCCTTTCTGTCACTGTGCAGTGCTATTGATCTTCTAGTTGGGGTGCGAACGGGCCAGATTTGGCCCGGCTTGTTCCCCCTTTGGGTGACTCGGGCTTGGCCCGCTGGCCCGCCCAGGCTGAGCCGGGCCGGGCCGGATTTTTAAAAAAATAATAAATCTTTAAAGTATATTTTTAGGAAAAAATAGATTTGTTAAAAGAATTTTTTATTTACAATATTCTCAAATGTTAAAAGAAGTTCATGGTTTGAATCTGGTCACTCACATATTTTTTTAACATTTTATTTAAGGGGCGACAAGAGTCGGTAGTGGCGGCTGAGGAGGAGGAGGGTGGCGAGGAGGAGGGTGGCGGCAAATGGGAGGCCCGGGTTCAGCCCGGGCCCAGCTCGGCCCAACCAGGCCATAGGCCTCCTTCCCAAACCTGGGCACCCCCCCTATAGGCCTCCTTCCCAAACCTGGGCACGCCCCGTGTATGTGCCCGGGCTTGGGCCTACACGGGCCGGGGCGGGCCTACACGGGCCAGGTCTGTGCGGGTAGGCGGGCCAGGCCCCGTTCGCACCCCTACTTCTAGTACATACTATGTAGGATCTACGGATGTAGGGCATGCCATGTAGGGTGCATGGAATTATCTAGAAGAAACTATTGTTTGTTTTTTAATTTATTTTTTCTATCTGGATCCAAAAGAAAGCGACAGGCAATTCTTATGAATTATTGTGATTACGTATATGGTCTTTTTTGGTGCTTTCATTTTGTTCTTAAACCGGTAACTAGAAAACTTATATCAAGTGCTTGGTAGTTTCTTCTGACTAGTCCAGTTTATATGGTTTCAAACATACTATACTCTACAATTCAGAGACAGATTCTCTGACCTAGTAAATATTTTTGGTTCTCACAATCGCATCATGAAGGATGATCTTTGTGATCATGTTTGGGAGTTCCGTTTCAAAAGGTATGATCCACCTGTCCAAAGTTTGATTGCCCATTCAACTGTTAGTTTCTATAGTTTCCATGGTGTAGTGATTTAGCATACTCAATCCTTGCAAATATTGTAGCATGCAATAAGTGAGTTTTTTTTCTAGATTGTCCATTCAGTTAATCATAAGCCATAGACCAAAGCCAAAATAAATGCCCCAGCAGATGCTAGTGAATGTTCTTTGACAATATGAGAGCAAAGTAGCAAACTTTTAGCATGCATTTAAAAATACACAAACAAAAGTCGGCTGGTTGCAACCTTAATAGTGTGGCCTGTGGTGTACAACTTGTTGGCCCAAAAGTCCATCACTCTAGTTTGGTGATAATTAACTCATGTAGTTATGGTATTAATGATCTTGTATTTGATAAGTTTCAGATATTTATCAAGATCTTAGTCGGCTTCAACAAAAAATTCAAAGTCAAGTTTTGAAGCTATCACATGTTTATTCAAAAGCTCGCGTTTCAAGATCGCATTAAGTACTCAAAGAGGAGTCTACCCATGATAGATCAAGTTTGGATCACGTCAAGATGAAGATGAAGATTTTCAAGAGAAGATTTTCAAGAAGACTCGAGTCCTATTTTGTAAGTTTAAGAATTTGTTTTAGGATAAAATGTAAAGGATAGATTAGTTTTAAATTGCTTAAGTTCACACACACAAGTTTTATGTTTTGTGTTCAGTTTAACATGTATACGTTTTGAGTTTCGGCTTATCAAGTATACATATATTGGTTTCATGAATAGATTTCATCAAAACAAGTTTACATGGTTTATATGTGTATTGGATTTCATCCATTTGCATTCATGCTTCATATGTTAGAAAAACTTATTTTATTGTATCTAGTTCATGTGTTTAAGTTTTGTTTTTATTAAAATTTATTTGGTATTTATCATCAAAAATAAGTATATATCATCTACTATGTGTATTGGATTATATTCATACACATCACGATTCAAATGTGTTTCAATATCTTATTTTTATATTTATACAAGTTTAGAGAAAAATTGGATTTTCATTTCAAAGTTTGATTTTGAAAATACAAGTTTTGTCTAAAGCTTTAATTTCTATCCTCAAAAATAGTTCACCTGTTTGTCATATGTGTTGAGTTTTGATCATAAATATTTGTACTTCAATTTATTTATATGAACTTATTTTTTTGAATTTATAAGGATTTATTGGAATTTTTATGAGTTTTTGAAGTTGGTTTTTAACCCTTAAAAATCTGGTGTTTGGGCTGCTTACGGCCGGCCGACTGACATGCATAATGTGCACGAGCCCATAGCGGTCGACGGGTCGGTCGACAGACTGAGAGACAGTTTGTCTCTGGTTGGTCGCGATCGACCGACCGGTCGACCGACAAAGTCTGGCTTGGGGGCGGTCGACCAGGTGGTTGACCGGCAACCCCAACGGTTAGAAAATTGACCATTGGCTGGTCAACCGGCTGGTCGACCGATAGGCCAATCTGGCCCTCAACGGCTAGTTTTGACGGCCTATTTAAAAGGTCTTTTGGGCCAGTTTTTGTAGAAGATTTTTTCAAGTATCTTCAAGAGCCTTTCACAGAGTTTCTTAACATGTTTTTTGAGCTTCATTTCTATATCAAAAGAGAGTTTATCAAGAGTGATTCTCTTGAATTTTAAAAAGATTTTCTTAAGCTTTTCTCTCTCAAATCTATCTAGTTTTTCACACAAGCTTGAGCCTATCCATTGTTATATCCATCCTCTAGGATCACTGTTGTGAGTGTTTGCAGGTGATCAAGAGAAGTGTTCATCAAGTGTTCCACCTTTTGTATTTGGAGGAATTGCAGAGGTTGCGGTCTTGGCGAGCTTGCGAGTTCGCGTGTATTGTTCTTGCGGGAACAAGTGAGGGACTTACGGGTCTAAGAGTTCTTAAGAGAGCTCATTGTAGGTGTTGCGAAACCGGGTGATCTTGCGGGATCGATTCCAGTGGAATCCTTCATAGTGGTGAAGGCGGGGATATAGAGCAAATGGCTCGAGTCTCGAAATAAATTCTACTGTGTTTGCGATTGCTCATCTCTCTCTCTACTCACTTGTATTTATATATCTTGCATGTTCATATTGTTCACATCATTACATGCTTGATATTGCTTATACTTAATTGATATACATGCTTGCATGCTCTTATTCTTTGCCTATTCTTTACATGCTAGATATTGTGTTTGTGCTCACACAAGTATTGAACCAAGAGAGTTACAGTAACACCTCAACTCTTAATTTAGAGAAATCTTGAGGAGAAGTCCAGATCCTTTCACCGGGAATTCAGCTTCACTCTTTGGTTATACGTTGTGAGTTAGTATTATAGTTTTAGTTTCTTAATAAGTTTTAATTCCGCATTTGTTTGGCATTTGATTAGCACATCACCTATTCACCCCCTCTCTAGGTGATCTACAAGTGGTATTAGAGCTTAATGCTCTTAATTTGGGTCTAACAACCTAGAGTTAAAGATCCTTATTTGTACTAATCACAATATTTACGTACACACATAGATTTCATTGCACCTCTTATGTTTGATATTCTTAACTTCAAATTTGTAAAGTTAAGATATCCATGTATCTCAAAGCCCTTGGTATACATGTCTATTTTGCCACTATTATAGAATCATATATTGTTAATAGCAAATACTTTGAGGCTAATGCAAAAGCCCTTCATGCTTTAAAGTCAATCCTAAATGATGAGTATTTATTTAGAGTTTCTAACTTTGATTCGGTTTTTGTAGTATGAAACACTCTCATCTCTCTTTGGGAACAAACGCAAATTGATGAGGAGAGTGACTCGGATCAAGAAAGTAATGCTTTCAACATGTGCTATATGGTCCAAGAGGATGACCCCCTTCAAGTAAATTCTGATTTCGAGCTTGATAATGATGATCAGATGCCATATGAGGAGCTTGTTGGCCCAAAGGCCCTTCACCTTAGTTCTGATGATGACTAACTTATGAAGTTATGTTACTAATGATCTTGTATTTATATAGTTTCAGTTATTGATCAAAATCTTAGTAGGTGTTTAGCTTCAGCAAAATATTCAAAACCAATTTTGGAGCTAACACATACTGATTCAAGAGCTCGCGTGTCAAGATCGCATCTAGTAGTCAGAAGGAGTCAAGCTCACTTGGATCAAGTTTGGATCGAGTCGTCTTGGAGATGAAGATCGAAGAGAAGACTTTGGTCTAGATTTGTTTAATTTTTATTTAGATCTTGTGTAAGGATAGTTAGTTTGATATGCTCAAGTACACACACAAATTCAAAAGTTTATTGGTTTCGATTTAACCAGTTTTTTATTTTCAAAAATATATCTTTTGTTTTCATGAATAGATAGAATCAAAAAAAGTTTTACATGGTTTATATGTATATTGGATTTCATCCATATACATTGATAGTTCATATTGTTTAAAAACTTATTTTGATGATTTTAGTTTATGTGTTTCAAGTTTTGTTCTTATCAAAACTTATTTTAGATTTAATGTCAAAAATATAGATATATCATTTATATGTATATTGAATTCTATGTATGCACACTATATTTCAAAATATGTTTTAATACCATGTTTTTGTATTTATACAAGTTTTGGAGAAAACGGATTTTCATTTCAAAATCTAAGTTTTGAAAAATACCGCTTTTAGTTTCAAGATAAATTTCTAAACAACAAAAATAGTTCAAATAATTTGTAATATGTGTTGAATTTTGATCATACATATTTGTACTTCAAATATTTACATGAACTTATTTTTGTTGATTTTATGTGATTTTATGAGATTTTATTGGGATTTATCAAGTTACATTTCATAACCTACAACCCTGGTCTGAGCCTTCTGGCGGTCGATTGACAGGTTGACCGGACCAGAGCTCGGTCGACCGGCGGTCGACCGATGTGCACTAGAACATGCACAAGGCCATGCCTATATGGCCGTCAACCGTGCGGTCGACCGACTGGCACTACCCAACTCTCGGGTAGGGCTCGATCGACTGAGCGGTCGACCGATAGCCGGTCGACGAGCGGCTGACCTATAGGAATTTTGTCTTGGGGCCGGTCGACTGGGCGGTCGACTGGTAGGCTCAAACGGTCAATTTTTTGACCATTGGTCGGTCGATCATCCAATGGTTGACTGGGCGGTTGACCGACAGCCTATTTTGGGCAGTTTTTGACCCCAACGGCTAGTTTCTCCTAGGCCCTATATAAAGTGGTTTTGGGGGCTGTTTCATTAAGATTTTTAAGAGCAATTTTTTTTTCACATTTCAAGTGGTTTTAAAAAGTTTTCAAAAGAGTTTTTGTTCCAAACATTCATATCTTTATTTGTTTTTAAAGTTTTGGAAAATTAAAGAAAATCAAGTCTTTGGGAATCCTAGTTTTGTTCTTCATTTCTCTATCAATTCAAGAGTTTTTCCTAAGTATTTTTTTTTTGCGTTTTCTTTTCCAAAAGCTTTGTGCACTCACTTACATGAGCTTTTAAATTCAAATAAATCCTCTAGGATCTTGAATTGTGAGAGGCTTTGTTTGTGATCTCTTTAGATCATCAAGAGATTGTTTATGATCTTTGTGATCACCAAGTTATATTTTCCTTTTCTTGGTGCTTGGCTTAGTGCCCATCTCTTGTGTAGAGTTTTGTGTTTGAGAGAGTGGAGTTGTGTACTCCCAGTTGTAATTGTAATTCCTCGGTGGAGGTTCCTTTGTGAAAGGTCTTGTGTGGATATAGTGAAAATCTTCTGTGTGAAAGCGGGGATGTAGAGCAGTGGCTCGAACCTCGAAACATATCCTTGTGTTTGCGTTTGATCTTCTTTCTCTCAACTCTCATATCTGTTATATCTTACATTTGCTTTTATTGCTCATTAATATATATGCTTGATATAGTTTGTGTGCCCACACTTGTGTTGAATCAGAGAGCTTATAAAACACCTCAACTCTTAATCTAGAAAAAATCTAGAGGAGTAGTTCTAGAGCCCTTCACGGGGAATTCAGACTCACTCTTGATTACACATAGTGTGTTAGCAATTTAGTATTAAATTTCGCATCATTTGTTCTAAATTAGCTTGTACACCTATTCACTCCCCTCTAGGTGTACTTTCAATTGGTATCAGAGTTAGCGCTCCTGATATTCGGTTTAACCACTAGGAGTGAGATTCTCATTGCTAATCTATTTGTTGCTTTGCACACATATTAGTTTATACTCATAGATTTTCTTGCTTCACCCATGTATGATATTTCTAACATCGATATGTGGATGTTTAAGATGAGTGCATATTTGAAAGCTTCAGGATTGCATGTTTACCTTACCACTACCAAAAAATCATATGTTGGTAATAACAAGCATATAGAGGCTAATGCACAAGCAATGATTGCACTTAGGCAATCACTTAGTAAAGATAATTTATGTATAATTTCTCATTGTGATTCCGCTTTTACAGTGTGGAACACATTGACACCTCCTGAGCAACAAACGACAAACAATGTGGAGAGAGAATCTGGCAGAGATGAGTCCGACCATACTTGCTTCATGGTCCAAGGGAATGACTCCCTTGAGGTAAATTCGGACACTCAACTAGATGATTGTGCTAATTCTTCATGTGATGATAACACTATGGATGCACATGTATTAAATGAAGAACTTTCATTGTTTTGTGAAAACTTGTTAGAAAATATAAACTTTTGAAAAAGAAAGTTTGAATTAAAAGAAGAAAATAAAAACTTGTTTACAAAAATTGATTTGATTTTGCAAGAGAAAGTTGAGGTTTCAAATGAAAGAGATTCATTAAAAATCCAACTTGACCTTATTTTAAATAAAAATAAAATTTTGAAAAATAAAAATGAGCTTAATGATGTTTTGAAGAAAAATGAGGTTTTGTTTTCAAAACTTGATTTTTGTTGTAAAAGAAAATGATTCTATGAAAAATAAAATTGTTTTGATTTCAAAAGAATTAGAATGTGTTTTAAAAGAAAAAGTTTCTTTGAAAAATGATTTAGATTCTCATGTTTGTCATGCTACTATAACTTCATCTTCTTGTGTTTATGCTTCACTTCTTCTTCAATTATTGAAAATGATATTTGTGCTTTGAAGAAGAGTGTAAATTGTTTGGGCTCCACTTTGAGCCAATGTACCATGAATTACATACGGTTGGAATCCATGTTTCGAAAGAAACATGCTCCACATATGTATGCACACAAATCATGGCATACACATGCTTATCATGCTCACACATATGATTTTTTGTATGCTAATATGTACACTTGTACACATTGTTGACGTATCACCTTGTAAAATTTTATTATGATAGAATAAATATTTTCAATTTTGCAAGTAAGTATGCTTGGGTTAAAAAAGATGCTAACCCTCATAGACCTAAGAAAGTGTAGGTACGAAAATCCACTTCTATTTCATTTGTTGTAGGTGTGGGCTCTCACAAGAGGTGAGCGTATCAGCGCTTTGATGGTGGATGTGTTCCGAGATAATTGATCATATTTTTTGATGCATCACTTTCAAGTGATATTTGGTAGAAAAATCACCATGGTTTGGAGACCTAGAGATTGGTTCATATGGTTTAGTAACTATCTCTAACTCTTTATTTATGTTTACATGCTTTCATTGATGATTTTTAGTATGTCATAATTTTTAATGCTCATTATTGATCGAGCCAAACCTGCACAAAAAAAATACAGAAATTTAGAGAAGTGTTAGGTCCTCAATTCTACCGTGTAGCTTAGGGCTAACGGGTCGTGATCCACAAGGAGGGACAGCGATAGAAGCGTTATGTAAGTTTCTTCTTTAATTTACAAAAACTAATTAATACTTATCTTCTCAGTTTATAAAAAAAATAAAAATATTAAGTTAAATTAAGAGAAGATGGTAGAAGAAGAGATGGTGGTGTTGTTTTATTTTAATTATAAAAGAAAAAGAAACAAAAAGGGATAAAGAAAAGTGTTGATGCAAAAATCAAAAATAAAAAGAAATAAAGAAAAATATTTACTCCAGTGTTGAACCATAATAAAATTTACCTTAGCATGGAGTAAAGCGAAGTAATAGAAAAGAATAAAAGAAAGCAAGGCTTCGACGAGATCGAGCACAATGAAGAAAAGTAGGAAACCTCCATTGATTGTCACCTCCAAAGATTACAATAGTGTCACTCTACAATAACTCTTCCTCTCTTTTAATCATATAACTCTCTCTAACCTAAGCTAAAAAGAAAAATAAAAGAAAAATAAAAATTACATTGAAGAAGAAAAGAAAAATCTAAAGTAAAGCTCTCTCTGGAGTGGTGCCCTTTTTGCCTTTGAGGTATGAGGATATTTAAAGGAGAAAACCAGAGGGATATAAAGCATATGAAGATAGGAAGATCTGGATATTTCTGAATTTAAATTCTCCCCTTATCTCCAAACTTGATTTGATTTATCCAGAAATTCATTTCTGATCTGCAGGCTGTTGGCGTGTTGATTGCCGAATATCACTTATTAAATGATAGAATTGAAACGAGTGATTAACAGAAGAATTGTAGCCCTTTAAGTCTTTTTTCTGTAGCATCTTGAATTTTCAGATTTGAATTTCAGTAGCGAACGTTATGATTAAAATGCTAAACTATATCCAGCCTGAATCTGAATCTAAATTGCTTCATCTCATTCGTTGATCTTCTCTCTATCCATTTATCCACTTGAATTTTCAATTTGTCTTCTAGAATTGATAAGATATTCACGTATCTTCAGTGAAACAGATAGAGTCTTCAAACAATTTCTTTTCTCTTGAAATTAGATAATATTATCTTATCTGATATATCCAGTTTTCAGATAAGATAGCATCTAGAACCTTTGGATTTGAATCGATCCCCTTTCATTTGAACTTTTGAATTTAATTGGATAAATTCATGGTTATCTTCTCCCTATCATACCTGTATGAATTAGGACATTAAGATAAGTTATTAACAATATTCATTACAGAATATATGTAGAAATGTAATAATATTTATGCAATATATGTGTCCAAATAATTATGTTAAATGCAATGTTTGTTAGACTTGAGATATACATGTATAGTCATTGAGATACACCCATGTTTATATGAATTCATATTTTTGTGTTCTCACTTTAGTTTAGCTATTGTGTATGTCCTAGTTCTAATAACATTTGCATTTACACTAATGACTATATTTATTTTTCAATCATGTTTGGTATTTTGATACTTTATGTTTGATTACATGTTTAAATTTAATTTCTATTAAAATTTGTGTTTATACTTGTACAAGTAGTGAGGTATACTTGATTATTGTGTTTGAGTAATTCATTGCTCTTGTGTACTCATTATATGTACTTGTATAACCTAATTTTGATGATTCTTATATTTACACTTGTTTTCCCTATTTTTGTACATGTTTTCGTGCTTTGCTTCATGTATATGTTAATTTTGTTCAAAACTATAGATATACATGTTTATCCTTGAGTCACTTGCTTTATATGCTATATACTCATATTTGAACTCAATTCATGTTCTGAATATGTACGTATATTTTAGTTTCAACAAAACATACATATACCTTAAAGTTTGTTTTGTTTTGATGAAAATGAAATTTTTTAATTTTCATATTTTATGATTTTTTGTGTATGAAAAAGGAATGTCATGTGAGCGTCATTGATTTTTTTTATGTATATGTTACTTATATGAATCTTGTACACTCTATATATCTTTTATTTACTCACGGTTTTGATTCATGAGCCTATATGTGCTTCATAAATTTTTGAGTGTTGATTCTCATGAAATTTTCATATATTATGAAAATATATATTTTATTTCTTACTTGAAGGATTTCGTACTAAGTTTCAATATTATCTTTAAACTAGTCTTTATTTTTCAATTGGTAGAATTTTCAAATATGTTAAAATATTTTCAAATCATATTTTTGAAAACCCTTACATTTAAAATGCGGTTGGTTGGGCGATCATGCCTTGTATGCTCAAATTGAATATTTTTTAACATGTACATGAAAGGGAGGTAGTTATGAGTTATACACTTGATTTAAATGAAAATTGATTTTGTAGCCTCATATTTTCTATGTATATGTATGCATCATATTTCAATTGATATTATATTGCTCTGATCATACATACATATAGATATTTTTCTTATACTTGTCTTACAATGACCTTACATTTTTAGCACAAATCGATTTCATACTAAGCTTGATTTAGTTCTTAATGATAATTGATATCTTTACAAGATTATGCATTATTTTTATTGGTATTTCATAAAGGGGGAGAAAAATTCTTATTTATCTTTCAATTAATATTTATTTTCAATTGGTATCTTACTCCCACTCTTTATGATAAAAAATATTTTATTTTAAAAAAAAATTTTAATATTGGTATCAATAATCTTCAATTGATGTTATTCTCAAATTGGTATCTTTATTGCAAAATAATTTTAGTGTTTACCCAAAAAATTGGTTTTTACTTTCAATTAGTATCATGTCCTTCTATTGGTATCAATTGGTAAAAGATTGTTTCACCTTCAATTGGTAAAAAGATTATTTTTCTTTCAATTGATAGTTTTTTATTGGTATCAAAATTTTTGTTTTAACCATGCATAGCAAATAAACGAAAATTTTTTTATTAGCATTGTTTGTTTTTCTTAATCCTTTGTTGATGATTGACAAAAAGGGGGAGAAAGATTTGGGATTATATATGTATGTTTGATTAATTGTTTATGCGTATATACATATATTTTTATGATTCTCATTGCATATCTTTTATTAATGTTTATCTGTATTTTGAGCTTATATTGCATATCTTTGTGTTTTATGATTATGCATAAGTTAAGGGGAGCTTCTATGAAGCCTATCCTTAATCAATGCATATATAACCTCATAATTTTTGTCATCATCAAAAAGGGGGAGATTCTTGACTCAAAGGCCCGTCACCTTAGTTTTAATGATGAGTAACTTAGGAAGTTAATTTACTAATGATGTTGAGTTTATATACTTTCAGTTATTGATCAAGATCTTAGTAGGTATTTAGCTTCAGCTAAGAATTCAAAGTCAGTTTTGGAGCTAACACATGTTGATTCAAGAGCTCACGCGTCAAAATCGCATCTTATACTCGGAAGGAGTCAAGATCATTTCGATCAAGTTTGGATCGAGTCGTCTTGAAGATGAAGATCGAAGAGAAGACTTTGGTTTAGGTTTGTTTAATTTTTTGTTTAGATCTTATGTAAGGATAGTTAGGTTTGATATGCTCAAGTACACACACACACACACACAAGTTCAAAAGTTTATTGGTTTCTAATTAACCGGTTTTGATTTTTAAGAATATATCTTTCGTTTTCATGAATAGATAGAATCAAAAGAAGTTTTACATGATTTATATGTATATTGGATTTCATCCATATACATTGATTGTTCATATTATCTAAAAACTTATTTTGGTGATTCTAGTTCATGTGTTTCAAGTTTTGTTTTTATCAAAACTTATTTTGGATTTAATGTCAAAAACATAGATATATTATTTATATGTGTATTGGATTCTATACATACACACTATGCTTCAAAATGTGTTTCAATATCATGTTTTTGTATTTATTATAAATTTTGGAGAAAATAGATTTTCATTTCAATATCTAAGTTTTGGAAAATACTATTTCTGGTTTCAAGCTAAATTTCTAAATCTCAAAAATAGTTTATAGTTTGTAATATGTGTTGAATTTTGATCACATATATTTACTTCAAATATTCACACGAATTTTTTTTTGTGGATTTTATGTGATTTTAGGGATTTTATAGGGATTTATCAAGTTACATTTCATAACCTAAATGTTGGCCCAATGGCCTTCCACTCTAGTTTTGATGATGATCAACACTCATGTAGTTATGTTTACTAATATTCTTGTGTTTCTAAGTTTCAGATCATTAACAGGATATTAGTTGGTGATTAGCTTCAACAAGGAGTTTAGAAGCTATTCATGGTGATTCCAGGGCCAAAGCTTCAAGTTCACACTTTGCCTAACCCATGGATGGAGTTTTGGACCGAGTCTACTTGAAGATGGAAGATCGACAAGAAGACTTAGGTATCTAGTTTAGAGTTTGTATTTTAGATCCATATTTGTAAAGCTTAGTTTAGTTGATATGCTCAAGTGCACAAAACACACACGTTTTATGATTTGATATTTGATTTTTATGAATAGTTGATCAAAACAAGTTTACATATGTTATATGTATAGTAGATGTTTTCTATTTATACATACATGCTTTAACTTGGTAAACAAACTTATTTTGACTATCCTATTCATGTTTTGGAAAAAATCAAGTTTGATAAAAATACAAGTTTTGTTTTTGATAAAATTGGCAAGACACAAAAATGAATTGATATGATTGATATATGTCTTGAAATTTTATCACAAGTTTGGTTATCAAAGTAAAATGATAAAACAAGTTTTAGAAAAACATATTTTAGAAAAACAATTTTTATTGTGATTAAAACTATTTTTTAGATTTACTGTGAATTTATGGGATTTTTATTGAGTGAAAAGACCTATTTTCAAATCCCGTATCTGTGCAGATCTGAGGACTGTGCTGACAGGCTGGTCGGTCGACCGTGCCGATTGACCGCACCAAGGGCCGGTCGACCGGGCCGATCGACCGATGTGCACAGACGTGCACGTCTGTTAGGCACAGACACGGTCGACCGGGACGGTCGACCGAGTTGAGAGCTCTGCTCTCGGGTTTTATCGGTCGACCGGGCCGGTCGACCGCTGCTGCCCAACGGTCATAATTCTGACCGTTGGCGGTCGACCCGACCGGTCGACCGGCAGTCTGTCAAACTGCCACATCAGCCTAACGGCTAGTTTTGTATAGGGGCTATATAAACCCCATCTCTTTGGGGATTTTGCCCAAGTTTTTAAGGAGAAAAATTTCTGGTTTCTAGAGGTTTTAAAACAAGTTTTCAAAAGTGTTTGGGGCTTTAACTCTTCAATCTTTATTTGTTTTGGGTTTTTGGAAAATCAAAGAAAACTAGGTTTTGGGATTTTGATTTGGTATTTCATTTTCTATCATATACAAGAGATTTCCCAAGAAGTTTTTCTTTGTTGCTTGTTTCCAAAAACACTTTGATTCCACACTTGAGCTGTATCTTCTATCCTAAACTATTAGGATCTTTGTTTTGTGGAAAAAGAAAGAAAAAGAGAGTTTGTGGTTTTGGAACCACTTGTTGTAAACCCTCCTTCATTTGTTGTATCCCTCTTCGGTAGAGGTGATCGGAGTGGTATTGGTTTGCTCCCTCTTCGGTAGAGGTGGAGTTTGGTTGTGAGCCTCTTTGGTAGAGGTGTGTGGATTGGTTGTTGTATTGGCTACGGGCCTTACCCTCGGTTGTGAGGTGGTTGTTTGAGAGAGGAGTTTGGTACTCCTAGAGTTGTAAGAAATCCTCTTTGGTAGAGGTTCCCTCGGTGGGAGTTGAGATAGTGGAAATCCTACACGGTGGTGTAGGCGGGGATGTAGAGCAAGGTGCTCGAACCTCGAAACAAATCTTGGTGTTTGCGTTTTGATCCATTGTCACTCTAACTCTCTCTTATAATTGTGCAAAGCATCATACTCATCATCATATCATACTTGCTTGTGTTGAGCATTGATTCATTCATATCATATATTGCTTGTGTTGTGCCTTGCATTTCTTATTGTCATATCTATTATATGCTTGGCTTGATTGTGTGTATTTCATATTGCTTGGATTGCTTGTGTGTGTGTGCCTAACTTATACTCATCCAACAAGAGCTTCACATAGCACCTCAACCCATTTCAAGGGGAATCAAGGGGAGTTAGTCCAGAGCCTCGCAAGGGGAATTCGGCTACACTTGTTGTATTGTATTAGTTTGTGCATAATTTGCATTAGCTTCCGCATTTAGCACACTTAGTTTGCATTTAGTTTCTTAGATTAGCACTTACACCTATTCACCCCCCTCTAGGTGTTTTTCAATTGGTATCAGAGCTAGTGCTCCTGATACTTAGGCTTAACATCCTAGGAGTGATCCATTTGCTTGCTAATCTCATTTGCATTTGTTTGCACATTCATAGTTTACCATGGACTTCATGACCCCTCCTAGCTTTGACCCTTCCAACATTGATGTTTGGAAGTATAGGATGTCCATGTACCTAAAGACCCTAGGTTTGCATGTTTTCCTTGCCGCCACCAAGAGATGTTATCTTGGTGATGGTAATCATATAGGGGCCAATGCACAAGCCCTAGAGGCTATTAGAAGCACACTTCCTAAAGATTATCTTTTATGTGTTTCTAATCTTGATTCCGCTTTTGCAGTGTGGAACAAGTTGACGACAACCACCAACACCTCCAAGCTTCAAGTCCAAATCCAAGAAGAGGAATCTAGTGGAGAATCCAACTCTATATGCTACATGGTCCAAGGGAATGACTCCCTTGAGGTACATTCGGAATCTCAACTAGATAGTAATGATTGTGCGTTCTTCAAATGATTATGTTGATCCCCATGCCTTAAATGAAGAACTATCTATTGTGTGTGAAAAGTTAATAGAAAAATATAAAAATTTGAAAAAGAAAAGTCTAGAAATTGAAAAAGAAAATAAGAGTTTACATTCTAGACTTGATTGTGTTTTGCAAGAGAAGGTTGAGGTCTATAATGAAAGGGATTCATTAAAATCTCAACTTGATCTTGCACTTAAAGAAAATAACTTTTTGAAAAATAAAAATGATTGCCATGTTCTTTTGAAGAAAAATGAAAACTTGTCTTCAAAAGTTGATTGTGTTTTAAAAGAAAATGATTCTTTGAAAATTAAGATTGTTTCAATTTCTAAAGATTTGGATGCATGTTTAAAGAAAAATGAATTTTTACAAAATAAGATTGATGCACATGTTTGCCATGCTAGTGTAGCTTCTTCATCTAGTCTACCTAATGCATGTACCTCTTCTTCTAGGATTAATGATGATATTTGTATGCTAAAGAAGAGAGTAGATTGTTTGGGCTCCACTATGAGCCAATGTGCTAAGAACCATACACGCTTGGAATCCTTGGTTCGAAAGAAACAAGTTCCATCTTCTATGCATGCACACCCTCCACGGCATACACATGCTCCTCACGGACACCATCACACCATGTATGCTCATGTGTACTCATGTACACATTGTGGACGTAAGGGCCACCTTGCTAAATTTTGTTTTGATAGATTACATACTACTAATTTAGCAAAGAAATTTGTTTGGGTTAGAGAAGGGACTAACCCCTATGGACCCAACAAGATGTGGGTACCAAAGACCACCCCTCCTATTGTTTTTGATGTAGGTGTGGGCTCTCACATGACGTGAGAGTGATGACACCTTGGAGTGGATGCGTTCCGGACTTAAAGGAAATCTATTGGATGCATCACTTTCAAGGGAAGAGATGGTGGAGAGGACCACTAAGTTTTGGAGACAAGGAGAGTTGCCCTCTAGGTTTTGGTAACAACTCCTAACTCCATATTATTTATTACATGCTTTTAATATTCTTTGTTTGTAGCATGTTTTTGATGTCTATGGATTAGTATGTTCATTCCATGTTTATTAGATCCTTGACATACATATATAGTATTTGAGATATACATGCTTATTTGAATCATACTTAGTGTTCTCACTTATGTTTAAGCTATAATGTACATCATGAATCTAATACATGTGAATTCACATAATAATCATGCTTTAGTTTTCCATGATGACTTTTATCATGATGATTTTTATATGTGTTTTTGATGCTTCATATTTTGAATATATGTTAAAGTGTTAGTTTTCATTAAGACTAGGAGCTATATTTGCACATATGATGGGCTACAAATAAATCTATATATGTTTGGGATTGAATGCTTGTTTGTTCCCATTAGATGTGCTAGTATAATCTAGTTTTGATGATTCGTACATTTTAAACTTGTATTCCCATTTTTGAATTTGTTTTGTGTTATGAGTTTGCATTTCATGTATATGTGTATTTTACCAAACTTGAAGATATACATGTATACCCCTTGAGTCATTTGCCTTTCATGCAAATATCTATTATGGACTCAAAGTGTGTTTAAGGGATATGTATGTATACTTCTTGTATTGACAAATCATACATATACCTTGAAATGAAATTTGTCTTGTTGAAGATTTAGTTCTTCTTGATTTTGTGTTTAATTGTTTAACCTCATGTATATGTCTATCTAGTTCAGACTAATCTTATACATATACATCTTTTTGAGCCACGTGCCTTAATGCATATATCTTGTGGACTCTTTATGTTTTGGATATGTATGTATACGTTAGTTTGTATTAGACATACATATGCCTTGAAGATTAGATAGTTTTGATGATTTTCAGAATAATTGAGCTTATTGCCTAATTTTCATATTTATGATCTTCATATTTTATTTGTACACTCACATCTATTGCTTGCTCATGTTTTGTTTTCATGAGTCTTATTTATGCCTAATTGAACTTGAGTGTTTGATATGATGTGAATTTCATGTTTATGAAAAATAATTTTGTTTTATTCCTTGCTTGAAGGATTTCGCACTAGTTAACAAATTTTTCCATTTAACTAGTTGCGGTATTCTTCATATGGTAGTGATTTTCAAACAAAACTACATTTTCAAATCTATTTTTGAAAACCCCTACCTTCTAAGGGCGGTAGGATGGGAGATCATGTTCATGTATGCCCTAAATTGAAAATCTTTAAAACTTGAATTATGATTGGGTGGTAGATAATATGATGTATACACTTGAACTTATTGTTATGTCAATTAGTATCATTGAACTCTTTCAATTGGTATCATTTTGATCTTCTTGTATACTCATATATGTTTTGTATGTATGTATGCTTTAAATTCCAAGTATATCAATTTCTATTGGTATCTATCTTTCATACATATATATGTTTGTGTTTATGCTAGTGCTTGAGTTTCAATTTTGTTTAAATTGATTACTTTTAAATTGTTATCAAGACTATGCATGACTTTAGTTTGTATTTCATAAAGGGGGAGAAAATATGATTTTTATATGTTTTTTAAAATGAACAATTCTTACAATTGGTATCAAAATTTGTGTTTAGACATTCAAAATTTGTTATGTTGTTTTACAATTGGTAATTTGTTATGTTTAATTACAATTGGTATCTCAAAATGTTGTTTAAAGAAAATATTCAAAGTTTTGATTTGTATTTCCTATATGCAAGGAGAGCTTAACATCTCTCTTACATATAGATTCATGTTGAGTATATTATAAATTGAGGAGCTTGACAACTCTTCTTTATATGATATACGTGTGTAGGGGGAGCTTCACATCTCCTCTTATGCATTACATAATATGTGTTATGTGAATTGGGGCTTGTCATCCCTTCTTCATGTAATGCATATGTGTAGGGAAGCTAACTTAGCGTCTTCCTCTTCATGAATGTATATAGCATATAACATATATTGATCCTTATTTATTGGTATCAAGATACTTCATTGACATATTTTTTAATTGATATCATGTTTGTAGTCACCCCTTATTGATTTTTTTTTGTTTTAGACAAAAAGGGGGAGAACATTGTTTGCATTGTTTTGATTGACAAAAAGGGGGAGAAGTATTTTTACCCCTCATTTTATCTATGATTTTGATTGTTTACCCCTTTGTTGATGATTGACAAAAAGGGGGAGAAGATTTATGAAGTTTTATATGCATGCTTATGTTTATGCATATATTATGTTTTAATCTCAAGAATCTAGAGCTTATTTGATTTAATTGATTTATAGAGTTTGCTTTGTAATTGGTATCTAGAGCTTATTTTGCTTTAAATATTCCATTTGATATCTAGAACCATTTATTGTTTATGCATATGCATGTTTCATGTTTAATATTCATTTCATATATTTATTGTTTATCCCTATGCATGAGTTAAGGGGGAGCTTCCTTTAAGCTTATCTTTAATCCATGCATATATAACTCCATGAGTTTTGTCATCATCAAAAAGGGGGAGATTGTTGGCCCAATGGCCTTCCACTCTAGTTTTGATGATGATCAACACTCATGTAGTTATGTTTACTAATATTCTTGTGTTTCTAAGTTTCAGATCATTAACAGGATATTAGTTAGTGATTAGCTTCAACAAGGAGTTTAGAAGCTATTCATGGTGATTCCAGGGCCAAAGCTTCAAGTTCACACTTTGCCTAGCCCATGGATGGAGTTTTGGACCGAGTCTACTTGAAGATGGAAGATCGACAAGAAGACTTAGGTATCTAGTTTAGAGTTTGTGTTTTAGATCCATATTTGTAAAGCTTAGTTTAGTTGATATGCTCAAGTGCACAAAACACACACGTTTTATGATTTGATATTTGGTTTTATGAATAGTTGATCAAAACAAGTTTACATATGTTATATGTATAGTAGATGTTTTCTATTTATACATACATGCTTTAACTTGGTAAACAAACTTATTTTGACTATCCTATTCATGTTTTGGAAAAATCAAGTTTGATAAAAATACAAGTTTTGTTTTTGATAAAATTGGCAAGACACAAAAATGAATTGATATGATTGATATATGTCTTGAAATTTTTATCACAAGTTTGGTTATCAAAGTAAAATGATAAAACAAGTTTTAGAAAAACATATTTTTATTGTGATTAAAACTATTTTTTAGATTTACTGTGAATTTATGGGATTTTTATTGAGTGAAAAGACCTATTTTCAAATCCCGTATCTGTGCAGATCTGAGGACTGTGCTGACAGGCTGGTCGGTCGACCGTGCCGATCGACCGCACCAAGGGCCGGTCGACCGGGCCGGTCGACCGATGTGCACAGACGTGCACGTCTGTTAGGCACAGACACGGTCGACCGGGACGGTCGACCGAGTTGAGAGCTCTGCTCTCGGGTTTTATCGGTCGACCGGGCGGTCGACCGCTGCTGCCCAACGGTCATAATTCTGACCGTTGGCGGTCGACCCGACCGGTCGACCGGCAGTCTGTCAAACTGCCACATCAGCCTAACGGCTAGTTTTGTATAGGGGCTATATAAACCCCATCTCTTTGGGGATTTTGCCCAAGTTTTTTAAGGAGAAAAATTTCTGGTTTCTAGAGGTTTTAAAACAAGTTTTCAAAAGTGTTTGGGGCTTTAACTCTTCAATCTTTATTTGTTTTGGGTTTTTGGAAAATCAAAGAAAACTAGGTTTTGGGATTTTGATTTGGTATTTCATTTTCTATCATATACAAGAGATTTCCCAAGAAGTTTTTCTTTGTTGCTTGTTTCCAAAAACACTTTGATTCCACACTTGAGCTGTATCTTCTATCCTAAACTATTAGGATCTTTGTTTGTGGAAAAAGAAAGAAAAAGAGAGTTTGTGGTTTTGGAACCACTTGTTGTAAACCCTCCTTCATTTGTTGTATCCCTCTTCGGTAGAGGTGATCGGAGTGGTATTGGTTTGCTCCCTCTTCGGTAGAGGTGGAGTTTGGTTGTGAGCCTCTTCGGTAGAGGTGTGTGGATTGGTTGTTGTATTGGCTACGGGCCTTACCCCTCGGTTGTGAGGTGGTTGTTTGAGAGAGGAGTTTGGTACTCCTAGAGTTGTAAGAAATCCTCTTTGGTAGAGGTTCCCTCGGTGGGAGTTGAGATAGTGGAAATCCTACACGGTGGTGTAGGCGGGGATGTAGAGCAAGGTGCTCGAACCTCGAAACAAATCTTGGTGTTTGCGTTTTGATCCATTGTCACTCTAACTCTCTCTCTTATAATTGTGCAAAGCATCATACTCATCATCATATCATACTTGCTTGTGTTGAGCATTGATTCATTCATATCATATATTGCTTGTGTTGTGCCTTGCATTTCTTATTGTCATATCTATTATATGCTTGGCTTGATTGTGTGTATTTCATATTGCTTGGATTGCTTGTGTGTGTGTGCCTAACTTATACTCATCCAACAAGAGCTTCACATAGCACCTCAACCCATTTCAAGGGGAATCAAGGGGAGTTAGTCCAGAGCCTCGCAAGGGGAATTCGGCTACACTTGTTGTATTGTATTAGTTTGTGCATAATTTGCATTAGCTTCCGCATTTAGTACACTTAGTTTGCATTTAGTTTCTTAGATTAGCACTTACACCTATTCACCCCCCTCTAGGTGTTTTTCACTAAAACCCTGGTCTGAGCCTTCTGGTCGTCGATCGACCGGTCGACTGGACCAGAGCTCAGTCGATCGATCAGTCGACCAATATGCACAAGA
Source organism: Agave tequilana (assembly GCA_038442645.1). Classification (NCBI taxonomy): domain Eukaryota; kingdom Viridiplantae; phylum Streptophyta; class Magnoliopsida; order Asparagales; family Asparagaceae; genus Agave; species Agave tequilana. The sequence goes on along the minus strand of JAVJIF010032422.1, from coordinate 57,133 downwards.
ACGCGCACAAGGTCATGCGTATATGGTCGGTCGACTTTGCGGTCGACCGACTGGCACTACCCAACTCTCGGGTAGAGCCCGGTCGACAGATAGGCCTTTGGCCTTGGGCCAGTCGACCGAGTGGTCGACTGATAGGCAATTTTGTCTTGAGGTCGGTTGATCGGGTGGTTACCGACAGGCTCAAACGGTCAATTTTTTTACGATTAGCCGGTGGACCGGGCGGTCGACCGACAGCCTGTTTTGGGCAGTTTTTGACCCTAACGACTCTCCTGGGCCCTATATAAAGGAGTTTTGGGGGCTGTTTTCATTAAGATTTCTAAGAGCAATTTTTCCCATCTTATCAAGTGTTTTTAATAAAGTTTTCAAAAGAGTTTTTGTGCCAAAAATTCATATCTTTATTTATTTTTAAAATTTTGAAAAATCAAAGAAAATCAAGTCTTTGGGATCCTAGTTTTGTTCTTCATTTTTCTATCAATTCAAGAGTTTTTCTCAAGTATTTTCTTTGTATTTTCTTTTCCAAAAGCTTTGTGCACTCACATACTTGAGCTTTTAAATTTAAATCTATCCTCTAAGATCTTTTGTTATGAGAGACTTTGTTTGTGATCTGTTTAGATCACCAAGAGATTGTTTATGATCTTTGTGATTACCAAGTTGTATTTTCCTTTACTTGGTGCTTAGCTTAGTACCCACCTCTTGTGTAGAGGTTTGTGTTTGAGAGAGTGAAGTTGTGTACTCCCGGTTGTAATTGTAATCCTTGATGGAGGTCCCTTTGTGGAAGGTCTTGTGTGGGCATAGTGAAAATCCTTCTATGTGAAGGCGGGGATGTAGAACAGTGGCTCGAACCTCGAAACGTATCCTTGTGTTTACGTTTGATCTTCTTTCTCTCAACTCTCATCTCTCTTATATCTTGCATTTGCTTTTATTGCTCATTCATATATATATGCTTGATATGGTTTCTTGTGCCCACACTTGTGTTGAATCAAGAGAGCTTATAAAGCATCTCAACTCTTAATCTAAAGGAATCTGGAGGAGTAGTTCCAGAGCCCTTCACGGAAAATTCGGACCCACTCTTGATTACACATAGTGTGTTAACAATTTAGTTTCAAATTTCACATCATTTGTTCTAGATTAGCTTGTACACCTATTCACCCCCCTCTAGGTGTGCTTTCAGAGCTTGCTTTATTTTGTCAAAAACTTCATAAAAAATATGATTTATTAAAAGATGAAAAAGAGAAGTTAAAGAAAGAAAATAATAATTTGTTAAATAAAAATGATCTTATTTTTAAAAAAAATCTTTTCAAAATAAATTTAAAATTATTTCAAAAGAAAATAAATCTTTGAAAAATTAAGTTGTTTTGATTTCTAAAAAAAAGATATTACTTTAAATGAAAATAAATCTTTTAAAAAAATTATTTTAATTGAAAAAGAAAAGATTTATATTTCCAATAAGAAAAATGATTTTAATTCTCATTCTTGCCATGTTTCTCATGCTAATAATATTGCATCCTCTTTTGATAAAAATGAGATTCATGTTTTGAAAAATAGAATTGATTGTTTGAGCTCAACTTTGAAGAATTGTACATTTAACCATAATAGATTGGAATCTATATTTCATAAGAAACAAGTTCCACACATGCATGCGCATACTACATGGCATACACCTCATGCACACCATGCTCGTACTCATCACACTCATTTAAATGCTAAAGTGTACACATGTACACATTGTAGCCGCAAATGCCATCTTATAAATTTTTGCCATAATAGATTAAATATTTCATATTTTGCAAATAAAAATATTTGAGTTCTTATTGCTACTAACCCCTGTGGACCTAAAAAGATGTGGGTACCAAAACCCACACCACTTATTTTTGATGTAGGAGTGGGATCTCACAAAACACGAGAGGATTGGTGCCTTGATAGTTGATGCAATCGGAGCTTGATGGACATATCATGGATGTATTGCTATCAGGAAGTTTTGGTAGGAAGACCACCAAATTTTTTGAGATGTAAAGACTAGTTCATCAGTTTGGTAACTATCTCTATCCTCCTTTGTTTTTGTTTATATGGTTTCATGTTTTTAGATTGATGATTTTTAGCATGTCTTAATTTTCATGCTCATTAGAATTAAATGTAATATTTATTAGACTAGTGATATACATATATAGTATTTTAGATACACCCATATTTATATCGACTTATATCTTTGTGTTCTCATTATAATTCAGCTATTGTGTATATCCGAGTTCAAATAACACATGCATTTACACTAATGATTACATTTGTTTTTCAATCATGTTTTGTTATTTTTATACTTCATGTTTTGATTACAGTTTAGATGTAATTTTTCATTAAAACTTGTGCTTATACTTGTACAATTAGTGAGCTACACTTGATTCTTATGATTGGGTGCCTTATTGCTCATATGTACTCATTAGATGTACTTATATAATCTAATTTTGATGATTCTTGCATCTATACTTGTACTCCTTTTATTTGTTTTTATTTCACCTTTGTACATGTTTTCTTGAAAGTATTTAGCTTCATATATATGTAATTTTTACTTAAAACTATATGATAATACATGTTCTATCCTTGAGCCACTTGCTTTATATGTTATGTACTTTTTTATAGACTCAATTCATGTTTAGTATAAATATGTATGTTTTAATTTTGACAAAATATACATATGCCTTGAAGTTTGCTTAGTTTTTGAAAAAAATAGAATTTTTCATGCTTTATGGTTTCATATTTATGAAAAAGGAAATTCATGTGTTTTGATTGAGCTTCATTGATTTATGTCCATGTATATGTTTCTTACATGATTCTTGCATACTCGATATATATTTTGGTTTACTCATGATTTTGCTTTCATGAGCATCTATGTGCCTTATAGATTTTGAGTGTCAATTTTTGTGTAGTTAGCATGTTTTCATAGATATATATATATATATTTTATATATATATTTTATTTCTTACTTGAAGGATTTCGTACTAGTTTTCAAAATTACCTTAAAACTAGTTCTTTATTCTTCAATTTGTAGAGTTTCAATCTATGCTAAAATTATTTTCAAAATATTATTTTTGAAAACTTCTACCCTATAAAGGCGGTGGGTTGGATGACCATGTCTTGTGTGCCTTAATGAATATCTTTTTAAAAGCATGTGCATAATAGGGTGGATGACATGAGTTATACACATGATTCTGATGTTATTTCATTTTTGCATACTCATTGAAGTTTTTCCATATATGTTTGCGCTAAATTTCAAGTAGTATTTTCATACATACATATATATGATTGATTGTGATTGTTTTACATTGACCATACATTTAAAGCACAAATTGATTTCATACTAAACTTGGTTTTACTTTAGAACATTTGCTTTTTGTTTCAAACAAGCTTATGCATTAGTTTTGTAATTATTTCAAAAAGAGAAAAAATTCTTTGACCTAAAATGATTTCATGTTTATGTATATTTATAAAATAATATATTATGTTTATCCACAAGTGGTATCCACATACGGTATCTAAATTTTTCTTCAAAGTATCAAAATTTGTTTAAGTAATTTACAAGTGGTATCACAATTTGTTAAATTGATTTCATGTAATATCAAAATTTGTTTTGGTTGATTACAAGTGATATTAAAATTTGTTTTAATTGGTTTTCAAAATTTGTTTTGATATATATTGCTTATATGCGAGGAGAGCTTAACAACTCCTCTATATATAAATTCATGATGAGTGTAGTATATAAAGAAGAGCTTAACCTCTTTTCTTTATGTGGTACATGTGTTGAGAGGGAGCTTAACATCTCCATCTATACATTGTATATTATGTTTATATGGGTTAGGGTTTAGTCATCCCTTCTCCATATAATGCATATACGCAGGGGGAGTTAACTTGGCATCTCTCCTCTTCATGGATTTATATTGCATATATATTTATCTTGTTTCTTTACTACTTTGTTGATGAGTTACAAAGAGGGGGAGAGACATTTAGAGTTTAAGTATGCATGTTTATTTTTGTTTATGCATATAAGTTTATGTGTGTTTAGTTTATGTGCTTTCATTGAATATCTTTATATTTTATGCTATGTAAGAGTTAAGGTGGAGCTTCTATGGAGCATATCTTTAATCCATGCATATATAACTCCATAAGTTTTGTCATCATCAAAAAGGGAGAGATTGTTGGCCCAAAGGCCCATCACTCTAGTTTTGATGATGATTAACTCATGGAGTTATGGTACAATGATCTTGTTTTTAATAAGTTTCAGATATTTAAAAAGGTCTTAGTTGGTGTTTAGCTTCAAAAAAATATTCAAAGTCAAGTTTTGAAGCTATCACATGTTAATTCAAGAGTTCGGGCTTTAAGATCACATCAAGTACTCAAAGAAGAGTCTAGCTCATGGATCAAGTTTGGATCAAGTCAAGATGGAAATGAAAATTTTCAAGAAAAGATTTTAAAGAAGACTTGAGTCCTAATTTGTAAGTTTAAAATTATTGTTTTAGGATAAAATATAAATGATAGATTAGTTTTGAATTGCTCAAGTTCACATGCACAACTTTTAAGTTTTATATTTTGGTTTAACATGTATACATTTTGAGTTTTAGTTTATCAAGTATACATACATTGATTTCATGAATAGATTTCATCAAAACAAGTTTATATGTGTATTGGATTTCATCCATATGCATTCATGCTCAGTATGTTTAGAAAAACTTATTTTGATGTATCTAGTTCATGTGTATAAGTTTTGTTTTTATCAAAACTTATTTTGGTATTTATTGTAAAAAAATAAATATATATCATCTACTATGTATATTGGATTATATCCATACACATCATGCTTCAAATGTGTTTCATTATCTTATTTTTGTATTCATACAAGTTTAAAGAAAAATCAAATTTTCATTCCAAAGTTTGGTTTTAGAATAATACAGTTTTTGTTTAAAGCTTTAATTTCTATATCTCAAAAATAATTCACATGTTCGTAATATGTGTTGATTTTTGATCACACATATTTCTACTTCAATTTATTTACATGAATTTATTTTTATGAAATTTATAAGGATTTTTTGGAATTTTTATGAGTTTTTGAAATTGGTTTTATTCCTTAAAAATTCGGTGTTAGGGCTGCTTATGGTCGATCGACCGATCGATCGAAGGAAGGCCCGGTCGACTGACCGGTCGACCGAAGTGCACAATATACACGAGTCCATAGTGGTCGACCAGGTCGGTCGACCAACTGAGAGACAGTTTGTCTCTGTTGGGTCGCGGTCGACCGACAAAGCCTGGATTGGGGGCGGTCAACTAGGCAGTCGACCGGCAACCCCAACGGTTAAAAAATTGATCGTTGACTGGTCGACCGAACGATGATCAGAGAGAAACAAGCACTAGAAAATGTGTGTATTATGAAATCAGTGAAAATGTATATGTGCTAATGTTCCCTCGATACTTCCGTTATAGCATTGGCTCAATGGGTCGAATCCACAGGGATGAGAGGGATAGAAGCATTAACATTTTTTATTCACGTCGGTTATTTACAAGTTCTTCTTTGTTAAAGAATGAGAAAAGAAAATAAATTCAGAAGTGATAGATGAAGAAGGCGAAGAAAACGACGATGTGATAACAAATAAAAGTGACAGTGAAGAAAATGAAACAAAGGCGAACTAAGAAAGTGGTGAAGACATTGATAGGAAAATGATAAAAAAAAGTTTTGAAAATGATTTTTAAAACAATGTAAAAAGAAGAAGGAAAACTATGAAAGAAAACTCATGGCTACTAACTACTAATTGCTCTACTAACCATGCTAACCTCTTAGTGATAGTTGCCTCACATGAATTCTTGGCAATCACTAATCGTTGGCTTTATGAGATGATAAAAAGTATGGCCCATAAGATTGTTCTTCTACATTCAAATAACACATCCATACCACACAACAAGTTGCAAGCTACTATTAGATCATCAAAACGGTTAGAGGTGAGTATGAAATAAAGTTATCATTTGCAAGTTAGCAAGTTAGTGGTTTAGATGTTAGAAATGTTAGAATTTAGAATCCATCATCATGAGCCATCAATGGCTCTTGCAAGAGCATGGCCATGTAGAGGCTACTAGATTCATGTGGATTATCAAGTAAGGGGTTAGATGGTTAGTGGTTAGTAGTTAGATTGCCATGAGAAGAAAAGTTAGCAAAGCATCATGTAGAAGATGGAGAAGATTACAATGGAGAAGAAAGGAGACACATTTACATAGATTGTTACCATCTATTATATCAATCTCTCTCTGAATCTCTCAGCCCTAATACATGATCTAAAAAGAAATGAAATACAAAAGAAAATAAGAAGAACACCTACACTACCCTACACTAAAAGATAGAAGACCTAGCCTAATTCTAAATCTGCTTGTGTTTCAGGCCTCTGTAGGGGTTTTTATAGGCAAAAGAGGTGTCTAGAAGACGAGACGATGCCACGCGTCAAAAATTAACGCATGGGCCCACCAAATTGCTGCGAAAACGTGGCGTTTACCACATTTTCGTGGCAAAACCAGGGACTTAGATCCCTGGTTTTGGCGAGGAACTTCTCCTGGCTTCGAGGACCTTCCTGGTATATTCGGATTCTGATATTTTTGCCCGGATATTCGTCTAACATGTGCAAAGGTTAGGTTCAATGCATCTTCTAGAAGCTTCCTTACTTGGCCTCCAAGAAATCCGGATTTAATTACCCGATAATGGGTATAATTAAGCTCTTATTACTCCTTTGCCCTTAGACTCTTGATTTATCTGCAAGAGAGACCAAAATGTGGTTTAGACAGACATTAATTCATAACGTAGTAGAGAAATGTGATATAATAATGAAGAATTGTAGACTAATCAAACGGTCGACCGACAGGCCAATCTGGCCCCAAACGGCTAGTTTTTGACAGCCTATTTAAGGAGTCTTTTGGGCTAGTTTTGTAGAAGATTTTTTCAAGTATTTTCAAGAGCTTTTCACAGAGTTTCTTAACAAGTTTTTGGAGCATTAATTTTATATCAATTGAGAGTTTATCAAGAGTGATTCTCTTGAGTTTTCAAAATATTTTCTTGAGCTTTTTTCTCTCAAATTTATCTAGTTTCTCATACAAACTTGAACTTATCCATTGCTATATCCATCCTCTAGGATTCTTGTTGTGAGAGTGTTTGTAGGTGATCAAGAGAAGTGATCACCAAGTGCTTCTCCTTTTGTATTTGGAGGAATTGTAGAGGTTGTGGCCTCGGCGAGCTTGTGAGTTCGCGTGTGTTGTTCTCGCAGGAACAAGTGAGAGAATTGTGGGTCCAAGATTTCTTGAGGGACTTGCAGGTCCAAGGGTTCTTGAGGGATCGGTTGATGGGATTGTAGTTGTTGCGGCACGGGTGATCTTGCGGGATTGTAGTGTTACAACACCGAGTGATCTTGCGGGATCGGTTCAGGTGAAAATTCTTCATAGTAGTGAAGGCGAAGACATAGAGCAAGTGGCTCGAAACTCGAAACAAATTATCCCGTGTTTGCAATTACTCATCTCTCTCTCTCTTTGTTCACTTGTGTTTATATATCTTGCAAGCTCATATTGTTCACATCATTATATGCTTGATATTGCTTGTGCTTAATTGATATAAATGCTTGGGATTGTTTAATATCTTTCATATTCTTATTCCTTGCCTACTCTTTACATGCTAGATATTGTGTTTGTGCTCACACAAGTATTGAACCAAGAGAGGTATAGTAGCACCTCAACTCTTAATCTAGAGGAATCTTAAAGAGAAGTCCAGAGCCCTTTACCAGAATTCGGCTTCACTCTTTGCTTATACGTTGTGAGTTAGTATAATGGTTTTAGTTTGCTTAATAAGTTTTAATTTCACATTTGTTTGGCATTTGATCAGCACAGCACCAATTTGTAAGTTCACCTAGAGGGGGGGTGAATAGGTGATGGCTAATCTAAAGGTCACTTATGATCAAATAATGCGGAATTAAAACTAAGTTGACCAAATTAAAGTTTCTTTTAATTAAACACTTATGTATAACACAAGAGTGTTGCCGAATTCCCTTGCGAGGCTCTGGACAAGCTCCTCTAGATTCCCCTTGAATGGGTTGAGGTGCCGCGTTGGCTCTCTTGGTTGAATACTAGTGTTAACAACAATCCCAAGCAAGTATGTATATCAATTATGAGCACAAGGGAATATATCATGCATATATAAGATGAACACAATAAATTGAATGCAAGATATAAAAGAGACAAAGAGAGAGAGAGGGATAGAGTAAGCAATCGCAAACACAAAGTGTTTGTTTCGAGGTTCGAGCACACTTGCTCTACATCCCCGCCTTCGACACACGAAGGATTTCCACTATGCAAGATCCACCGGATCTCTCCTCGGTGCCGTACACCTACAAACCCTCGGACTCCCAAGTCCCGTACACACGCAAGTCCACCGACTCGCCGAGGCCGTACCTCTACCACCAAAAGTTCACAACCGAACTCCAACCACCAACAACGAGCACACTTGCCCGTTTCCTCAAATACAAAGAAAAGATCTCTTTGATGATCACAACACTTGATCACCTAAAGAGCACTCTCACTACAACACACCTATAAGAATATCTAGCAATGGAAAGCTCAAGTGTGTGGTGAGAAAATGAAGGAAAGAAAGCTTTGTTGGAAAACACAAGAAATCACTTAAACACTCTCTTGATAAAACTCTTCCTTTTGATTGGAAGTATTTGCACTAAAATCTTGTAGAGAAACTCCTCTAAAAGTGTCTGAAAAACAGCTCAAGAAGTCTCCTAAATGTTAACCTCAAAACAGATGACAAAATCCCAATTTATAGGCTTCAGAAAAATAGAGCCGTTGGGGTTCTGTCAGAGCTGGCGGTCGACCTCCGGTCGACCGGCCAACGGTCATTTTTCTGACCGTTGCAGCCACCGGTCGACTGGTGAGTCGACCGCTCTTCTGGAATGAACTGTCGGTCGACCGGTCCGGTCGACTGGCAATTTCCAGAGAGCAACAGGTTTGGGGCGGTAGGGTGTCGGTCGACCTCCGGTCGACTGATACGCACATGCACAAAATTGTGCATGTCGGTCGAGTGCCGGTCGACTGCCGGTCGACCGGTCACTGAGAAATTCTGAAAAAATCAGAACTTCCAGGACCTGGAAAATTATGGAATTGGTTTTGGGTCTTGGATAAAATGTTTTGGTCTTGAAAGATCATAGAGTATGAGCATGTGTCATACTACTATCAAGGTAAAATACTTGGTAAAAATTCTTTTGATAAAAACCTAATTTTCCATGAAATGTTTTTCCAAACCTTTATCAAATACAAAAACAAGATATTTGAGTTCATTTTAAAGCATAGTGTGTATGGATATGATCCACTACACAATCATAAGAAATATCTATGTTTTTGACATAAAGCACTAAACATGATTTTGGTTTAAAGATATGAACTATGAAATACCAAAATCCAAGATAAATGTTTTGTCTCAAAGAAAATCTTTGTTCTAAATAAAAATTCTTTTCCAAACATAAAAATCTTTTATGAAAGCAATTTAAATCAAGAGTTCTATCAAGAGTGTGTGTGTGTGATATAACTTGAGCAATCCACCAACTATCTATCCTTTACATTTTTACTAAAACAAAAAAATACAAATTCTATACCTAGACCCAAGTCTTCAACTTCTTGAAGTCTTCACTTGAAGGCTTCTCATCTTCTTGACTTGGTCCAAGCTTGATCCAAAAACTCCTTGGATCACAACATGCAAGCTCCAAATCTTTGTTCTTTAATCCTTTATTGAGCTATGCACCTACTAAGATCTTGATCATGAATCTGTCACTAATTAAACACAAGATCATTAGTAACTATAACTACATGAGTTGATCATCATCAAAACTAGGGTGAAGGGCCTTTGGGCCAACAATCTCCCCCTTTTTGATGATGACAAAACTCATGGAGTTATATATGCATGGATTAAAGTAAACCTTCAAAGAAGCTCCCCCTTAACTCATGCATAATAAATAAGCAATAGATATTCAATGAAGTACATAAAAATGTATGCAAATGAATGCACAAAAATGCACAAATCTTTTTCTCAAACTTTTATATTCTTTTATTTATTTGGTATGCATGAGTAAAAGCACAAGTCAAAATCTTTCTCCCCCTTAAGTAAGGAAATCATGAAATCATGCATATAAAATCACAAATTCTTCTCCCCCTTTTTGTCAATCATCAACAAAGGGTTCAAAGAAAAATACATCAAACAAATTTTTCTCCCCCTTTTTGTTAAAAACAAAGAGATCAAGGAGGGGTAAATACAAATCAATCAATAAAATTTATATGCGATATAAATTCATGAAGAGGAAGACGTTAAGTTAGCTTCCCGACACATATACATTACATGAAAGAGGGATGACAAGCCCTAATTCACATAACGTATAATATGTCATGCATAATAGGAGATGTGAAGCTCCCCCTACACACGTATATCATATAAAGAAGAGTTGTCAATCTCCTCAATTTATAATATACTCAACATGAATCTATATGTAAGAGAGATGTTAAGCTCTCCTTGCATATAGACAATACAAATCAAAATATTTTGAATTTTTCTTATGAAAACAAAATTTTGAAATATCTTAAAATATAACATTTTCTTTTAAGGTACCAAATGTAGAACAACCAAATTTTGAATTTTGATACCAATTATGAAATACAATGCATAAGCTTATTATGAAATACCAATTTGAAATCTAATTAAGCTTAGCATCAACAATCTTTGTGCTTAAAATATAAGAGTCAATTTTAGCTAAAGCACAAGTACAAATCATATATATGTATGAAAAGAGTATATCAATTGAAGTAGATACATACATATATGAAAGAACAAAATATGAGTATATACAACAAGAGTCAAATTGATACCAATTGAAAATATCCAATGATACCAATTGAAAAGTAAGCATAAGTGTATACATCATATAATCTACTATATGAAGAATTCAAACTAGTTAAATGAAAGTGTTTTAACAACTAGTAAGGAATCCTTCAACCAAGGAATACAACAAAAAATATTTTCATGGAATATGCATAAATCACAAGGCACTAAAACACTCTAATCCATAAAGTCCATTTAATGTTTTCAAGAGATGTGAGTGTACTAATGTTATGTGAAACATGGCATCATGAAATTACAATAAAACTCAATATTCCTTCAATTCATAAATTTTGAATTCTCGAAATCCATCAAAAAAAAAAATTTTATTAAAAAAAATGTTTCATAATATATGTATGTTTTGTCAATACAAGAAGCATACATACATATCTCTAACACAATTGAGTCCATATATATAGATTTGCATGAAAGGCAAATGACTCAAGAGGTATCCATGTATATTTTAATGTTTTGGCAAAAGAAACTTATACATGAAATGAAATCACATGATCAAAACATAAATCCAATTGGGAATACAAGTTTAAGAATGTAATGATCATCAACACAAGGCTATACTAGTACATCTAATAGGCACAAATAAGCATTCAACCCAATCATATATAGATTTATTTGTGGTCCATAAGGTGTACAAGTATAAATCCAAGTGTTGACAAATACTAACATCTAAACTAATATTCAATACAATGTAGCATCAAAAATTTTGAAATCACAAAAGAATTTATCCAAAAAAAATAGAATCATGTGCAATACTTGAAGAATAGATAACTAGTTTAAATAAATTTTTGACAAACTAGTTAAAGATCCTTCATAAATAAAAAAATCATATGTTTTTCATGAATAATACTAAATACATAAAAGTTCAAGCACTCATATTCCATAAAGCTCCAAATTATATATATTTTCTTAAAGATAGAGTGTTCAAAGGTTATGTAAATAGTGTCTACATGAAAATAGTCATTGAAGCCCAAAACGATCATAAGTTAAATTTTTAACAACAAATCATGAAAAATCATTTTTCACTAAAATCAACAATTTTCATGGTATATGTATGGTTTATACAAATCTAACAATATGCATACATATCTCAAAAATTAAAAAAAGTCTATTAAATGTTTGCATGAAGGCAAGAGACTCACGGGTATACATGTATATTTATTAGATTTGAATTAAGCATGCATATACATGAAGTAAATCACAAAAATTGGCAAAAACATGTATAAAAGAGAATCATCAAAACTAGATTATACACATGCATAGAGTGGATACAAGTGAGCATGAAGTTCAATCATATATGAGTCAATTGTAATTCACTATGTGTACATGTATAGATACAAGTTTTGAAATATTCTACATCTAAGCATGTAAATACCACATGAAGCACAAAAAAAAATCTTAAAACATGAACATGCTATGAATATGATAAAAGTATAAAGCATGTACAAAAAAATAGGAGTTTAGAATTTGTTACCAACTCCAAAGCTCCTAGCATGGTGGTTGACCCACCAAAATTCCTTGATAGCAATGCATCCCAATGTTTGTCCATCATGTCCATTGCATTGGCTACCAAGGCACCAATCCTCTCACGTTTTGTGAGAGCCTCCACCTATATCAAAATCAAAGGGTGGGGGTTTTGGTACCCATGTTTTCTTGGGTCCTTTGGGGTTAGCATTGTTGTAAGGAACCCAAAATCTATTATACTTAGCAAAATATAAATATGGTTTCTTATCAAAACAATATCTTGCTAGATGGCCTTTGCGGCCGCAATGTGTACAAATGTACACCTTAGCATGATGCTTATGAGTGTGATTGTGATCGTGATGTGCACCATAAGCATGAGCATGATGAGTATGATGATGTGCTTGAGCATGTGGAACTTGTTTCTTTTGAAACAAAGATTCCAACTTAGAATGATTGAATGCACATGTGCTCAAATTAGAGCTCAAATTATTTATCTTATTTTTCAAGTTCTTAATCTCATTAGTAGTGGCATGAAAAGCATGATGAGATGAAGAATCATTTTTCTTTTTCTTTTGAGAAACATTATCTTTTTCTTTTTCAACAAATTTTCTTTTTAAAGATTTGTTTTCTTGCAAAATACTTTCTTTTTGTTTTTCTACCATAGCAATCTTATCCTTCAAAGACATATTCCCTTCACATAAATCATTCAATTTAGACATAAGGGAAACATTCTCATTTTTCAAATTCTCATTTTCTTTTTCTAAACATGCAAGTTTATTTCTAAGAGAATCATTTTCTACATGCATGCAATCAATGTTCTTTTTCAAATTCTTGTTATCTTTTTCCAAACATGCAATGTTATTTCTAAAAGAGTCATGTTCTACATGCATGCAAGCAATATCCTTTTTCAAATTTTTATTATTCTTTTTATCATGTCATATTTCTCAAGCAATAATTGGCAAAATGTATTAAGCTCATCATATGACATATTAACATCCTCATCCTCGGATTCGGAGTTTACCTCAAGGGGGTTATCCCCTTGGACCATGTAGCACACGTTGGAGATGTCGCTTCCAACGTCCGAATCGCTCCCCGCATAGTATAGATCCTTTTCGCCAAGGGAGGTGAGGGTATTCCACACTACAAAAGCCGAGTCGAGATTAGTTAACTTAGACAAATAATCATCATCTAAGCTAGATACTAAAGCATGTAGGGCCTTTGCATTAGCCTCAATGTTCTTACCATTTAAGCAATATTCTTTATTAGTTGTGGCAAGATATACACTAAGGCCAAGTCCTTTGAGGAACAAAGACATCTTAACCTTCCAAATTTGGATGTTAAGGATATCAAAGGTGGGTGGTGACATGAAGTCCATTGTGTGTGTACAAATCTTGTGATTAGCCTAAAAGAGGATCTTTAACTCTTAGGTTGTTAGACCCAATATCAAGAGCACTAGCTCTGATACCAATTGTAAGTTCACCTAGAGGGGGGGGTGAATAGGTGATGGCTAATCTAAAGGTCACTTATGATCAAATAATGCGGAATTAAAACTAAGTTGACCAAATTAAAGTTTCTTTTAATTAAACACTTATGTATAACACAAGAGTGTTGCCGAATTCCCCTTGCGAGGCTCTGGACAAGCTCCTCTAGATTCCCCTTGAATGGGTTGAGGTGCCGCGTTGGCTCTCTTGGTTGAATACTAGTGTTAACAACAATCCCAAGCAAGTATGTATATCAATTATGAGCACAAGGGAATATATCATGCATATATAAGATGAACACAATAAATTGAATGCAAGATATAAAAGAGACAAAGAGAGAGAGAGGGATAGAGTAAGCAATCGCAAACACAAAGGGTTTGTTTCGAGGTTCGAGCACACTTGCTCTACATCCCCGCCTTCGACACACGAAGGATTTCCACTATGCAAGATCCCACCGGATCTCTCCTCGGTGCCGTACACCTACAAACCCTCGGACTCCCAAGTCCCGTACACACGCAAGTCCACCGACTCGCCGAGGCCGTACCTCTACCACCAAAAGTTCACAACCGAACTCCAACCACCAACAACGAGCACACTTGCCCGTTTCCTCAAATACAAAGAAAAGATCTCTTTGATGATCACAACACTTGATCACCTAAAGAGCACTCTCACTACAACACACCTATAAGAATATCTAGCAATGGAAAGCTCAAGTGTGTGGTGAGAAAATGAAGGAAAGAAAGCTTTGTTGGAAAACACAAGAAATCACTTAAACACTCTCTTGATAAAAACTCTTCCTTTTGATTGGAAGTATTTGCACTAAAATCTTGTAGAGAAACTCCTCTAAAAGTGTCTGAAAAACAGCTCAAGAAGTCTCCTAAATGTTAACCTCAAAACAGATGACAAAATCCCAATTTATAGGCTTCAGAAAAATAGAGCCGTTGGGGTTCTGTCAGAGCTGGCGGTCGACCTCCGGTCGACCGGCCAACGGTCATTTTTCTGACCGTTGCAGCCACCGGTCGACTGGTGAGTCGACCGCTCTTCTGGAATGAACTGTCGGTCGACCGGTCCGGTCGACTGGCAATTTCCAGAGAGCAACAGGTTTGGGGCGGTAGGGTGTCGGTCGACCTCCGGTCGACTGATACGCACATGCACAAAATTGTGCATGTCGGTCGAGTGCCGGTCGACTGCCGGTCGACCGGTCACTGAGAAATTCTGAAAAAATCAGAACTTCCAGGACCTGGAAAATTATGGAATTGGTTTTGGGTCTTGGATAAAATGTTTTGGTCTTGAAAGATCATAGAGTATGAGCATGTGTCATACTACTATCAAGGTAAAATACTTGGTAAAAATTCTTTTGATAACCTAATTTTCCATGAAATGTTTTTCCAAACCTTTATCAAATACAAAAACAAGATATTTGAGTTCATTTTTAAAGCATAGTGTGTATGGATATGATCCACTACACAATCATAAGAAATATCTATGTTTTTGACATAAAGCACTAAACATGATTTTGGTTTAAAGATATGAACTATGAAATACCAAAATCCAAGATAAATGTTTTGTCTCAAAGAAAATCTTTGTTCTAAATAAAAATTCTTTTCCAAACATAAAAATCTTTTATGAAAGCAATTTAAATCAAGAGTTCTATCAAGAGTGTGTGTGTGTGATATAACTTGAGCAATCCACCAACTATCTATCCTTTACATTTTTACTAAAACAAAAAATACAAATTCTATACCTAGACCCAAGTCTTCAACTTCTTGAAGTCTTCACTTGAAGGCTTCTCATCTTCTTGACTTGGTCCAAGCTTGATCCAAAAACTCCTTGGATCACAACATGCAAGCTCCAAATCTTTGTTCTTTAATCCTTTATTGAGCTATGCACCTACTAAGATCTTGATCATGAATCTGTCACTAATTAAACACAAGATCATTAGTAACTATAACTACATGAGTTGATCATCATCAAAACTAGGGTGAAGGGCCTTTGGGCCAACACAATTCACCCCCCTCTAGGTGATCTACACAACTTCAGTTCATGTGTGTGAGCCACATACATATATTATAAGAGGGTCAATTTCGTGTTGATGTGTAAATAAAATATAAGAAGAGGTCCAGAGACTTTAAAGTTTTATAATTCTAAAACCCGATATCTTATTCATGTGCCAAAACGGAATTGACCATCTTATAATATGTGTATGTGACACATGCTAGTATTTGAGAGTATTTCAAAATGAAGTGAAGTTCATTTAGTCCCACATTAGATAGGGGAAGAACTTTATGGTGTTTAAATATGAAGTCTCTCTTATGATGGGTTGTGTGGGGTTAGAAACCAAAGGGTGCTCGCTTGCACACAAGCCTAGTGAAGAAAATTGAGTTACTAGTTCGAAAAACTTTAATGAGCATGTGCGCTCGCATCACACCCGTAGGGGGTGCAAATCTGGGTTTCAGAGAGCCTCACAGGTATGACCGAATAGGCTATTTTTTTGATTTAAAATTAAAATAAACTCAATGGATCAGAGTTAGGCATTTCATCCTCTATCTCTGCCCAAGGACTTTCTGGTGAAGGAAAATGCTCTTTATAAAGGATCTGATCTCTGCTTCCAAAATACAATTGAGCTGTCTTCTTCCCCTCTAAAATTTCCCAGAAAACTCTTTTGTGCTTCCCTGCAACTCTTGAGTAAACAAAACTAAGATATTCGAGGGTTTATGCATTGTGAGTGCATGCTTGCAGGGTCAGCGATCGTTGAATCTTAGACAGTAAGCCGCCATCAATTTGCTGCATCGAAATACTCTCTCAGAGGGCGCGATTTACTCTTAAGGACAGTGCTCCGCATGTCTCGATCAAAATAAGAGAAGTTCCTTCCTTTTTAAAAGTTTAATTTTAAAAATTAGATCCTAATAGTTTTGCAATTTTGCCAACAACACACACATTACCAAACCAGTGGTGTCTCTATTTAGCGTTGTTCCATGTGCATTCTTAAAATAAGAAACAAGTTCTTTACGCATATTGGTCCGTATAGGTACCACCATACATGCTTCAAAGTTAATAGAATGGTGGAGACAAAGTGGACAAAAGTAAAATGTTATTAGAATGGTGAAGACAAAAATCACAAATATGGGATCTTTCAAAGAAGATGGGTTCAATGATAAACCACTGATGCGCTCAGCATTTCTGTTCAAAACTATTGAATTCTCATCAAACATTTACAATTTCCAGACGGCTCCTGAATACTGGCTGAACCTTGACCCATCATGGAAGGGGACTGGTCCCCCAATGCACCGGCACTTCCACTTCCACCCTGATGGCTCCTAGCCGTCAGACCGGGACGGCCAAGTGCGGGGCGGTTGTGAGCGCACGTCCTCAATCATCACCAGTTATGTGGTCGATGGACGGATCAGGGAGCATTATGTCAGAATCAACAGGTGGCCCCAGGTGGCCCCAGATGGCCGTGTCCAGGAAGGATGACTGGAGTTGGGAGACTTCCAACTATCTCTACGACTACAACAGTGTTCCTGATGCTGAAGGGAGGGTGCATGACACGGGACCTCTCTTCCCTGTCTGGTTACTCGAAACACTTCAAGTATCTAGTAAGAAGTATGCGCGAGCGCTATTAGCATAAAGCTACCTTTGGTGCTTGTGCTGTTATAGTGGTTGTAAGTAGGGATGAAAATGGACATGCCCATGGGCCCGCGTTGGACATGCCCAATAGAAATTCTGTATAAGAATATAAATTTTCTCATATTCCTATAGAAAATTTTCTATTGAGCATGTCTAATCGGGGCCCATGGGCATACTCATTCTCATCCCTATTTGTAAGTGTTGCATATATGTCCGCTAGCGAAATGAGGCTTTGTGTGAAGTCTGCTATCTTATCTATGTGAGTAGTTTTGAAAAATAATGTACGAATTACTGCTAAACTATTTAAATTAAACTTTCAAGAAGGAAGAAACTTGCGTGCGGAGTACTATCCTTAAGAGTAGATCGCGCCCCTCTGAGAGTGTTTCTTGGTGCAGCAGGTTGATCGCGGCCTACCCTCCAAGATTCAATGATCGTTGGCCCTGCAAGCGTGCACTCGCAATGCACACGCCCTCGAATAGCATGGTTTTATTTCCTCTAGAGATGCAGGGAATAACTGAAGAGTTTAAGAAAATTTAAGAGGAGGAGGAAGATGGTTGAGTTGTGTTGTTGAGAGCAGGGTATAGGTCCTTTATAAAGAGAGTTTTTCATCACTAGAAAATCTTTGGGTAGAGAAAACAATCTTTGAACAGAGAATCAATCTTTGAACAGAGGAAGAAATCTTTTCTTGTGTAGAAAAACAATATTGCCTTTCAAAGTGTCACTACAAAACTTGGGCAGAGAGCTCTCAACGGCTAACTCTGACATGACAGGACATAGAAAGATACAAAGCTCAACAACTATCTCTGACCCAAATATTTTGATAGGATTTGAAAAGATTTTATTTTAATTTTAAATTTAAAAATAAAATTGACAAAACTTAGCCTATTCGGGTCACACCCGTGAGGCTCTGAAACTCGAATTTGTACGCCCCTGCGCGTGAGATGCGGGTGCACATGCGCATTAAGCATTTCTAGACCCGGTAACCTAATTTCCTTCGCTGGGCCTAAATGGGCTTAGGTGCACACGAGCACCCCATAGTTTTTAGCCCACACAACCCATCATAAAAGGTACTCCATATATAAACACTAAAGAGTTCTTTTCCTATCTAATATGGGACTAAAAGAACTTTGCTTAATTTTAAAATACCTTCAAATACTAACAATCCCTACTATTTCAAAATTAAAAGGAAGGATAATACGAATGAGAGAGAAGAGGAGGAATCAAATATGGAGGAAACATGATAACTCAATGCTTCAATAGTGGTGACTTTTGATCTATGAACCACTACCTAAGATATGTAGGTATGTCCCACAGGAAGTTAGTGAAACATAAAGTTTTTATGAACCAATCTCCCTAATTATGAATCATTGACCAACTATCCACATATCATTCTTAGAACGAGCTGTTCAAATGGTTGGAGTGAATCGGCCATGCGTCCTACCTGGATAGTCATGAGCGCTCTAGAGAATATGTCTACATTATCATAGAAAGTGACCCCACTTCCACACTCATATAGGTGGATCCATCAAGTTGCATTGCAATTAAACACAAAACCCAATAAGGGCTATGGTAATCTATTAAGAGCTAATGCTCATTCTATGCACATTATAATTTGCACTATCAACATCATAGAAAGGGACTTCTCAATAATAAAATAATGATAGTGCATCACCAAGTCAACAAATGATTTGTTATTACCCATATGAACCTACTTCATGATTCATTAATCACATAGGCTGGGTTACTATCATTTTTGACTCTTTGTTATAGACATGAGTCCCATTCCTGTCCATGTATTCTCTACTAGTTTTCTCCCTAGTGGTTTGGTAAATGGATCACTTATATTAAGTTCTAACCTCACATAGTCAAGAGATATGATTTCATCATCCAGCAGCTGGTTTACAATTTTATGTCTTAGGCGTATACGCCTACTCTTTCCATTGTATATTTTATTCTTAGTTCTAGCAATACTAGCTTAGTTATTACAATGAATAGACATAGACGGAGTTGGTGTCTTCCAAATTGGTATATCAATCAAAAGATTTCTGAGCGCTCAGCTTTAATACCTGCCTTCTCTAAGGCAACAAACTCAGAATCCATAGTGGAGCGAGGTATGACAGTTTGCTTGGATGATTTTCAAGACACCGCACCCCCACCAAGTGTGATAACATATCCACTCGTGGACTTTAACTCATCAAAATTGGAGATCCAGTTAGCATCTGAGTATCCCTCTAAAACAGAAGGAAAGCCACAATATGTCAAACTATAATTAATAGTTCCTTTTAGATACTTTAACACTCGATATAATGTTGTCCAATGGTCCTTATTAGGACAGTGAGTGTAACAACTAAGTCATCCCACAACATAAACAATGTCATTTCGTGTATAATCTATCAAGTGCATTAAACTACCAATGATTTGTGCATACTCAGATTGTGACACACTTTGTTCTTTATTCTTTCCTAAGTGAATGCTGCCATCATAAGGTGTGGAAACAAGAGTGCAGTTAAAATGACCAAATCTTTTCAACATTCTTGCTATATAGTGTCTTTGTGAAAGCATGATATGATCAGAATCTCTAATTATTTTAATTCCAATATCACATCAATTTCACCAATGTCTTTCACATCAAAGTTATGGGACAAATGATTTGGTGTCATTTATAATTTCTAAGTTTGTACCAAATATAAGCATATCATCAACATAAAAACATATGATAACACCAACATTATTCTCAAATTTAGTATAGATACATTTATCAGCCTCATTAATCTAATAACCATAGGAAATAAGAACACTATCACATTAATCATGCCATCGTTTGGGTGCTTGTTTTAAACCAAATAAAGATTACAAGTTTGCAGTCATTTTTAGTTGTCACACAACCTTCAGGTTGGTCCATATATATTTTTTCATCCAGTTCTCCATTTAAGAATGCAGTTTTAATATCCATTTGATATATCACAAGCTTATGAATAGATGCTAAAGAAAACAACACTCTAATAGATGCAATTCTAATCATAGGAGCTAATGTATCAAAATAATCAAAGTCTTTCTTTTGAGTGTATTCTTTAGCAACCAATATAACTTTAAATTTATCCAAAGGCCCATCAGGTTTCAGTTTTCTTTTAAATAAACCAATTGGTTTTGCACTTGGTGGCAAATCAATAAGTTCCCAAGTGTGATTCGATAATATGAATTCTAATTCAATATTAATAGTCTCTTTCTAGAATGGAGCATTCGGAGAGGAGATAGCATCTTTATAAGTGAGAGGGTCATCACCAACAAGAAATGTAAAGAAATTTTTACCAAAGTCAGTTTCTTTTCTAACTCTTTCACTTCTCCTTAGTTTAATCTCTCCATTATCATCAGCTCCTTGTGCATGACTAGATGATGAAGTATGAAAAGATTTATTAACATGAGTTTTCAATGAAAAAATATACTCAAAGAATTCTGCATTTTTAGTTTCATTAACCTCCATAACATTATTATCACTTCTAGTAATAAGAAACCTATATGAAGTACTATGATGTGCATAACGTATAAACATGAAGTCAAAAATTTTGGGTCCTAATTCCTTTCTTTCTTTTGGTTCAGGTAGAAGAACCTTAGCTAGGCACCCCCATACTTTTAAATAGTTTAAGTTTGGTGTATGACCTTTCCAGATTTCATATGGGGTTATGCCGGCTTTCTTATAGGGTATTCTATTTTGAATATGACAAACAGAGAGTATAGCCTCCCCAACAGGTTCAGAGGTGCACCAGAACTTATAAGCATAGCAATCATCATATTTTTGAGTGTTCTATTTTTTTCTTTCAGCAACATCATTAGATTCAGGTGAATATGGAGGGATAGTCTTATGAATTATGCCATGTTATTCACAAAATTCATTAAATTATTTAAGTTCATATTCACCAGCTCTATCCGATCTCAATTCTTAATTTTCTTATTTAGTTGATTTTCAACTTCTGATTTATATTTCAGAATTTCTAAGGCTTCATCTTTAAATCTTAACAGATAGACTATTGTATATCTAAAACAGTCATCAATAAAGGTGATATAGAATTTTTTACCACCTCTAGTTAAGTTATTTTTTAAGTCACCAAGATCACTATGAATAAGTCAAGAAATTATTTTTTTTTTGTACACTTTTGCATGATTTCTTTGTAGATTTAGATTCAACACATATTTCACATTTGTCATGATCAGATATAGTTACATTATGCAAGAGACCTATATCTTTCATTTTCTTAATGTAAGAAAAACTAACATGTCCTAATGATCAGTCACATATATTGCATACACATTGTCACATTACCATACTTTTTATCTAATAAATTCTATTAATAAGTCTTATTCTTCTTTGTTAAATATAGGCCCATTGTTAAAAGAAAGAAAAGAGAAACAAGCCCAAAAGCCCATCAAATTCTGTTTTAATTCAGAATAAATTTGAAATCAGGGAATCAGAGCAGATATTGACAAATCAGAGAGGTTGTAAATCTTTTGAAATGAATCTTCCAAATCAAGTGGTTGAAGCCAACAATCAAAGGCTGTTCGTCAAATCCTGGAGCTGAAACGAGAAAACCAGCAGAAGATATGGGAGAATCACCAAATCAGGGAGTTCTACCATTTGGGTGTGGCCACCTGGCCATACCAGCGTCATGTTTTCACGGCCTTGTTAATTCTGTTGGGAGAGCATTTGCTTTCCCAATCTTCCCACGACCTCCCCCCTCTGGTTTTTCCCTATAAATATCATTTTCAACAGAGAAGAAAGGAGTGAAGATTAGGATTAGAATTTTTATTTATTCTTTAAGGTTTTAGGCTCTTTGTTAGATAGTATAAAAGTTGTAACTTTATTTTGTAATTTGTAGTTCAGATCAAATACCGATGAGAGAGAGGAATTGAGCGATTGTAATCCGAAGATTGAAGTGACATCAATAAAAGGATCAAGCTTTCTCTTCTACCACTCCAATTCACGGTATGTCTTGCTTTACTTACAAGTATTATTTTTCATCTTTCATGAGTAGCTAATTTCATTTTCTGGGCTCACTAATTACTCTCTTCTATCACCTCTCTCTTGATTGTTTTTTATGAAAGCAACACTTTTTGAATCAGAAAAACATCTTAGTTAAACTTCGTTCTTGAAAGCACATGAAGATGTCTTTACTTTAAACTTAGACTTTCAATGTACAAATCTTTTTAAGCTATTTTTATTTCATACTTGCTTCTTCGCGCTTGATGGTTTAACATTCTCTTTTTAATGATTTGTAAAGAAAGGGCTTAAGATTTAAACGAAATCATCTTATTTGTTTTATTTGGGCATTAAAAGAAACTAAAGGTTTTTTTGCTTATGATAAAAATGATGCACCCAGATGTTCTTGAGATAAGTACATAGTTGAGTAGAAAATTAGTGAGCCCAGACCTTCTCCTTCTTATATCAAAACAAATCACTTTTCAAAGCTTTTAAATCACCTTTTCCAAAGCCTTCTCCAAATTTGCAATTTTTCTTTTAATCATTTCCCTTCTTTTCATTATCTTTTTAACTAAAAAACTAGCACCATTCTTAATTTTCAAAACAGAACACCGAAAAGCTTTCATCGCATTCCTCCTCATGGACACGACCTGTTAGCTCAAAGCTACACGGTAAATCCTTACTCTTTCATTTTACAATCAATTTTTGGCGTCGTTGCCGGGGAGGAAACGGTGTATTTATTTTTTTAACAAGTTTGGTGTATTATTTCAGGGATGTCCAGATTCAGATTTAGCATTCAGGCTTTACAAGAGAAGACTTGGTATTCTGTACCCATACTCTTGAAAGTAGGAAACAAAATTTCAAGAAATTGCAAGTGCAAAAGTTAAAATTTTTATTGAACTACTAAAACTCTTTTTTGCAGGACACATTGCTTGCAAAAATAAAGTTTTTGTGTGTTATTATTCTTGCTATATCTGCTATTCACAATCCCTATTTTAATCCAATAGTAATCTGAGTGATTGTTAATTACTTAAAAAAACGTTTAGACTTGCATTCTAGGCATTTGTCTAATGATGTTTATTTTATAATTACTGTTGTAGATAGCTGGAGATAAGGTACGTATGCATTGCATATAGTTTAGGAAACATTCTTGGGTGATATTTGCTTTTGAATGTTACTTTTTTATATCATGCACACTTTGCAAAATCAATTCTAAAGGCAAAACCCAAATCAAGATAAGGTAGGGAAGTCATTACCCTTCCTTAGCTCACAAACCATCTCCAAGCACGCACAACCTAAGCCTAAGTAAAATCTGATAGACGGTGGCCTTAAGGACATCTCGAACTCACTAGGAGATTATCCTAAGAAGGAAGGTGTTGGAATTTGAATCCTGCCAAATCAGTGTTTAGGAAAGGGATTGAGGGGCAAACCCCGAAGGCCGGTGGTTTGGCTTAATTAGGCCCGTCGCTTTTGCGCGGATACCTCCCATTAATCTTGCCCTGACCTGGCTGATTAGCTTGCGGTCAAAATCTGCATTATACCTCCTGTGAAAAATCAACCAGTTAGGAGTTGTCTAGGTCAAGATTACCTTAGACTAGGCTTGGTTGTTTTCTCTTCTTGACTATTGGTGAACTTGTTTGTGATTGTGTTTGTGTATGCAAGTGTGGTCATGTAGGTTAACTAGAAACACATCACCACCCAAGTTCGAACCAAGACCAGATTCGATTGTGGCTCAACCGATATCTTTGCAGGATAGGTTCTATCCCATTAGAACCTCACTTCCATCCTGCATCCAACTTCCATCGGTTGGTGAACACAACTTTGAGCTTAAGCCAAGTTCATCAACACGCTCCCTAAGTTCCAGGGCTTAGAGTCCGAAGATGCTATTCTTTATAAGAGAATTTGAGAAAGTATGCTTAATGATGAAAATCTCACACCTTACAGATGATGCTATTAGGTTGAGATTTGTCCCATTTGCTCTTAAGGACTTAGTCAAGAAATGTCTCTATAGCTTAGTGGCCGGCTCTATCACATCCTGGGATAGTTTCATCAAGATCTTCTTAAAGAAATTCTATCCAATTCACAAGACTGCTCTCGTTAGGAAAAACATCATGCAGTTCAAGCAAGAATCTAATGAATCGTTTTGGAGGTACTTTGAACGCTTCAAAGACCTCCTTGTCAAATGTCCTCATCATGGAATAGGGAAATGGCGACAATGCCAAATTCTTTATGACAGTTTAGACTACTCAACCAAGACCCTCTTAGAAAGCATGTGCCAAGCGGATTCTTGCAGAAGGATGAGCAAGAAGGATGGGATTTATATGAGAATCTAGCTGAAAAGATCAGCCAATGGAACCTACTAGTGAAAGCTCTAGGAATCCAAGCTCTATCTCTTCAAAAGGAGGTCTCCATTCAATTGAATCATCCATAACTAACGAGGCTAAGTTAGCTAACCTAGCGAGAAGACTGAAAGTTTTAGAAACTAAGGAACCCAGTCCAGTCAATCAAGTCAACCCAAACCAATTTTCAACTCCGGGTTATACTTACTGTAGGCCATGAATCATGTGTTTAAGGAGTGTCCAGTATTTCAAGCTCAACAACACTTTTCTGAACTGATGAATGCGGCCTTTTCAAGGTCGAACAATGATCCTTATGCTCTAACGTACAATCCTGACTGGAGAAATCACCCAAATTTCTCATAGAGCCAACGAAATAATGACCACTCACGGTCAAACCATGCAAGCCACTTCCATTATTCCAGTAATTCTTCCAATCATCAACCCAACTTTTCAAATCACCCTCAAAATTCTCTCAACAATTTTTTACATTATCAACAAAATTTTCTCAACCAAGCTCCACAACCCTCCTTTCAGAATCCTCAGCTTGAAAGGAGAATGACTGACTTTGAGAGAAATATGGAAAGGTACATGAAGAACAAAGATTCTCTCATGCAAATAATACAGAGGCTAGATGGTCAAATGAGCCACTTAGCCAATCCACAAAATGAGAGGCAAAAGGGTACCTTGTCCAGTCAACCAATTAGAAATCCTAGGACTTCTCAACACGCTCATTTGGCTGAGGATCAATCATTGAATCAATGTAATGTTGTTCATACATTGAGGTCGGGAAAAAAAGTTGATAACCAATTGTCAACACCACCCAATCCCAGTCAGCACAATCACACTCCAGCTTCTACCTCATCTAGTCCCAATCCTTCCAAATCTGACGAATCTGAAACAGATAAGTCAACCAGTCAGGTGTACAAGCCTAGAGTACCATTTCCTAATAGGCTAAAGAAAAACAAGCAAAATCCACACATGGATAAATGTGTCACTCCTTGATGCCATCCAACAAGTCCCATCTAATGCAAAATTTCTTAAGGACATGTACACAAAGAAGAGAAAGACTAATGTACCCAAGAAAGTCTTCTTAGCCACTAACATTAGTGAGCTACTATCAGGTCTGATCCCTATCAAATACAAGGATCCGGGTTGTCCCATCATTGCCTGCATTATAGGACAAGCCGAGATTAGTTATGCACTTCTTGATTTGGGAGCAAGTATCAACCTGCTTTAATTCTCAGTTTATCAACAACTCGGGTTGGGCAATCTTAGTCCAACTCGAGTCACTATCCAACTGGCTGACCATTCTGTGAAAGTTCCTAAGGGGAAAATTAATATGTCCTTATCCGGGTTGGGGAGTTTATCTACCCAGTTGATTTCATAGTTCTTGAGACACAACTTGTGTCCAATCCTAGGGCTCAAACTCCTGTTATCCTACGGCGTCCATTCCTTGCTACTGCCAATGCTATTATTAATTGTAGGAATGGATCTATGAGATTAATCTTTGGGGACATGACTAGAGAAGTCAATGTCCTCAACCTAGAAAAACAACCTCGTAAGATAAGAGACCAAACATTTGAGGTAAACTTTGTTGAAAATAATTGTGATGAAGAAAGTGAAGGTATAGAGAATAAGTCTCTATTTCTTGATGAATTATTTAAGAATGAATGAGATTATCTTAATGATACGACATATGTCAGAGATCCTAATTTTAGAGCCCCCTTTAAAAAAAGGAAATTTGATTTGAATATCTTCACTTTCACTGAGCCAACCAATAATATATCGCATGAGAATCTAATTCAAGAACCTCTGATTGATATACTCTTTGAAAACCTCTTCGAAGAAGAACTCATGTGTTTGGATGAACTAACTAGAGATATTTTGGTTAATTACACATCTCTAGGGGAAAGTGTTGACCTAAGCTTTGAGGAGATATATGGAACTGAGTTAGAATTCCTAGGCATTCATAATGAAGAAGTTCCAACTGAGAAGTGTGGTGAAAATTAATTTTTGAATAATGAATGTAGTAAAATGAGGAAGAAACACCTAAAAAAGGTAAAACTGGGGAGAAAGAGAGCTAAAATGACAAAAACGAAATTAGCCTCCCCACTATGCCCTATAAAGAGGACCCATTGGAATGACGGAAAGAGAGCTAGAGGGATGAGATCGAAAAAGATCTAGGTATGAGAGAAACTTGATGTTGTACATATTTTTTGTATAATATATGCACCTCTTTTACATTTCATTTCATATATCTATACATTTCTTTCATACATTGGGGACAATGCATGAGATTAGTGTGGGGAGGGCTCTAACATGACTAATATAAAACTAAAAAAAAGAAGAAAAACAAAAAATATATATAAAAACTTTTTGAAAGGTAAGAATAATATTTTGATATATTTTTTATAAGAAATTAAGTCAATTTTAAGGAATAGGAAAATCATAATTAGGATTTCTTACACTTGGTCAAAATAAGATGACTTGTTTGATTTTTAGGGTTAGGAAGAAAATTTGTAAAAGTAATTTAGTCTTGATCTTTACCTTAATGAAATATGCACACTTTATAAACTTACACACTTAGGATTCAAAAACAACGATTCTTATGCTTTATAAAATATATATATATCTATGAAAGATGAACAAATCTAATTATTGATTAGCTAAGTGCTTTGGCCTAAGTAAGCCTTGGTATTTATGCGAAAGATGATTAGATAAATTTGAGACAAAAAATATATATATAAATCCTCTGATTAAGCTGGGTATTTGTGCCTAATAAAGCATGCGTATTCATGCCTAAAAGCGGTTCAAATAATAAAAAAAATCCTTAGTTTTGTGGCCTTGTTTGCTCGAGTCCTTAGGTCCTTGGGGTGTTTTCTCACCCGTGCCTAAGACCGTTTGGTTTGGGAGTCACCGATTATAGGCTTGTTACATGGGCAGATTAGAAAGCCTAATAGAATTAAGAATAAATACTACCAAAAATAAATATAAATAAGGTATAGGAGTCAATGTTAAAGAACCCTTAGTCAAACTTCACAGTCACGATGGTGCATAAGACTCAGGGTAAAGTAATAGACTAGATGAGAAATATAATTTGACTCCTTACTTTGACTGATGACATGTTTTTGAATAGAGACTATGTCTAGGAATGAAAAGTTTGATATTCCTATAACTTATAGATTACTTAAACTTTTACAAATATACTTCAAATATTTTCTCCTTTCAAAATGCTTTTTGAAAATACTAACATTTTTTCTCTTTTTTTTATGAATTTTGTGGGTGCAATCCACTGAAAACACTCATGAGACAAAACTCATGCTCTAGGGGTAACCTAGAGGTTTAACGGCTTGTTGCCCATGCTCGGTGCAATCGAGTGACCTGCGAAAGTGGTCTAATAATTGATTAGAATTAGTTTTAATATTTTGCTCGAGGGCGAGCAAAAGATAAGCGTGGGGGTGTGATCAGTCACATATATTGCATACACATTATCACATTACCATACTTTTTATCTAATAAATTATATTAATATGTATTATTCTTCTTTGTTAAATATAGGCCCATTGTTAAAAGAAAGAAAAGAGAAACAAGCCCAAAAGCTTATCAAATTTTGATTTAATTTAGAATAAATTCGAAATCAGGGAATCAGAGCAGATCTTGGCAAATCAGAGAGGTTGAAAATCGGTTGAAATGAATCTTCCCAAATCAAGCGGTTGAAGCCAACAATCAAAGGCTGTTTCGTCAAATCCTGGAGCTGAAACGAGAAAACCAGTAGAAGATATGGAAGAATCACCAAACTAGGGAGTTCCACCATTTGGGTGTGGTCACCTGGCCACATCAGGGCTGCGGAAACGCGGCCCTAGCCGCGTTTTCGCGGCCTTGTTAATTCTGTTGGGGGAGCATTTGCTCCCCCAATCTTCCCACGACCTCTCCCCTCTGGTTTTTCCCTATAAATATCATTTTCAACAGAGAAGAAAGGAACGAAGATTAGGATTAGAATTTTTATTTATTCTTTAAGGTTTAGGCTCTTTGTTAGATAGTATAAAAGTTGTAACTTTATTTTGTAATTTGTAGTTCAGATCAAATACCGATGAGAGAGAGGAATTGAGCGATTGTAATCCGAAGATTGAAGTGACATCAATAAAAGGATCAAGCTTTCTCTTCTACCACTCCAATTCACGGTATGTCTTGCTTTACTTACAAGTATTATTTTTCATCTTCCATGAGTAGCTAATTTCATTTTCTGGGCTCACTAATTACTCTCTTCTATCACCTCTCTCTTGATTGTTTTTTATGAAAGCAACACTTTTTGAATCAGAAAAACATCTTAGTTAAACTTCGTTCTTGAAAGCACATGAGGATGTCTTTACTTTAAACTTAGAGTTTCAATGTACAAATCTTTTTAAACTGTTTTTATTCCATACTTTCTTCTTCGCGCTTGATGGTTTAACATTCTCTTTTTAATGATTTGTAAAAAAGGGCTTAAGATTTAAACGAAACCATCTAATTTGTTTTACTTGGGCATTAAAAGAAACTAAAGATTTTTGCTTATGATAAAAATGATGCACCCAAATATTCTTGAGATAAGTACATAGTTGAGTAGATTAGTGAACCCAGATCTTCTCCTTCTTATATCAAAAACAACAAATCACTTTTCAAAGCTTTTTAAATCACCTTTTTCAAAGCCTTGTCCAAATTTGCAATTTTTCTTTTAATCATTTCCCTTCTTTCCATTATCTTTTCAACTAAAAAACTAGCACCATTCTTAGTTTTCAAAACAAAATACCGAAAAGCTTTCATCGCATTCCTCCTCGTGGACACGACCCGTTAGCCTAAAGCTACACGGTAAATCCTTACTCTTTCATTTTACAATTACTTAACTTACCATATCAAAGATCACAAGTGTCAATCATGTGAGCAGAAGAAGTAGATACATTTTCATTCATGATTTCAAGTACATTCAACATAAATAAACCCTGACTACAGTACCTTTTACCAACAAATGGCTCATTTCTAGTCATTACAATTTATCAAATTCAAAGCAGACCTTAAATCCTACTTTTCCAAGAAGAGAAAAAGAAATGAGGTTCCAATGAATCTCAGGAACATGAAGCACATCTGTAAGAGAAAGGATCTTCCCTGAAGTGAGCTTGAGAAGCACCTTTCCCTTACCTACAATGGTGAGCGCCTCGAATCGCCCAAGAACACTTGTTCACCATCATCAACAAAGGGGTAAGAAGAGAAAGCTCCTCTATCGGCACATATATGTCGGGTTACCTCAAATCAATTACCCAGTTCTTATTATGTGCAACGATGTTAACTTCAGAGATTACAGCAGCAATAATGTCACTCTCAACCAGGCTAGCTTGTTGTTTGGATGGAGCTTCTCTAGTTTTCCAGAACCTACATTTTGCTGAGTAGTGTCCGGGTTTGTCACACACAAAACAGTTTCCTTTCTTCTTGAAAGTAGAGTTATGGTTTCTTTTTCATCTTAGGGTTCTTATTTGATTTGAAGTTTGACTTATGAAAATATTTCTTTGGTTTAGAAAGCTTGCTTTCAATTAGATTTACCTTGGAAGTAAGCTCCTTGGCCCTTTTGTTTTCTCTCTTTCTTTATTTTTCTCTTCAATTCTAATATGAATTATTACATCTTCAAAGTTTATTTGTTTTTCTTTTATGCTTTAGTTTTCAGGAGTCGGGTAGTTTTTCAATTAGGGCTCCAGCAAGAAAGGCTTCGGGTAGGATGATATTTTCATTTTTAAGATCATCAATTAGAACATGATATTTATGAATTTGAAAGGAAATATCTTTTTCATCTGACATGACAAAATTCAGAAAATTTTCAATAGCAATTTTTTGAGTTCCAGAATCTTCAGTAACGTATTTCTTATTAATACTTTTCCAAATTTCAGCTGTAGTTTTATAAGGACAGTAAACATCAAATAGTGCATTACTAAGTGTGCTGAGAATGATGTGTTTACAAAATTTGTTGGCCTTTTTCCAGTTTTGTAATTTATTTTCTTTCTCTGGTTTAGGATCAGTTATAGCAAAGGCATAACCAGTTACATCAAGTGTAGACATAACTTTTTTCTTGCCATCTTTTAAATGGTTCAATCTTTGAAATGTCAGACAGAGACTTAACATTAGTAGCAACAACTATGATTTTTGAAAAATAATGTACGAATTACTGCTAAGCTATTTAAATTAAACTTTTAAAAAAACTTCTCTATTTTGATCGAGACGTACGGAGCATTGTCCTTTTCCCTTTGAGAGAGTATCTCGGTACAATAGATTGATGACGGCCTACCCTCCAGGATTCAATGATCGCTAGCCCTGCAAGCAATAGCTCGGTTTTGTTTCCTCGAGAGATGCAGGGAAGAACTGAAGAGTTTAAGAAAAATTCCAGATGAGTTATGTTGTTGAGAGCAAAAAGATTTTCTGGATCCAATAATCTAATTTTCCTTCACTAGGCCTCAATGGGCTTGTGTGCGCGTGAGCACCCCTAGTTTCTAACCCACACAACTCATCATGAGAGGGACTCTATGTATAAACACTAAAGAGTTCTTTTCCTATCTAATGTGGGATTAAAATAACTTTGCTTAATTTTGAAATACCTTCAAATACTAACAAGTAGTGTGTACTGGTAGTGATCTTAGTTGTTACTGCAGAAGAACCTGGTAGTGTTTCCAGACTTTTGTCTGTGCTAATATGTAGTAAGAATCTAGATGGTAGTAGTAAGCTATGTTTATATATAAGCTATCTGAGTAACTTTTTGTTGCTGCTGTATTGTGCTTGTTTCCTATTTTATGGTGAAGCGATTGATTGATTGTTGGTTAAGTTTTTTTTGTTCCATTGTAACTACATTTAGACAATAATTACTTATATGTTGTTTTTAACTCTAAGAGTTGATTCCTTCTATACTTATACTGCTAGATTGCCCTAATCTTGCTTCTGTGGTTTTCTTCACTAAGTGCCAACATGCGTGTGTATGTTCTTCGCTTGCAATATACATTATATAAAGTGTTGTACTCATATTCTTTCATCTGCATTTATCATAATCAAACTTTGACTGTTTACCATAGTTTTGTTGTGCGCAGAGGACAATAACCTCTTTGAGGAATCTGCCAACCTGGTGGGAGACTTGATGCAGCCGGAGAAGTAACCAACACGACAGGAACAACAAATAACAGAGAAAAACAATCAACACAATATTTAACGAGGTTCGGCAACGTGACTACGTCCTCGGGGCAAGGGAGAGAGAGATTTTATTGATTCAACAATCAATACAAACTAATACAGAGGGAAACTTGAGGGAATTCTTAGGAATACGATACATGAGGCTCTATCCCCTATTTATAACACAGAGTCCAAGGAAACCAAGATTGGATTCGATCCCATCTAGAAAAGGAATCCAAATCCCAAAAGGAAAGTCAAAACGCGCTCGGGCCCAACCGAGACTAAGGCCTTGTCAGTCGGTCGACTGGGCGGTCGATCGCTTCCTTCCACGGTCAACCGGATCGTCGACCGTAATGTTCCTGTGCACATCGTGCACGTCGGTCGACCAAGCGGCCGACCGGCCTTCTCCACCGGTCTACCGGGTGGCCGACCGGGAGCGCAATCTGGCCTGCTCCAATGTGACGTTTCTCGCTCCTTGATTTCTGATCTCTGTGCTAACTTCCTCTACTCTATCTCCTCTCTCCACAATTCTCCACCTCGGTGAAGATTTTTCAAATCTGAGCCGATCTCCAACGAACTCCAGTCTATCACCTGACGAAATCAACACACGATCTCAGCTTGCGCGCTCCGGGCAAAATCGACAGACGATCTCGGTGAAATCGACACACGATCTCGGCTTGGAATCCGTAGCTCAGCTATCCAACTGGAATGCACCACACATGCCTTCCGACACTTCACCTTAGGAGAACTTCCATACATGCCGATCATCAAACATGTCTCAAACTCAGCAACTACATGACCTCACGAAGAACTCATCATGAGCCAATACTGACTCTCCAATTGACTAGCTCTATCTAGTCTACATGTCTTCAGCTAACGGTCCAACCAAGTCTGAGTAGAGCACACCGAACACCATCATCGGCTTCAACAAACTAGATGCACACCCCTCTTAAGCAAGCTCAACCATCTTCTTACCAGAAGATCAACCTGTTCATCGAGATCACAACACCTCACCTCTACGTGAAGTCCAACTAGCCACAACACTTCACCTTTACGTGAAGTTTCTCCACCTCTACGTGAAGTTCCAATCGGCCACAACTCGAGAACCCAAACAGCTTCATAAGGGTTGCATCACCAAATTTGGCGCGCCATTACGGCTGCCTACGTACCTTGCCCAAAGGATCAAGCCAACCGTAATTCATTCAAATGAGCTCCAGTAAGCTCATGCACTTGTACCTGGATTTGTAGCAGCGAACCTATCTGGCTGAGTCATATAAACCTCTTCATGACCATCATGGAGAACAACGGCCTTTAACTTTAGATTGTCGCGATTACAAGCTTGAGATTCATGCTTTTTTACCCACGAGCGTGGTTTTATCTTGGTTCTAATGGCTGCAAATAACTCAACATTCTCATCAATGTCTTCAACCTATTCAGCATCAACTCTGGCTACATGATCTCCACCCGGTGTCACATCTGGTGAAGTCTTCATTGATACCGAACCAACTGGAGATAGTGGAGTAGCATCAACCTCCACCCGCTGCGATACTTCTTTTGATCTCCATCCTCTCCACCTGCTGAGAGACGGTAGACTTCAACACTGAAGTCTCATCAAATGTGACATGTCTACTTAACACGATCTTCTTGTTTTTGGGGTCCCACAACCTATAGCCTTTCATATTCCTTTTGACACCCAAAAATACAAACCTCTTTACTCGCGGATTCACCTTGCCATCCTTGGCACTGAAGTAGGTCAGACTTTTAAATTTTCGCAGCAAACCAATCTTGAGCAGCTTTCCCAAATCAAATTTCTAATAGAGTTTTACCTCCTATCGCAGTCGATCCATTTATGAGATGGCTAGCATACACAATCGGGTCAGCCCAAAATAATTTATCTAATCCTGCATTAGACAACAACCACCGAACCTTCTCCAGCAAGGAACGGTTTACTTCTTTAACCAACGCATATACCTTCTGTGAAGTGAGTAGCAATACCGGTGTTCTAGCCAAATCGTAAGAATTGGTTCATGTCTCTTCCAACATTACCAATATGTAACTCCTTGATCTTCCTACCTATCTGCTTCTCCATTCTTCCTCTTCACTTCACCAACATATCAAGGGCTTCACACCTTTGTCTCATGGGATATATCCAACAATGCCTAGATAAACTATCAATAAAAGAGACAAAGTACCTGTGACCTCCAAGCGATGTTGTCTTAGCAGATCCCCAAACGCTCACGTGAACACAATCAAGAGATCATCTGAGCGGTGAGTACTGGTACTGAATTTCACCTTCTTCTTGTTCAGAATGTTGTGTTGACTGTTCAAGTTGCAAGTAGCAGCACCTTCCAATGATCCCTTTTTGCAGGAGCTCGTAAAGACTTTTCACCTCCATGTCTGACCTTCACCGGCCAGATCTTCGTACAACCATCATCTGAAGAACTAGAAGTCTCCACCTGACCTATAACTATACTACCCTTCAAGCAGTAAAGATTGTCTCAGCGGACGCCCTTCATCACCGCCATCGAGTCTTTGATCATCTTGAGAACACCATCTCGTACAGATATCACATGACCCAATGCTTTCAAAGCGCCAACAGAGATAAGATTTCTTTTGAGTTGAGGTACATACCTCACCTCCTTTAATTCTCATACCATCCCATCTTTCATCTTGATACGGACTGTATCCATCCCTTCTATATTACACGAATGATTATCACCCATGACCGTGTAACATCCATCTAGCTTCTCAAAACTAGAAAATTAGGCCCTGTTCGGGCACACATGATAGGTGGCTCCGGTATCCAAGATCCACCTAGCATTATCTGAGTAGTCAACAGTAGGGGTAGTAACAGAGAGAGAGAATACCGATGAGTCTTCATCCTATCCATCCGCCTGTGTGAGATTCGCTCGGTGTTTGACTCCACCTTCTTACCTTTGGCCTTTGGGCAGTCAACTTTCCAGTGCCCTAGTTCCTTACACAAGGCGCACTGATTCCTCTTCAAATTTCTAAAGCCTGATCTGGACTTCGACCTTCCCTGATCATCTCTTCCCTTCCTATTGGAATTTCTACCTCCTACCGTTAATGCCTCTGCTGTTGTGCTTTTCGAAGAAAACAATCTATCCTCTCTCCTTGCTTCATAACTCACAATGCAGCAGACATCTTACTGTAGTTAAGAAATTTTCTCCCATTGAGAAATGTAAGAGTAAAGCTCTCATACTCTTCCCTAGGAAGAGAGTTCAAAAGTATTACCGCCTTATCCTCTTCACTGGTCTCCACATCCACATTAACTAGATCCGTAAGAAGCTTCGTATAGCGATTCAAGTGTTCATTGACGGAGCATCCTTTTTGCATCTGAAAGCCATAAAGTTTACTCTTCAACTGCAATCGTGACTCTATATTTTTCGTCAGATACTTCTTCTCCAGGATCTCCCACAGCTGCCTCGTAGATGTCTCATGCAACACCTGATACTTGATGTTTTGTGTCAAACAAAACCTGATCAAGCCACACGCCGAACGGTTCATCTTGTCCCAATCTTCTTCCGTTGTTGATGCGCGCTTCTTCTCCAACTGTAGAGTATCTTCGAGGTTTGATACTGTCAGCGCATCCATAACCTCACACCTCCACATACCAAAGCTGTTCGTGCCGTTGAACTTCACCACATCAATCCTTAGATGTGGATTCATGGATCTCACCGATGTACTTTCTCCAGCCATCTTCTCAACTGATTCCTCAAAGTAATGCGAAAAAAAAATGGAGTTAGATAAAGCAAACTAGATAAAGACAGGATCTTTACCTCACGCGAAACCCTCGAAGAGTTTCTGAAACTATCTACTCCTCCAAATTGATTCCCCGAGAAATCTACACGTTATTTTGAGATCGAGATCGACACACGATCCCAAAAACAGTGCCACCGCTTATTCGAGATCGACACACGATCTCCGCCAAACAGCAACTGATGCCCTTAAATCAACAGATGATCTCACGTCAAACCTGGATGCTCTGATACCACTTGTTGTGTGCAGGGGACAACAACCTCTCTGAGAAATCTGCCCACCTGTCAGAGACTTGATGCAGCCGGAGAAGCAACCAACACGAAAGGAACAACGAACAACAGAGAAAAGCAATCAACATAATATTTAACGAGGTTCGGCAACGTGCATACGTCCTCGGGGTAAGGGGGAGAGAGATTTTATTGATTCAACTACAAACTAATACAGAGGGATACAATATATGAGTGCTCTAGCCCCTATTTATAGCCACAGTCCCTGGATTTAAGGAAACCCAGATTGGATTTGATCCCATCCAGAAAAGGAATCCGAATCCTAAAAGGAAAGTCAAAACGCGCTAGCTGGTCGACCGACCCATGCCACGGTCGACCGCGCCGGTCGGCCGGGCCCAACCGAGACTAAGGCCTTGTCAGTCGGTCGACCGGGCGGTCGACCGCTTCTTCCACGGCCGACGGGGGACCGGAGCACAATCTGGCCTGCTCCAATGCGCCGTTTCTCGCTCCTTGAAGGACTTGGGGCACCATTCCAAAAGACTAGCCTTTTAGGTAGAGTTGCTAAAATCCTTATATGCCCAAGACTTTCCCCACGTCTAGCCGATGTGGGACTATTTGTTCGACCTAAATCCCAACAAGTTTTTCACTATTGCAATCCAAATACATTCCTGGGGTGAAAGAGAGAAGTTTAACTAGATGCGAGACACAAATTACATCCATTACTGAGCTAAAACTTGATAATATAAGTGGATAAGTACAAAGAGTAGGCACAAAATAATAGGGTATGATACAAATTTGAGACTGATGTTCTTCTTCTACTCAGAAGGCATTGATCTCATTTCACTTCTTGGATCTCATCCAGTGCATAGTTGTTTGTAGAGACACCGGCATAGTTGACCTTTGAGAAGCGGACGACCACAGGGTAGCGAGTCTTGGGATCCTGGCAAGTGTTCAGTTGTTAGCAGTAGAGAAGAGAGAAGGCGTAAAATGTCGAAGTATACTTCACTGACAGTAACCTGATCAACTGCGACGACTGATCCAATTCCATTGTGCCAGTATGATTCCCTTCTGAGGATCTTAACCTGAGAAGGGAGAAGAGAAACAGATTGAATAATGTTAAACAATTTGGTTGCATATTGGCCCTCATATTTTATCGAAGTATACTGATATGATCATTATCAATGCTCTTGCTTGTTTATGACTGCCTTTAGTCTCAAACATCTGACAGGAAAAACGAAAATATAATGGCTTAACCTATTGCAAATTAGATGTTATTTGTGAGAAGTTTCAGGTTCAAGTACAGATTATGGTAATTGGTTCTTGGACACACGTACACAAACTATAAAAGGTGAAAAAAGGATTTATTCGGTAATGATTGAGAATGAGTTGTAAAGGGAAAAAGGTTCAAGTCCAGGCTACGGACTTTTGTGAAAAAAATTGTGAAAGAAAATTGCATGCTTGAGAAAGAGCATGTCCTAAACATGCATGAAATTAATACATGTTGGCAATTTTGCATACCTTGGTGCCCCTCTTGGGACCGATGGGTGGTGGCGGTGGCGGCTTGGTGGCCTCTTTGGGCTCTTTCTCGGCCGTGGGGGCCGGTGGCGATGCCGAGTCCTCCTCGGCTCTCACAACCAGCCTTCTAGCATTGGAAGAAGGCCTGTTGTTGAAGAAAACAGAGTTGGCCCTAGACGAGGTGTTTGTGGTGGTGGAGAGGCTGGAGGTGAACAGAAAGCTTGAAGCAGCTGAGGCCATGCTTGAGGCTGCCATAAAACACTCTCTCTCTCTCTCTCTCTCTCTCTAACTCCTCACTTGTACTTGATAGGTTGTTTTCAAGGAGAAAGAATAGAGTGGCACAAAAAAAAAGTGATTTTCCAGTATTATTATCTCCACCCAATTTGGGAGTTGATGAGGGGATGCAATCCATCCAGCTGAGAGAAGACACGTGGCCTTCTATCCATATGGGGTGGATAACACCAACTCATATCCTTGCCTGCATGACATTTCGGGTAGCGGATATATCATGCAATTCAATGCGGATCCAATAATTTTGATGGATGAGATTGATTCCCAGCCCGTGAATGTTCTTTACTGGTTGGATACAAATGCATCATATTAGTGCATTTCCACAGGACGTGTAGAGTATGAGTCGCTTACGTGGATTCAGAAATTGTGTGAAATTAACACTTACCACTCCAAAAGTGACGTAGATCGGAAACGTACGACATCGGCTAAATCTCGTTTAGCGCCAACGAATTCTGAAACAATCTTCAAGTAGAAAAAGTACTCGAATTCACGACCATGACACTCGAATCCATGAGAAAGAGATAGCAACTCGAATCCACTAGCAATAGAGGAAAAAAAAAACTAAAAGTTTATTGATTAAAGTTAAATAAAAGTTGAATACAAAATAAAAAATATAACGATTTTTTTTATAGGCTTACAAAAGAGTCTTAATCTAACTAAGAAACATAAATTCAAAATAAAGAAAGATAAAATCAATCGGAGTCCAATTTGGACCCAAAAACAAAATTCTAAATAAACTTAGAATTGGGCAAATTTTTTGTCTGGTGGTTGACTTGGCGGTCGACCGCTAGGTCTTTTTAGCATTGCCGGTCGACCGAGCAATCGACCAGATGAGATACTCAACACTCTAGTCTTTTCTTGTCTCCTGGACAGTTGATCGGGCGATCGACCGGGCGGCTAGGTCTTCGTCTTCTGTTTCTGGTCGGTCGACCGATAGCCTGTGTCTTTCTTGTTTGCCTTCTGTTGTTAGGCGGTCGACTGAGCGATCGAACGCTATCTTCAGCTGGCTTTCTCGGTCGACCGGACTTGGTCTGGTCCGCTGTTTAGCCTGAATTCCTGGCCCTGCCTTCGTACATTAAAAAGTTTGTTATCTTCTATTAAAAAACACCATGGTTTGGAAAAAAAAACATAGCAAAAATGAGTTTTCTCTTCTAGAAAGCATGTAGCATGGTGCAAAAGGGATATAAATACTTATACTTCTAAGTAGGGGTGTCAACTGGGCCGTGTCGGGCCGGGCATGGCACAGGCACGACGGGCCAACGGCCGAGCCGGGCCGCGCCCACCCCGCCCGACCAAATGGGGGTGGCCCGACCTGAGCCCCGGTTTCGTTTTCAGAAATCGGGTCCGGCCCGCAACGCCCGGACCCGGGCCGAGCCAGGCTGGCCCGTATGTTTTTAAAAAAAATAAAAACTTTTTAAATGTTAAGTATAATTTTCTTTTACTTTGAACAAAGTTGTTCTGTGGGTTAGTTGGTTATCATGCTTCTATAGTGATGGTGAGGTCTTGAGTTTGAATTTGGGAATTTACATAAAAAATTTTGTTATTTAATTTCATCGGTGGGGGGTGGTTGCGGCGGCGGGCGGTGGTGGGGGTGATGGCGTGGCGGCGGGTGGTGGTGCACGGGAGTGGCGCGCGACAGTGGAAGACGGAAGGGGCGGCCTGGTCGGCGGCGGGCCATGCCGGCCCCGGGCCTGGGCCTGTTAGGCCTAGCCCAGGCAGGCTGTGGGCCGCCAATGGCGAACCCAGGCACAGCCTGTGGGGGAGCCGTGCCCTGGCCGGGTTTGGCCCGATTACTTGGTGGGTCGGGCCGTACCCTACTGGCTCAAAGCCCATCACTCTAGTTTTGATGATGATTAACTCATGTAGTTATGTACTATTGATCTTGTGTTTAATTAGTCCCAGATTTGTGATCAAGATCTTAATTGGTGTTTAGCTTCAACAAAGGATTTAAAGTCAAGTTTTGGAGTTAGCACGTGTTGATTCAAAAGCTTGTGCATCAAGACCACATCAAGTACTCAAGAGGAGTCTACCTTATTGGATCATATTTTGGACCAAGTCAAGAAGGAGAAGAAGATTTTTTAGTGAAGACCTTCAAGAGAAGACTTGTATCTACGTTTGTTTTGTTAAGATTTTGTTTTAGATAAATGTAAATGATGGCTTAGTTGGTGGATTGCTCAAGTACATATACACACACACTCAAGATTTAGATGTGTTTTCATAAAAGAGTTTTCATTTTGAAAAATACCATTTTGATTTTTAGAGTTTCATATATACATGTGTTTTAACCAAAACTACTTTACAGCTTAATGTCAAAAACATAGATATTTCATCATATATGTGTAGTGGATCATATCCATACACACTAAGATTTAAAAGTGTTTAGAATATCATGTTTTTATATTTTGGAGGAGTTTTAGAAAAATCGGTTTTCATTTTGGAATAATCAATTTGAAAATATGAATTTTGTTTAAGCCAAAATTTTCATAACACAAAAATAGTTCAAAATGTTTGTAACGTGTTTTGATTTTTACTCAAACATGTTTGTATATCAAAGTATAATACTGAACTTATTTTTATAGATTTTTTGAGATTTTATGGGATTTTATAAAGTCAAAAAGCCAATTTTTTAAATCCCCAATACTGTTTTTCTGGCCTTCAGCCGGTCGACCACACGGTCGACCGTGATTGAGGTCGGTCGACCGGGCGATCGACCGATGTGCACAAATGTGCACAGGTTGGGCCGGTCGACCTCACGGTCGACTGCCAAGAGTGTCTGCTCTCTGGAATTTGCCCGGTCGACCGGGCGGGTCGACCGCTAGGCCATTGCCCAGTTGGCGGTCGACCGGCCGGTCGACCGATCTTCTCAACGGTCGGAAATCCGACCATTGGCGGTCGATCGGGCGGTCGACCGTCAGTAGTCTGAACTGCTGAGTTGGCTTCCAACGGGCAGATTTTTGGAGCCTATAAAATGGGGCTCCCTTGGGCTGTTTAAGCCAAGATTTTTGGAGAGTTTCAAAGCCAGTTTTTCCTATCTATTGTAGAAGTTTTCGCCACTTGTTTAAGAGAAAATATTTCCAAATCAAAAGGAAGTTTTTCATGAGTGTTTTGTAAAAGTGATTCTTTGAGTTTTCCACCACATATTCTATCCTAGTTTTCTCACACACATACTTGAGCTATCCATTGCTATATCATCTTATAGGGATCTTTGTTGTGAGAGGATTTTAGGTGATCAAAGTGTTTAGATCACCAAGTGTTCTTTCTTGTATCTGAGGAGGTGGACTTGCGGGTTAGCATTGTTTCGAGTTCTAATAAGAGCTCAGTGTTGAGGTGCGGCCTCGGCAAGCTTGCGTGCTTGCACGTGTTTCTTCTTGCGGGAACAAGAGAAGGACTAGAGAGTCCAAAGAAGTTCTAGTGTGAACTCGCTTGTAGGTGTTGTGACACCGAGTGATCCGGTGGGATCGTTTTATAGTGAAAATCCTTCATAGTGTTGAAGGCGGAGACGTAGAGTAAGGGTGCTCGAATCTCGAAACAAATCTCCCATGTTTGCAATTGCTCTCTCTATTTCTCACTTGTGTTTATATCTTGCATGCTCTTATTGTTCATATTCATTACTTGGTTGATATACTTGTGCCATATTGCTATATGCTTGGGGATTGTTTGCTCACACTTGTATTCAACCAAGAGAGCCAAAGCGGCACCTCAACTCTTATCTAGAGGAATTATGAGGAGATAGTCCAGAGCCCTTCACGAAAAATTCGGCTACACTCTTAGGTTATACTTGGTTTGTTTAGCTTAGGAATTTTTAGTTTACATAAATAGTTTTAATTCCACATTAATTCACCATTAGATTAGCTAG
Source organism: Agave tequilana (assembly GCA_038442645.1). Taxonomy (NCBI): domain Eukaryota; kingdom Viridiplantae; phylum Streptophyta; class Magnoliopsida; order Asparagales; family Asparagaceae; genus Agave; species Agave tequilana. The sequence continues at coordinate 15,459 of JAVJIF010032422.1, read as the reverse complement.
TCACCTATTCACCCCCTCTAGGTGATTTCAATTGGTATCAGAGCCTCGTGCTCTTGATTTGGTCTAACCACCTTGAGTTAAAGATCCTCATTTATACCTAATCACAATATTTGTTTACACACACATGGATTTCATGTCACCTCCCACTTTTGACAATCTTAACATCCAAACTTGGAAAGTTAAGTTGTCCTTGTACCTCAAAGGCCTAGGTATTCATGTTTATCTTGCTACCTTTAAGGATTCATACTTTAGCAATAGCAAGTATCTTGAGGCTAACTCAAAAGCCATTCATGCTTTAAAGTCAACCCTAAATGATGAATTTTATCTAGGGTTTCTAACCTTGATTCGACTTTTGTAGTTTGGAACACTATTGTCTCCCTTAGCGAACAAGAGCAATACTATGCAGGGAGCGACTCGGATGTTGGAAGTGAGGCTTCCAACATATGCTACATGGTCCAAGGGGATACCCCCTTGAGGTAAACTCTGAATCCGAGTTAGAAGAGGATGTTGTATGCCTTATAATAAACTAGCATCTTATTGTCGACAACTCCTTGAAAAATATGACGTACTTAAAAAGGATAATAAGTAATTGAAAAAGAAATATGACTCCATTTTAGAAGAAAATAATTCTTTTAAAAATAAAGTTGCATGTATTGTAAAAAAAATTGAATTTTTGAAAAATGAGAATATTTCCTTGTCCTCTAAGCTAAATAATCTTTGTGAAGGAAATACTTCTTTGAAAAATAAAATTGTTTTGGTGGAAAAAGAAAAAGCAATTGCTTTGAATGAAAACAACTCTTTAAAAAGAAATTTGTTGAAAAAGAAAAAGAAAATGTTTCTAAAACGAAAAAGAATGTTGACCATACTTTTCATGCAACTACTATTGATAAAAATGAAATTAAATTTTTGAAAAATAGAATAGATTGTTTGAGCTCAACTTCGAGCAATTGTGCATTTAAGCATAATAGATTGGAATCCTTATTTCAAAAGAAATAAGCTCCACATGTTCTTGCACATCACCCACAACATGCATATGCACACTTTGCATATCATGATCACACTCATACACATATGCATGTTAGAGTGTACAAGTGTACACATTGCGGCCGCAAAGGCCATTTGGCAAAATTTTGTTATGATAGAGTAAATTCTATTAATTTTGCTAGTAACAATGTTTGGGTTCCTTACAATGCTAACCCCCGTGGACCCAAAAGAAAATGGGTACCAAAATCCCTACCTATTGTGTTTGATGTAGGTGTGGGCTCTCACATGACGTGAGAGGGTTGGTGCCTTGGTGGTGGAAGCATGGGCTTGATGGACACTACAAATTGATGCATCACTATCAAGAATATTTTGGTGGGAAGACCACCATGTTTTGGAGACTTGGAGTGTAGTTCATGTGGTAACTATCTCTAAACTCCATTTAATTTACATGCTTTATACATGATAATTTTTTTTAGCATATTTTAGTTTTATGTTAAAATAATCATGTTTTATATTTCATTGAGGTAAATACTTGTTTAGATGTATTTTTTGTCAAAACTTGTGTATATACTTGTACAAGTAGTGAGCAACATTTGATTCATATATGTTTGCACTTCATTGCTCATTTGCACTCATTACATGTACATGTATAACCTAGTTTTGATGATTTCCTCATTTACACTTGTTTTGCCTATTCTTGTACATGTTTTACTTCATGTATATGTAATTTTTGTTTAAAACTAATAAATAAACATGTATACCCTTGAGTCACTTGCCTTTATGCAAATATTATTATGGACTCTTTTTATATTTGGGATATGTATGCATATTATTAGCTTTGGATAAATCATACATATGTCTTGAAGTCTTATTTTTTTAAAAAATGAATTTTCATGATTTTCACATGTTGATGCTTTGAGCCTTATTGACTATTTTCATGAAAATGCGAATTACATGATTCTTATACACTCACACTTTATTTGTTTACTCATAACATTGTTTTCATGAGAATTTTTGAGCTTTATAGATTTTGAGTGTCAACTCTTGTGTATTTGGTATGTTACATGAGATATATATGATTTGCTTTCATGTTTGAAGGATCTTTAACTAGTTTTTCAAAAATTACTTTAAACTAGTTATTTATTCTTTAATGGATAGAGTTTTCGAATTTTACAAAATATTTTCAAACTCCTATTTTTGAAAACTTCTTCCAACCCTAAAGGCGGATGGATGGGCGACCATACCTTGTATGCTCAAATTAAATATCTTTTATCATGTGCATGAAAAGGTGGATCTTTATGAGTTATACACTTGATTCACATCATATTTTCAATTGGTATCACAATTGATATTTTTTATATATACTCATAATTTGTTTCTATATATGTATGCTTTAAATTTCAAATAATATCAATTTCTATTAGTATTTTTATTTTCATACATATATATGATGTGTTTGTGCTTGATTTACGATATATTTACATGTTTAAAGCACAAAGTTTGTTTATGCTAAGCTTGATTTAAATCTTGAATTTCAATTGGTATCTCAATTGGCATTTTAATAAACTTATGCATTATTTTCAATTGGTATTTTTATTGATATTAAAATTTACAATATACTTCAATTGGTATCAATATGTATCAATTTCCAATTGGATTTAAATTTCATTTGGTATCAATATGTTTTACCTATTTGGTATCAAAATTTATCATATATTTCAATTGGTATATATAAAATATTTTCTTTCATTGGTATCAAAATATACAAGTGTTTCAATTTCAATTGGTATCACAAATTTCTTATTTCATATGGTATCAAATAATTGTGATATCTTAAATTGATTTGTTGATTTAAGAAAAATTCAAAAATTTGTATTGTTTATTTACAATTGGTATCTTAAAATTTTGTTTATGTCAAAATGATATCTCAAAATTTGTTTAAGAATTATAACAATTTGTGTTAAAAATATTTTGATATGTCTTGCCTATATGCAAGGAGAGCTTAACATCTCTTCTACATATAGATTCATGTTGAGTGTATCTTATATTGAGGAGTTTGACATCTCTTCTTTATGTGATACACGTGTGTAGGGGGAGCTTAGCATCTCCACTTATGCATTGTATATTATGCGTTATGTGAGTTAGGGCTTGTCATCCCTTCTTCATGTAATGCATGTATGTAGGGAAGCTAACTTAGCGTCTTCCTCTTCATGAATGTATATCGTATATATATCCTTATTATTGATTTGTTTTATTTTACCCCTTTGTTGATGATTGACAAAAAGAGAGAGAAAGATTTTGATTTTATATATGCATATTTGAGTGTTTGCATATATTGAGTTTATGCATCTTATGTTTTACAAAATGGGGAGAAATTTTTAAAAGTTTAAACAAATAGGGGAGAAGGTTTTTGGCAAAAGGATTTTGGATGTTTGCACGTTTCTCTCACCTTGTTGATGCATACATATTTATTTAGTTTCATGTACTTCATTGAATATCTTATTTTTTATTGCTATGCATGAGTTAAGGGGGAGCTTCTATGAAGCTTAACTTTATCCATACATATATAACTTCATGAGTTTTGTCATCATCAAAAAGGGGGATTGTTGGCCCAAAGGCCCATCACTCTAGTTTTAATGATGATTAACTCATGTAGTTATACTACTAATGATCTTGTGTTTAATTAGTCTCAGATTTGTGATCAAAATCTTAATTGGTGTTTAGCTTCAACAAAGGATTTAAAGTCAAGTTTTAGAGTTAGCACGTGTTGATTCAAGAGTTTGCGCATCAAGACCACATTAAGTACTCAAGAGGAGTCTAGCTTATTGGATCATGTTTTGGACCAAGTCAAGAAGGAGAAGAAGATTTTTAAGTGAGGACCTTCAAGAGAAGACTTGTGTCTAGGTTTGTTTTGTTAAGATTTTGTTTTAAATAAAATGTAAAGGATAGATTAGTTGGTGGATTGCTCAAGTACATATACACACACACACTCAAGATTTAGATGTGCTTTTATAAAAGAGTTTTCATTTTGAAAAATACCGTTTTAGTTTTTGGAGTTTCATATATGCATGTGTTTTAACCAAAATTATTTTAGAGCTTAATGTCAAAAACAAAGATATTTCATCATATATGTGTAGTGGATGATATCCATATACACCAAGCTTTAAAAGTGTTTAGAATATCATGTTTTTATATTAGGAGGAGTTTTAGAAAATCGGTTTTCATTTTGAAAAATCAATTTGGAAAAATACGGATTTTGTTTAAAGCCAAAATTTTCATAACACAAAAGTAGATCAAAATGTTCGTAACATGTTTTGATTTTTACTCAAACATGTTTGTATATCAAAGTATAATACTGAACTTATTTTTGTAGATTTTTAGAGAATTTATGAGATTTTATTAAATTCAAAAAGCCAAGTTTTTAAATCCCCAAAACTGTTTTTTTCTGGCCTTCAGCCGGTCGACCGCGCACGGTCGACTGTGATTAAGGTCGGTCGACCGACGTGCACAAACGTGCACAGGTTGGGCCGGTCGACCGCCAGAGAGTGTCTGCTCTTAGGAAATGGCCCGGTCGACCGGGCGGTCGACTGCTAGGCCATTGCCCAGTTGGCGATCGACCGGCCGATCGACCGACCTTCCCAACGGTCGGAAATCCGACCGTTGGCAGTCGACCGGCGGTCGACCGTCAGCAGTCTAAACTGCTGAGTTGGCTTCCAATGGGTAGTTTTTTAGAGCCTATAAAATGGGGCTCCCTTGGGCTGTTTAAGCCAAGAATTTTGGAGAGTTTCAAAGTCAGTTTTTCCTATTTATTGTAGAGGTTTTCTCCACTTGTTTGAGAGCAAATATTTTCAAATCAAAAGAAAGTTTTTCATGAGTGTTTGTAAAAGTGATTCTTTGAGTTTTCCACCATATATTCCATCCTAGTTTTCTCACACACATACTTTAGCTATCCATTGCTATATCATCCTATAGGGATCTTTGTTGTGAGAGAATTTAGGTGATCAAAGTGTTTAGATCACCAATTATTCTTTCTTGTATTTGAGGAGGCGAACTTGCGGGTTCGCGTTGTTTCAAATTCTAGTGAGAGCTCGGTATAGAGGTGCGGCCTCGGCAAGCTTGCATGCTTGCGTGTGTTTGTTCTTGCGGGAACAAGAGAGGGACTAGAGAGTCCAAAGGAGTTCTAGTGTGAACTCACTTGTAGGTGTTGCGGCACCGAGTGATCCGGTGGGATCGTTTTATAGTGAAAATCCTTCATAGTGTTGAAGGCGGAGACGTAGAGCAAGGGTGCTCGAACCTCGAAACAAATCTCCCGTGTTTGCGATTGCTTTCTCTATCGCTCACTTGTGTTTATATCTTACATGCTCTTATTGTTCATATTCATTACTTGCTTGATATACTTGTGCTATATTGCTATATGCTTGGGGATTGTTTGCTCACACTTGTATTCAACCAAGAGAGTCAAAGTCGCACCTCAACGTTTATTTAGAGGAATCTTTAGGAGATAATCCAGAGCCCTTCACGGGAAATTCGGCTACACTCTTAGGTTATACTTGGTGTGTTTAGCTTAAGAATTTTTAGTTTGCATAAATAATTTTAATTTCGCATTAATTCACCATTAGATTAGCTAGTCACCTATTTACCCCCCCCCCCCCCCTCCCGCTAGGTGATTTCATGCCGTGTGGCTTGCCGGGCCGGCTGGCTCAGTTGACACCCTAACTTCTAAGTTCTAATTGAAGGGCTTTATTTGGATACATATATCCCACAAATGTTTTTAATTTCAAAAGATTTACCTCCCGAATTATTGATACCAATTGATTCCTTAATCTTTTAGGTTTTAGAATTTACACGGAATAATATATTTTAAATCAATTATACCTTTCTATTCTCTTCTTTTACACCCATGTTCTTCTTTATTCTTCTTCTCGTTCTCTTCGGGACCTGATCCTAAATCTTCCCCACCCTAAAATCTTCTTTTTCTTTCTGCCTCTTCATCATTCTTCTTTTTCATCTTTTCTTTTTCCTCCTTTCTCTGAAATTCCTTTAAACTTGGAATTTTCAAAATTCTCATTCTTCAAGTTCTTTTGTATTTCTATGTTTTGCTATCTCTCAGTGAGTGACATACCTACATAGCTCACGACGAGGATGGTGGCATATTCAATGAGTTTGGAGCCCAAGGAGGAACGAGAGGTGGGGATTTGGGATGACTTTGGTGCAATGATTGTACCAGTGAATATATGAGAGTGTCTTTTTGAGTTTCGAAGTACGGCATGGAGGGAATTTAAAAAGAGCAGAAGGGAAGATTCAGTGGCGAACCCATAGTGGGCTGGGCCGGGCTATAGCCCGGCTCATTTTTTGAAATATTGTCTTAATTCATTTTTATTTTTGTTCTTTTCAGATATTGTGTTAAACCCTCTTCTGTTTTTGGTTTTCTTTTAGCAAATTTATTACTAGTTTTACTTCTAATTTAGTGAAGAATTGTTTTATTCTTTTAAAAAATGCATATAATTCATAAGTATATGTTAAAAAAAATTACACCTCACCTTAAAATTTATACCTGGTTCCGCCCCTGGAAAGATTTGTAGTTTTTTTTGGTGTGTTAAGAGAGTCCAACTAGACAATGCCATCTCACTCGGATTCGACCAGGCGACTTCGACGGAGCACACTCAGGGCCTAGTCACGGGACCAACTCTGGGGTATGAGGGAGTGCTTGAGGTTTAAATGAATGGGTCGAAACTTGATTTGATTTTTTATTTTGTGAATGAGAAGTAATAAAGAAGTTTGCTCGAGAGTGATGTTCGTCATGAAATTTCTTGCGACTCCCGACAATTCATTCTCTCTTTATCTGTCTTCCATTGCTTTCAAGAACAAAGCAGCCTTGAGTGTGCGAGTCTCAAGGCAGTGTCCATGTGGCAATCAACCATTAGGCATGGCTCCTTTTTGTTAGGAAATTCTATTAAATTCTTTTACGTAACAAATGAATTTTAAGAGTAGGGTAAATCCCCGTCTAGGAGAAAATATGATTTTTAAAAGTTGAGAATAGTATCATATAGTTTTTATGTAAAATTATTACTAATTAAACATATATATAGTCTTAATTGAGAACTTTGATTAGAAATCAAACTTTCAACGCCGATTTGACTGAACTAAGATTAATAAAGGCCGAGTAGGGCCCAAATGGAGAGAAATATGATTTTCATGAGTCGAGAGTAGTATTACATAGTTTCTATATACAATTATTACTAATTAAACTTATTTCTAGTTTTAATTATGAAGTTTAACAAAAAGTTAAACTTTCACCTTCGATTAATCTGAATTAGGCTTTTTATAAGAGCCGAATATAATCCAAATGGGTAGAAAACGTGATTTTCCTGACCCGAGAGTAGTATTACATAGTTTGTATATATAATTACTACTACTTAAGTTTATTTCAATTCTTAATTGAGAAGTTTGACTAAAAAGTCAAATTTTCAGCGTCAATTGAACTAGATCTTATAAGGGCCTAATAGAGCCCAATAGGGAGAAAAATGTGAAATATGATGTAAGGTTTTGATTGAAAATTAAGGTAAAATAAATAAATGAACTTTAACTCCCCCCTTCTCTCTATTTCTCTCACTATTGTTAATCTAGAATACTCCTCTCTCTTCCTCCTTTCAGAGTGAAAAGTTCAACAGAATCCATCAACATAAAATTATTTATCATAATTTAAAGGACTATTACAAAATATTGCAAATTAAAAGCACTAGAGAATAAGATACCCCACCCCACCAAAAAAAATAAAATAAAATAAAAGGGCAGAAAAAGAAAGAGATGAGGAATATTTTCTCACACCACCAGGTCTCAGTTATCTTCAAATAACCCCAATAAATTTTTATATTTGCAAGTACTCTATAAAAATCTCTAAATTTGATCGAATTAACTCACAGAATAATTGAAAACTTGAAATGTCTTTTGAAACTAAGTCGAAAAAACCAAAGGACGTTATTTGATCAAACAAATAGATTTTGGGGGAGAACTTTGGGGATTCTCTGTAAATAAGAAAGAATTTTTGGGGGATTACAAAAAAAACCAAAGAAAGAAATGGATTGGCACACTTTTATCAAACTGACCGAAGAGAGGTTTTCTCTCGTGACTTATTAAAACCGACTGAATGGAGGTTTTCTCTGGTGACTCCTATAGAAACTTTGAATGTACGTCCTTTCGTCTTTTCTTCTCTCTGCTCTGCCCCTTCTTCTTCTTCCTTCTTTTTCTTTCTATCCCCCTTCCTCCTTCTCCTGACTCATTGGTCGCTTCCCAAGACAGCAACAGTACACAAGTATAAAACTTTGTCCGTCCGTCGAGAGAGCACTGCCGACTTCCTTCTTTTCTTCCTCTTTTAGTTTCCATTTCCTTCTACTATCTTCTTTCTCTCTCTTCTTATCTCTCTTGACTAATCGGTTAATTTTCTACCGATAATGACGGTATACAAGTGCCTTCAACTGCCAAGCAGAGACTCTGGCTCGCTTACACCCCACCCCCCAAATTAACCCTCTCCCTCCATCTTCATCCAGAAGGCTAAACCCTGCTCCCCTTGTCCACAATTAAGCCCTAAAGAAAAATGTCATTTTTCTCTTTTCTCCTCTCTAATTCCCTCACAATTATGAAGGACCCGGGCTCCATCTCAAAAGACTAGCCTTTTAGGTGGAGTTGCCCAAATCCTTATAAACCCAAGACCATCCCCACGTCTAGCCGATGTGGGACTATTTGTTCGACCTTAAATCCCAACAATCCCCCCCCCCTCGAACAAAGAATCTCCCTGCAATCTCAACTATCTTCGTACATGAAGATCAAATGCTCCATCGAGATCCAACTCTTCACTGCGTGGGACAGGGAGCACGCCTTATGTGAAGTACCTGCAGTCCTGGTCACTCCTCTACGAGGACCACTGCCAAATTTCTCGAGAGCCAAACAGCTTCACAGGGGCCTATTGCGCCTTTTTGCGCCAGTGGGTGGGAAGCCCCATTGCGTCTTTTTGCGCCATTGGGGGGGATCTATACATTGTTGAACATCACCCACACACACGACTAAGTTCGGGGCATGGCTCTGATACCAATTGAAGGACCCGGGGCTCCATCCCAAAAGACTAGCCTTTTAGGTGGAGTTGCCCAAATCCTTATAAACCCTAGAAATCCTTTAGGTTTAAATACCTCATACAACGGATCAGCAGAAAAAACCCAGAACCCGCATGTCGGTCGACCGGGACGGTCGACCGACCTCCCAATTCTCCAATACCGGTCGACCGGGCCGGTCGACCGAAAAAACCCGAGAGTTGGGGTTTGTCAGTCACGGGCTTCCGGTCGACCGGGACGGTCGACCGAAAAAACCCGAGAGTTGGGTCTTGTCAGTCAGAGCCCTGCGGTCGACCGGCCGCCGGTCGACCGCGACCATCCTGTGCATGCTGTGCACGTCGGTCGACCGGCCCGGTCGACCGACCTCTGTCTTTTTCTGCTGCTTCTGCTTTTTCCTGCCCGCTGTTCCTTTGCCTTTCGTCGTAGACTCCTTGGCAATCTTCAACAGCACCTGGCATGAATTCACCTCCTCTACTGTACTCCTCCAACAAATTACCCTCTCTTCTCCCCAAAACCCCACCAATTTCCCTTATCCTTCGCAATCTCAACCGTCGAGCGCAAGGGTCGGCGAAGGAAGCAGCCGAGAGTCAACGACCAGTCTTCTTCCTCTAAGGGCGCAGTCTCCACCACGATCGAGAGGAGCTTGTGGTTCACTTTCATGGAGGAACTCATGGACCAAGCTTGGGACCTCGACTCCGCGTCGTATCAGACGTCATCTATGATATGATCGCCGCCGGGCTCACCCTGGGCCCGTGCTCCTTCCACGTGCTTATCATATCACAGTGCCTCGCCGGCGATGTGAAGGGTTCGATAATTTACTTTTTGCTCTTTTCTCCGCCCAATTTCTTGCAAAAAGTTCGAATTTTTGGGAGCTTGATTGTGATTTTTATACAATATGCTGAATTCAGATGCAGTCACTCAGAAGGGAGCTGAGTGCAGGCCTCCGTCCGCTGCACGAAATGTTTGTGGCCCTGATTCGGCTATTTGGACCTAAAGGTCATGCGGCCAGGGGCATGGAAATTCTTGCTGCAATGGAAAAATTGAAATTGATATCCGCAAGGCTTAGTGCCACTAGAATGCATTCGATTCGATTTGATACCCGCAAGGCCAGGAGTTATCTATTTCTTTTTAATTATTCTTCATTTGATTCGTGATTCCCTTTCATTTTTCACTATTTCAGTTTTCACAATTTTTATACCAACTTGAGACATGAATAGACTGGAGGTGCAGCGGCAGAGTACTGGAGTATACTGTCTCTTCTGTTAATTTCACATTAAAGATGGACCAATAACCTTGGTTAATTGACATTGGATTCCTATTAAAGTTAACTGATATAATATTATGCCCATATTAAAGTCACATTTATATAGTTATATAGTCTCTTGAAATATAAAGGGTACCATAATGGAAAGGTTTTATTTCAAGGGGTTTAATTGCAAATGTGAGAACCACTTTTCTCCTCCTCCTGCAAAGAATTACAATCTTACGCTCATTCATTTGAGAATCCATCAGAAAAGAAAACTGTGAGTTTGTGCAAGGACAAGGAGACAGAGAAAAGAGGATCTTTTGCATTAGGGTTGCAGGATCAAAAGGAAGGAATCAAGGATCTTCTCCAATCTTCATCTATTCTTCATCAATGGCTTCAGGTATGGTGATTTAAAGTATTGCTCAATTATGCATTTGATTATTCTAGAGATGTTCTTTGATTCTTAATCCATGGCCTATTTTATCCGCATTAAATCTATTGTATTTCCAACATTTGGTATCAGAGCTATGTTTAAGAATCAATACATCTTGGATTAAGGATTATGGTAAATTAGGGTTTTTGATAACAGTTCAAAATCGAATTTTTGATCATTTTAATTGTAGAATTTCATGAGGACTAAATAGCCCTAATTTTATGTTCATATTCCTCTAATTATGCAATTATCAGGGATCAAATTCAGGATTAAGAAACCCTAATTTTCCCTAATTTTTGGTATAAATCGTCGGAACAGGAACTGCCTCAAATAACTGTTTCGTCGACTGTTAGTCGACTAGCAAGAGTTTATAGTCGACTAATTTATTTTCCCGAAAGTTGAAAACTCTCTATTTCTAACAGGAGTCGACTTGTACTTTGGATTAGTCGACTAGTAAAGTGTATCGACTAACCATTTTTGCCAAGTCGACTAATTTTAACCGAGAGTTGTCTTCCAACAGGAGTCGACTAATAAAATTTTGTAGTCGACCAATAAAAATTTATAGTCGACTAATTATATGGGTATAGTCGACTAATCTTTCTTTGCCCTAGTCGACTGGACCTAAATGTGTAGTCGACTTGACTTGACCCAAGTCGACTAATCCTTCATTGTAGTCGACTAATGCTTGTTAATGTTCAATCATTAAAGTATGTTACACATTTAAGTTATTGTGTTAATATTGATTGATGCTTGATCAAGTAATGTATTGAGGTATTATGGATTTACTCAAATAAAAGGATTAGAGAATATTATTAGTTAGTTTTGTATTCATATGGCTTATTGATTTAGTAGTTGCCAAAGTGACCTATGTTAGTAAACCTATGAATATATAACTACATAAAAGACTTGTCAATGAGGGTGGCATAAAAGACAATAATATTCTCGATGGCGGTTCTAGTTAGGAGATTGGGACTGTCCCAAAGGAAAGTCTCTTTCAAATAATTATGAACCGGGGTAGGGTAGTGTAATTTATGTAACTTAGTGGTGTGGAATTGGATACCCAAAGGTAACATGACTTACTATCTAAGTGACATAAATTATATTAGACCTACGTAGGTGATAAAAGTTCTCACCTAAAGAGTGAACACTAGATATGCTTAGGTTTCGCCCAAAGGAGAAATCAAAGTGATATCAATAGTTCATCTTAATTAAATTTAAAGTTATTGTATTGATAAGTGGCCTAATGTGAGCAATGTCCTATTATGTTCAGTGAACGTCCCTACTTCCCTTCACACTCATGCCACTAGCATTCCAGCCCTGGATGGTACAAATTTCTCTGAGTGGTTTGAGCATGTACAGTTTACACTGGGTGTCCTGGACCTAGACATGGCTCTTTTGGTAGAGAAGCCTGATGAAGTGACTGCTGAAAGTACAGCAGAGCAGGTTAGCCATGCCAAAGATTGGGAAAGGTCGAATAGACTCAGTCTCATGTTCATAAAGATGACCATAGCCAATAACATCAAGACTTCCCTCCCACATACTACTAGTGCATCTGAACTTTTATCTGCTGTAAGAGATCGATTTAAGTCTGCAGATAAGTCATTAGCTGGCACCCTCATGGCTGAACTTACCACCATGAAATATGATGGTAATAGAGGAGTTCAACAACACATTCTAAATATGACTGATAAGGCTGCTAAGTTAGGATCACTGGGTATGAAAGTGGATGAATCCTTCTTGGTACAGTTCATCCTTAACTCACTTCCTTCTCAGTTTGGGCCATTCAAGATTCACTACAACACTCATAAAGATAAGTGAAATTTGAATGAGCTAACTGGTATGTGTGTACAAGAGGAAGTGAGACTGAGGCAAGAAGGGCATCACTCAGTATTGGCAGTAACTCAAGGAGGTATCCATAAGAAAGGTAAATATGGAAGAGGTAAGAGATTTCCATCAAAGAAAGGGCATGACCATGGGGAAAGTAGCCAAGGTTATGGAAAGGTCTTCACTGTCAAGTGCTACTTCTGTGGCAGAAAGGGACATGTGAAGAAGGACTGCAACAAGAGGAAAGTTGGTTCGAAAAGAAAGGTATAAATCTTTCTTTTGTATGTTTTGAATCAAATCTTGCTGAAGTTCCTTCTAATACTTGGTGGATTGACTCTGGAGCCACAACTCACATAACTAATTCAATGCAGGGATTCCTTACAACCCGGAAACCGAAGGAAAGTGAGAGATTCGTCTTTATGGGGAACCGTCTCAAAGTGGAGGTCGAATATGTTGGTACTTATCGACTACTCTTGGAGACGGGACATCAGATGGATCTTGAAGATACTTTTTATGTACCTTCGATTTCTAGGAACTTAATGTCAATATCTAAATTAGATGTTTTTGGATATTCTGTTTTATATTCAGTTGTGGAAAACTTAGTTTAATGTATAATTCAATTCCGGTTGGACATGAAATTTTATGTGATGGTTTATATAAAATTTCATTGAATGATGAGTTTGCACAATCTTTATTATCTCTGCATTCGAATGTCGGTATTAAACGTGGCTTAATAAATGAAAATCCTCTATCTTGTGGCATAGGAGACTGGGGCATATCTCTAGGGATAGAATAATAAGATTAGTGAAGAATGGGATTTTGGATAACCTAAACTTCACTGATTTTGATGTGTGTGTGGATTGCATAAAAGGAAAGCAAACCAAACACACTAAGAAAGGTGCCACAAGAAGTAAAGAACTGCTTGAAATAATTCATACAGATATTTGCGGACCACTCTCAATTCCATGTTTTACGGGGGAGAGATATTTCATTACCTTTATAGATGATCTGTCACGTTATGGTTATATGTATCTAATTAATGAAAAGTCTCAGGCTGTTGACATCCTTGAGGTGTTCATTACAGAAGTCGAGAGACAATTAGATAGAAGGTTAAAATCATAAGATCAGATCGAGGTGGTGAATTTTATGGAAGATATGATCAGTCAGGACAACATCCTGGCCCATTTGCCAAATTTCTAGAAAAGCGTGGTATTTGTGCTCAATACACAATGCCAGGTACGCCTCAGCAGAATGGTGTTGCTGAAAGGCGAAACCGAACTCTTATGGATATGGTTAGGAGCATGATGAGCTTCTCTAATGTACCCATTTTATTGTGGAATGAAGCCTTAAAGACTGCTATGTATATCTTAAATAGGGTTCCTAGTAAGGCAGTCCCAACAACTCCTTTCGAATTGTGGACTGGTAGGAACCTAGTTTAAGACATTTACATGTTTGGGGTTGTTCAGTAAAGGCTAGAATATATAATCTACAAGAAAAGAAATTAGACTTAAAAAACAATATCTGGGTATTTCATTGGTTATCCAGATAAGTCTAAGGGATACAAATTTTATTGCCCTAACCATAGTACAAGAATAGTTGAAACTGGTAATGCCAGATTCCTAGAGAATGGTGAATTTAGTGGGAGTGATGAACCAAGAAAGGTAGATCTTGAAGTAGTAAGGGTAAATATCCCAATTACCTTTCCTTCAAGAGAATTGTTGTCCCTCAGCTTGATCATCAAGTTGAGATACCAGAACAACATATTGATATTGGTTCACCACTCCATGAGGATATCGCCATTGAAAATATTGTAGAACCACCACAACCGGCAGCTTTGAGAAGATCTCAAAGGGAAAGAAGATCTGCCATTTCAGATGATTATGTGGTGTATCTACAGGAATCTGATTATGATATTGGGATTAATAAAGATCCAGTTTCATTTTCACAAGCCATAAAATGTAATGATTCTAGTAAATGGATTGATGCTATGAATGATGAGTTGAAATCTATGAACCAAAACCAAGTCTGGGATCTCGTTGAATTGCCTGATAACTGTAAGAAAGTCGGGTGTAAATGGGTCTTTAAGACCAAGCGCGACTCTAAAGGCAATGTAGAACGATATAAGGCCAGACTTGTGGCTAAAGGTTTCACTCAGAAGGAAAACATTGATTATAGAGAAACCTTCTCTCCAGTATCCAAGAAGGACTCTCTTAGAATCATTATGGCACTTGTAGCTCATTATGATTTGGAGTTACATCAAATGGATGTGAAAACTGCTTTTCTGAATGGAGATTTGGATGAGGTAATTTACATGGAGAACCTGAAGGGTTCGCAAATGAAGGTAAAGAACACTTGGCTTGCAAATTAAAGAAATCCATATACGGACTTAAACAAGCTTCCAGGCAATGGTATATAAAGTTTAATGATACCATTACATCTTTTGGATTTACAGAAAACACTGTTGATCAGTGTATATATCTAAAGATCAGTGGGAGCAAGTTTATTTTCTGGTTCTGTATGTGGATGATATCTTGTTAGCCAGTAGTGATATTGGTCTGCTGTATGAAACTAAAAGCTATCTTACCAAGAACTTTCAGATGGTTGATATGGGTGAGGCAGCTTATGTCATTGGCATAGAGATCTTCAGGGATAGATCTCGAGGATTGTTAGGACTGTCTCAGAAAGGTTATATCAACCGAGTCTTGGAAAGATTTCATATGAAATGTGTTCAGTCAGTCCTGCACCCATTCAGAGGGTGACAAATTAAGTGGGAGCCAGTGTCCCAGAAATGACTTAGAAAAGGGTCAAATGCAGAAAGTTCCGTATGCATCAGCTGTTGGGAGCTTGATGTATGCAAGTACTTGTAC